>VXBJ01005767.1:145150-279785 GCA_013400055.1 Nycticryphes semicollaris | reverse complement strand
AAACACCAAACCAAAAAAACCCCCCATGAGTAGAATAAGATGCCCCCTGATCCCCTTCAGGTAGCAGCAGGGAGGGGAAAAAAAAAATAGAAAAAGAAAAAATGAAGGACCAAAAGGACCCAAGAGATAGACATGTCAAAAAAAACCTAAGAGCTACAAAGCAGAGAGATTATTTTTTCACTTTGTCCTAAGTCATAAAAAGCAGCATCTCATGAAGTGATCAGACCACAAACTCAAAATAAAGTGAAGCATTTCCTCACATAACACAAGATTCAAGAGCACAGCGTGTTGCTGGAGAAGGCTTTGGAAATCAACAACTGATTTACAGGATTACGCACATTCACAGGAAAAAAGAGCTTTTGGCAGGTGTTGGACAAGGATGAACAAGGCACAACCTTAGCCCTGTGTGGCTCTGGAGCTGAGGAGCAGCATCAGGAAGGGACGATGCTACACATACGTGCCTTGTTCTTACAATCCTCCCTGCTGGGCTCATGTGAAGGAATATTGTGTGTAAAGAGAGGTCATTGCTGACAGTGTAGGACTCTCCTTGCAGTTTGCTCCTATTCTTTTTTGCTTCTTGCTTTCCTGTTTTAAAACTGTTTCGAGGGAAGAAACAGTTTCTCAGGCCTCTTTACATACAACAGATTGTAGAGAAAGGAAATGCTTCCCTTCTTAAAGAGCTGGAAAAAACGTAAGGTAGAGATTAGACAGACCTTACATACATTTAAGCATTTCTATTTTTATGAACTATAGGTAGGTTTTCCAAGTCCAGAAGAGTATTTGTTGCTGAACAGACACCTTACTCCTGCTGTACACCCAAATAAACAAACCAGCAAATAACATTAAATACCTTGCCGTGTTCCAAACACCACAGGAGCTGCCACGGGACAGAGACGTGAACTCCTAAACCGCCGAGGAAAGAGGAATTTTCCACACAGCTGTGCCCTACGCTTCTTCACATCTACTAGAGGGAATCACTAACCTCTTAGCAAACAAGGAAGACAATTTGTAGGGGATTTGAAAGCACGTCTCTACTTGCGTCCATCCAGGATTTCAAGAATTAATCCCCCTCTGAGAGCAAATATTGCACCTGGGCTAAGATTCAACTGGAAAGTGGTTAAGTCAGCAACATAAAGCATTACCCAAGGAAGCTCAGGTCGTCAGTGAAAAGGTCTACAATGTCACACTTACGTGCTTTGCAAGGACTACAGACTTACACAGAACAGGATGGTTACTGAAAGTAGCTTTATTCTAAAGCTCTTTCTCCGTCTTCTCCTTCCTAGGGTTGCAAGCCATCCAGACTGGTAAGAAGCTGAACAGACAAGAGCCATTTATGAAAAAGGGAGTTTATAAAACACCAAACCAAGCCTCTATAAATACATGCCACTATGAAGGACTGCCAAACATTGAGAATAATGCATTATTCTCATAATCACTAAATAGTTTCTATGTTACGGCTCCACCAACATCCCATTGGTGTGCTGATATGAACCAGGATGTTGCTGGCTAGTAACCCTCCCCTCCTTAATTAATACTTACAGAGCGAGGCACAATACCCAAGATGTTAAGACACACAGAGATTCCAATCAATTTAGCTTTTCTGCTTGTGAACATCTCAAGAACAGATTCCCCCTCCACCTCCCTCTGTGAATTTAGCCTTGATATTATGGGCAACAGCGTGCAATTTTTGGCTGGCAAGCTGCATAAACAGCTGTAGCTTTCCTCTGGGCTGCATCTGTGAGTTTGATTGGAAAGATTACATGATATCCTCATCTCCTCTCCACTCGCCAGCCCGAGCAGCACCCTCTGACTCAGGCAATCTCCCAGTCACAAATCAAGCTTGCTTTTTGCAAACAATCACCAGTGTTTGCTTGAATGTAGTGGCCTGGGTACACAAATTAGTCCAAAGAAATGAACACAGAATCAGTGTTTCCTCGGCTCTTTGAGTGGTTTCCAAATTCCAGCAACATTTTATTAGCTGGAGGTGGATTACTTGGAGAGCTTCATCACTGCTCCATTTGATCAACTCCAGCAAGCACAGACCAGCCAGCCCTAAACCACAGAAATTCACGTGTGCTGTGTTCCTGAAGGAGAGCCAGATCCTGGTAGTAGGAAGTAGGGAAAGGACGTCAGGAATTAACACATTCTCTTCAGAGTGCAAAGGCCCAAAGGAGAAAGCTGTTTTTGTTAAGTTTGTGCTACTGCCACTGCACGATTATGAATCCTTCCTGTTGTCCCATTGCAAATATCTTTGGGGGAGCTTGGAAGCAGCTTCTCCATAACACAAGCTTCCTAATGCACCCTGATGTCCAGAGAAAGACATCCTCCCACCCTCCAAAACCACCTGAAGGGCAGCTCCACCTTCAGCAGAGGAACAGCTTGGCAGCCACCTCTGCACAGCAGGTACCTTCATTTTATTTTCTTCCCTCTGCAGGCTACAGCAGAGAAGGGGGCAAGAGAAGTAAATAAACAAACCAATGCCCCCCAAAAAAGAAAAGCTAAAATTGATCACTAGAAATTCCTACACTCCTTGCTCCTAAAGAATTTTAATCTAAAATGCTTAAGGTCTTAGCTAGCCATTATTCTTGAGTATTATTAACCTACTGCGTAACAGCATCACCAGGGAAAACAAAGCGCTTTGTGCAAGATCTGCGTCCATGCTGTAGAAAACCACAAGTATAGCAGCCTAAATTATAAACATCCTAAACCCATTCTGATCCTCCTCAGCAGAGCCTGCAGAGTTTTTATTACGTTAATCTCCCAATAATCTTTCGTCATGCTGACTTGTCATTTGGTGATCTGCTTTTCCGCAGTAACCAAGGTCACCTGGACTCTTGGTAGGTGCCTTTTCAAGAAGGACCTTCTGCCACAGCAACAGGTAGAAGGAAAAGTATCTTGCCTTTAGAAACATCTCAGAATGGCAATGGGAATCTTTTCATTTTTCCTACAGTTCTCGCTCCCAAGAGCTGGACAGAAGGCTTCTTTTCTTACAAAAACAGGAGGGTGGTCAGCAACAGCTCTTAGCGATGTACGAGACCTGTACATTAAACAGCTGAAGGTTTTGCTTCATTACTCTGAGGTAGGAACCAAGGCATTATCTTCAACACGGATTTTTGAGGTTTTAAAGAAACACGCAATTCCTATTACTGTCTTAAAGACTTAACTAGGTAGCAGGCAGAGTAGTGCAACAGAAAAACCCTTTTATTTCCAGCAGTATCTGAAATACAGATACCAATTTCCTCAATTCAGTCATTTATCCACAACGTCAACCTTTCAAGGACAGAGGCACTTTCTCACTGTGGTAAGACTTTCTTCAGTCAAGGCAGCATTCCTGAGATAGGGCAAGATCAAGTTGTATCTCTAGGATGTCCAGCCCCAAGCTAAAACACCGAATCCCACAACATGGCTGAAAACAAATCCCTATTTCATCAGGAAAACATAGCACAGAAAAAAGCACATTTCAGGTTGCCCTCTTGGCTTGTTCAGAACAAGGTATCACACACAGAGACACAAATAAATGAATCAGAGCGTTGTGGGGTTTTAAAAGCAGAACACAGGTTTATTTACAATCAAGTTCTTATGGGCAGCTGAATAAATAAAAACTTTGCCCCACATACTCTAATTCCCCTCTGCAGAAAGTGTCTGAACAAAAGGCTAGCTTAGAGAGATGCCTGTTATAGCAGCTGCCCCCTAATCCAGCCCCTTCAAAGAACACACTTCCTTAATAAAACACTATCAGAAAGAAAAAAATAAAGTGCAAATAAAAAGGCAATAAACCGCTGGTGGCTTGTCTTGAGACCCAGACGATGTGGAAAGGTTCAGCTGGACAAAGTTAAACTGGGCAGCTCATACCCAGCCACATCATGGTTTTTGGATGCTTAAACAGGGACAGAGCCAAGATGTTGCTCCGTAGCACAGAGGGCTCCAGCGCAAACAGGAATATTGCACATGTGCTCAAGAAGGGGGCAAGTGGCCTGGAATTGCCAGCACCAAAACAATGGATTTGGGATTTAATCCCACTGCTCCCCTGTGTTCTACTGACAGCCGCCAGGACAGGACGGATGAACAGAAAAAGGGACCAAACATCTATATTTCAGTACTGAAGGTGCAGTACAACTACATTCCTCATCACAGCAGCACAACAGAAGTTAAAACTTCTCTCTCCTCACACCCAGTAACCAAACTGCCTGTGGAATAAAAAGATTAAAAATCTCCCATTTTGCAATACCCAAACTGTTGAAGGGCATTTAAACAAAAGGGTGCAGACATCCTGAAGGATGGACCATTGCCCTAAGGACAGGTAAAACCGACACAAAGAGTCCACATGACAGTGCTGGAGAACCTGTATCCGGATCAGAACAGATCTGAATTGAGCTGGTAACTCGATGGCAAGAGCTGCCAGAGCCACAGGAGACTCTTCAAAAGCTGTTCAGGCTGTCTAGGACCCGTCCAAGTCCAGGATCTTCTCACCCCGTGCCTGAACTAGGCCACAGGAACAGAACACAGGAGACAGGACATGTATCAAGTCAGCATACACCGTAACTTCTTTCCAACAGTTCCAACTCAGTGCTGTAGATACGTTTGTGTGACAGGGTATTTGGCACAGCTGTCTGGTGAGGAATCCCGCTAGTATCTTCAGCTCCACTGGGTGCATAGATACTGCATGTAAAGGCATGACTAAGTAGCATTCTCCATCCAGAACAGCTAATCCTTTGCCCAGTCCGAGTGCCACAGTGCAGTTACGGCTGTAAGAAGTTTCTGACTCTGGCTCCTTCTCTGTTGCTTTAGAACTTTCCTCTGGAAAGCGAAGCCCATGCACTTGTTAATATCCCGACTCAGGATGGATCCGGGCTCGAGTCTCCATTCTGTTCAGCCATGGACCAGCACCACCAGACACAGAGGTGCTGGATGCTCTGCCTTTTACCCTCCATCCCGTCAAAATTCCGACCACAGGACAGCCTTGTTTCCTTTGTCCACACTGACCACATGGGCACCCGCTGGTGACCACGCAACTGCATTGATAGAAGAACTGAAATGGAAGCCAGGTATAAGTTTACAAAAAAGCTGAATTCCACAACAGCCCATAATATCAGAATGAAATACTACAGCACTCTGGCTATCAAAGAAAAAGCATTTTGTCAGCTCTCAAGAGATTACGGCTTTTAATAAGCCCAAGAGAGATGCAGTTTCTTCAGAACATACTAAATGTACTTTTTTAGAATCATATTTCAGTTTAAGAAGTTGAACAATAACAAGTCTATACCTTAATTCACTCTAGAGAATACTGCCATGAAAACGCAAAGAATGTGCGTGTTAAGAATTTCTCGTGCACCAATCTAAGTTGCAAAGCTGTGTGACTCCAATTCTGTGATAGCTCAGCAAGATTCACAACCCAAATCCCTGCTTCAGATTACGTGGCCAGCTTCCCCTCACCTGTGATGCTTTGCAAGCGTCCTCTCCAATTTCCCAGTGAGCACATTCCAAATGTAGAGGGCCCCGTCTGCTGAACCAGCAGCCACATAGTTACCGTCAGGGCTATGAGATCAGCAAAGGTGCAGAAGGCAGAGAACAATTTTTGAAGTCAGTAATTTATCAGCGCACATCATCGTTCCACCTGCAACTTCCTAAGTGAGCAACTTGGCATGAGACAGTCTTTTAAGAGTTATGCATTATCAGCTGCTAACACTAAGAGGTGAAACACTGATAACAGGTGGTTTCCAAAACATTGGATCAACATCTACAGGTATGCTCCATCTCAGCCAAGAGCCAGCCTTGGGCACCTCACAAACTCTGCCCTAGATTTCCTACCTGTAAACAGGGGTAACGTAGCCAAGCATCAGGAATCACCCACTTGTACCAGGGAAAGATTTATCAGATACCGTGCTCATCTCTCACCTTACCTGAACACAACTCTTGTCCAGTCAGAGCCACATTTGAATCCCTGGGCACTGAAAAGTTAAAATTAGATAATTGTTTAAATTAATTTAAAAGAAGATGGAGTTCCAGGTTCTCACTAACCAGCATAGTGAGGATTTCAATACAGTTCCGAATAAGTTCCAGTTTTCCTTTATCACAACTCACTTTTCCTACGCATTCCTATCAATCCCATCTGAAAAAATTCTTTCCTTTAAGTCAAGGACTTCTAAGCCAAGCTTCTCTTTAAAGATGGAAATAATAATATCCACCAGAGCAGATCTTTGCTGTTAGACTCTTGAGAATTTTGCTACCCATGTGGATAAAACAAAACAACTTAGGAGACTGCTTTCTGTGGAGATGCTGAACAACACTCCAACTCCCACGCCAATCCACAAGTCAAAGTTCTGAAATACATAATGTTCTTGTGGAGAACACACTCACCTGAAGGTCTGCTTGACAGCACCAACCCGCAGATCAATGATCTTCAATAGATCATCACGGGAACAGGTCAAAAGCTCTGTTCGCTCTGAGTTCAGGTCCAGAGCTGTGATTCTACCAAGCAGCTCCAGTTCTTTTACTATGCTTTCAGTCCTAAAGACAGAAAGAAAAAAAGAAAAGAGTAAAATCAGGGTCCAGAAGCCAAACCACCGCATCAAAAGCTTTAATTTTCCCAATGTGTTAAAAAACAGAGAGGAAAAAGAATCACTGGTTTAGTCTCGTATTTCGATTCTTTTCCAAACTAGATCTGGCTTTGTGGATAAAGTTTCCAGCCAGTGGTTAGACATTACTTTCCTTACAATCCCACCCTCTGAACAACTAAGAGCATCTAGAATGACAAGTACTGATCACTGCTAAGTATTTACAAGGAAGCAGACTGCTTTTTCAGAAAAGAAATGGCATCTCCCCCACAAGAAAATCCCAACCTCAGACCAAACAGGATAATAGTAGTAACAAAAGTCTCTTTTAATGGCCTTCTGCAACTCCTGTAACAGTCTCATTCACTACCAAGCTCAGAAAGGAGCTCCCTAGCTCAGGTTATACTCGGGACAGCAATCCCATAACCATTCCTATGCTATAAACTCTCTTACAATAGTTTTACCTGATGTCCCAGAAACGAATTTTCTTATCAAAATGTCCACTCATTACACATTGCTCAGTACATACGATGTCATTGCAGCTAGATCCTGCAAACACTGTTTTTATACCTAAAAAGGACAAACAATGGTGACACATGGAAATGTATACTGTACAGACCACTGAAAACAGAGGCAGAAAAGTAATCACTACACCACACACACAGTGGCCACACAGAGCAGTGTCCAAGGAGTGTCACAGGGCAGACAAACTCTGTCTTAGAATAATCCTGATTTAAGTCTTCAATAACCTCCCTGCCCTTCTCAATCTCCTTTGCTGTGGCTAATAACTCTTTAAATGCTCCCATGACAGCTGCTTTACTTCCACTTCATATTTAGACAGCTATAATTTGCTACTGTTAAACAATATGAAACTGTCTCCTTGACCTGGGTTCGTGGTCCAGGTATCAAGGTAACCTTGAATCTCAACTTCTCTCCCAGCACAAACACGTTTACGAGCCATCAACAGGAGAAAAGCCAAGGAAATAAGGCGTTTCTCCCCTGCATAAATCTGGATCCTGGCATTTCCTTCATTTGAGATGAAGTTTTTGGTACATTTCCAGGAGACATTTCCATCCACCTCAGGGTTAAAAACTCTGATCTGGCTCCAAGTTTTTAGTGAAAAACTAAAATACCCACCCCCCAGACCGGTAAACAACACTCAAAGAGCACAGCTGCTGCTCATATAACAGCATTAACAGTGCTTCCTGCATACACATGATTCCTTATTCTGATTTCAGGTAACAGGCAGAAGGAAATCAATTACTTCAATAACAGAAGATGGCATGGCTGCTAGTTTTTACTTTTTTAGACTAGCAAGAAGATAAAATAATCTGGCTGATGTCAGACTTCCACTTAGATTCAGCAGAAGCACAGAACACAGATGAAAGACAGAAGTTAGGTTTCCTTACAGACTTTGCTGCGGAGGTCCCAGAGCTTGAGGGTCCGGTCATGACTTCCCGAAACAATGCGTGCATTGTCCAGCAAGAACTTGGCTGACAGAACTTTTCCGCTGTGACCTGTCAGGGTGTGCTGAGAATGAGAGATTTACATGGTGAAAATTCATTGCACAGTTCCACTTGCTCCCCTTTCCTCATAGCTTACTAGTTCTGCTATTTAACAAAGACAACCTTAAACAACAATTTGCATCAATTGGAGAAAAAAGCCACACAAAACTGGGAGATTAACACTGGAGTAGAGTGTTAAGTACCACAGAACTCGGCTTGAAGCTGGGAGACACAGATCATCTTCGGCTGCAGTTTCTCAAGCTACAGAGGGAACTTGTGAGCTCTCCCTCCCCCAACACTCCGTACACCTGCATTTCACAGACAGATGGCAACTGCAGCACAGCCTTGCAGAAGCTATGGGGAGAAGGGGTTAAAGCACCCTGAGAATGAAAATTGCACCTTCAGATTTTTAAAACAGGCTTCTCTTAAAGATACCACAGGGCATGTAGTCACAACTGTGGTTACATCTTCCAAGTCTGAGCACTGAGACTACCAGAGATTTCAGAAAAATACTTCCTGCAGCCGTTTCTGTAACTGCAGGAGGAGGCTTTGTGGGGCTGAGAAAAATAGGAATCGCCCTCACTTCAAATTGCTGAATATTTGCATATTGAATCACAAAACAGGTAATGAATGACTGAAGTAAGGATTGCAAAACACAAGATCAATCTTTGGGATATTTTAAGATTTTTTTTAAATACTCAGAAGGACTATCAAATTATACAAAGCAATCTTGATCTTTGGAAATAAGAATGGAAAGGAATGGGAGCAAAGTTTGGAAAAAACACAAACCTGATACAGAACAGCAACTCTGAAAGAATCATCCCATAAGAACCACTTTGTCTTCGGAAAGGACACAAACTCCAGAAAGGAGGATCTAAACTTTCCACCCTGCATCTCTCATCTGCCCTTGTTGCACAATCATTACACACAAATATTTGCATTAAACTGGGAGTTTGTGGCAAAATCTACCATGATTTCAGCTTCACTGTGCAAGCCATGACAAATCCATACTGCAGACACTCAAACCAAACAGCGCACTATTTCGTCTCAGTGAACAGCATTTGCACTCACCCAAAGCTGGCATTCACCAAAAAATTGCAGAAAGATACTGTGAAGCCAGATGGATGTTTGCAGGGATAACTGACTTTTTTCAGTGAATAATCTATAGTCTGCTAAACTTCTATTCACTTTAATTCACATCCAGTAGTAGGCTTTGTAGCCAAACAGAAGCTGCAAATAAACTGGTATTTTTTGCTTCCCTAGATGAGACCTAACATTTCCACATTGAGAACTACTCCATGAATTACAATGCAACTGCAGATGATAACTGACATGTGAAGTGTCAGAAGATTCATAACATCCAAACAGTATCTTCCTAAAATAAGAAGTAGTGAAATGTACATACAAATAACAATTAAAAAAAAAAAAAAACACTCTTTGGAAGCTGAAGAAGAACTTCTGGTCAAAGATGAATCCCTCTTTACACTAGAGCTACGTGCTGGAGAAGAACCTGAGCACAAAGGAGTCAGAAGGAAGAATCTTTCAAAAGACATTTAGAATAAAGTCAAGGACTTCTATGCTTGCTGCCTTTAGCAGTCCAGGCAGAGGACTCTTTTTCAAGAATGCTGCTCAACAATAAAAAAAATAATCCCTGTCTTCTGCAAACCCTTCTTCAGCAGTCCTCTCCTTGGACTGGGGCTAAAACACTGAAATGGTTCTCCATAAACCATAAGAAGCATTTAAATTGTCACAGAGGGGGATGCAAAGGTGTATGGGTTGACATAGTAAGGTTTTACTAGCAGTGAGGGGTTGTATTGTATGCAGTAACTGGAGTTTCCTGTCAGGCTGTGCAGAGACTAACACTGAGTTTTAGGTCTTGCTGTGAAGACCCTTAAGAGAAATAAATATCCTACTAATAGAAAGAACTATTGAAAGTGTCTGTAAACACCCAACTTCCAAAATTACCATGTCCCCATTAGACAAAATTGAAAACACAAGACAGAATGGACTGAGCATTGGTTTGCCTTCAGGAGACTCACCCGTAATCGATTGTCATCAACTGTCCAGATTCTGCTGGCAAAGTCATTTGAAGCTGCTAAGAGGTAAGAACCCTGTGAAGACAAAATTGATTTAAAACTACCTCTGCAAGTCAATATGCAAATTAAACTCAAAAGTATTTCCAATAAATCATTAAAACCATATTAGTGCTATAGTGCCAAGACGGGGCAGGGGGGCAAAAAAAAAACCCAAAACCCCGCTAGCATATACTAAGGAAAGCTGTTATAACAACTTTTAAGAAGGTTATTGCTTTTTTTTCCTCCCTCTTAAAACATGACAGTGATTTGTAGAATCGCGTCTACAGATAAAAGGAATAACAATAACCAGACCAGAACAGACATTCTCCTTTCCCTTCTCCTGCAGTGAGGAAACCAGTTCTAAAATTTATCCTCATGCAATATGGCTTTTTCTGCCCCCTCTTTTGTGATTTTTCACAGGGAAAAGCCCTACATCATCTACCCCCACTGCTTAGATAGGCCTGAGTAGACTTAATCCAATTCTTGCAATTTTCATTACAGTTCTAGCATTTAAAACTAAGATTCCAAAATCTCAATCTGTCCAAGGAGACAAACTGACAAGTTTAGGCTTAGGGCCCTTCCAAGTCATCCATAACAGAGAATGGACACCACATGAATTATGCTTGTGCTAGTGTCCTTCTCAAAAGGGTTTTCTGAACCCTTAAAGCTCATTAGCACCTCACTTCAGGCAGTTCTCACCTCAAATACGTTCAAGCAGCTTGCTGAAATCAGAATTAATTTCTCCTGCAGAATAACAGTGCCAGCAAATCTCTAATGAGCTGGTCAGTGTCCAGAGGTAGGGTCTTTTGGGTGCGTATCAATAAAGTTTAGCACATAGAATCATCGAATGGAAGAGGATGTCAGCTTTGGTCTACTGTTTACACAGTAAAGCACTGCATTAGGGGAGAGGTCTCAGCAGAAAAGTCAGATCACACGTCCAGTGAGAACAATCCAAGACCCCAAACTCCTTCAAGTAAGACTGTTGGATGCTGATCCCAGTCATGTCTCTGACCCTTCAGGTTAACATGAACTGAACACATCCCAAGCTGTCAGCACACACTCTGCCAGTCACACCATTACTGTGCTGTGACTGGTGAGAAACTGCTGGGAGAAAAGGTCATGGAAGTACCAGTCTTTGGATAGTCAGACCTTTTACTATTCATCACAGACCTCAGCAGAGCACTTACAGAAATAAACACCACAGAAGTAAAGCCTTGGTGTGCTTGCTGCTTCTGTGCTGTTACACCAGCTTTAGTGGGAAACTGAAGACTAGTTTCTTGCTTTAGACAAAGCCTACTGTATTCTATTGTAATTTTGTCACAATAGCCCATAACAGCCAATGGCTGAGCTGCGTATCATCTTCTGAACTGTAAAATGAGAATTACAGACCGCAGCACATCAAATAAAGATATTTTGTACAATTTTGAACTACCTGCAGTTAGTCTCTCAAGTAGTTTAATTCATTTCTTAGGTAACTTTTCAAGGTGTTAGAAGGAAAACTGAGAGCAGAGCACAATATAATTTATTCCCAATCAGAAAGAATGAATATTGCACAGATACTCACAGCGCTATCAAATTCTATGCTTGTAATCCCAGCATTACTGCCAGAGAGGGACCCTTTGGGCTCACACCTATCTGCACAGAGAAAGACCAATGAAACTTAAGCAATGGATTAGAACAGACACTGACACAGAGTGAACTATAATACGAGTTTATTCACCATCCCGCAATACCCCAAAGCAAAAAGTTTACCTCCCAAGACTTCCCAAAGCTTAACCCTCCGGTCCATGCCTCCTGTCGCTAGTAACCGGGAGCCAGGGCTGAACTGCACTGCATTCACCTCCCCATCATGAGCATCCTGAGGAGTGGGAGGAATAGAACAGCCACCCAACATGGAATTAGCACAGACCCAAAAAACCACAGATTAGAAAACTACAGAACTTAAAAGGTTATACAGAACCACAGCTGTAGATCTTCCAGCAGCATATAGGAAACAAAGCCATACTAAAACTCTACTATGGTTGATGGTGTGCAAACAGAGCAAAAAGGTTGATCCTTATTGAAAGAGAAAAAAGAAAACCAAACGAAAAGCACAAAGAAAAACACTAGCAAGGACTCAAGAGTGGTATGAACTGCCAGAAGCCTTATAAAGCCTGAACTTATGAAGCATTGTAAGGTGATGCCTTTAAGTTACACCAGAATAAGATTAGGGAAAGGAGAGGACAGAAGGCAGTAACAGGGGATATGCTGGAGAAGGAAACTAACTTTTCATTTCTCCATCTAGAGCCAGCCATGGAACATGATCCAACCAGTTCATGCAATCACAGAACACTCAAGTGTTCAAGGCTTGAGTTAGGAAAGTCTGCTAGAAAACAGCGTAACAGATTAACTGCGTTCATTTAGTGTATTGGTGATAATGCTACTTTATCTTGGCAATCGAGCAGTATCAGCACAATTGTGACTTGGAAGAAGACCTTTTCTCACAGAGAACTTGGCATTAAGCTGTGGCTCTGTATCTGTAGGTCCAGTGACATCCCTGCCTGCTCACAGCTTAGTGTTTTAAAGCTTGAGTCGGCCCATTAATACTGATTCTTAACCTTTTCAAATCTATGAAAGCGTTAAGATTTCTTCTTCTTTTCCCCCATTAGTTTCACAGCTTTATACAACTTACCCACACGGTATTACTGCCACATTTTAAATTCGTTTGCTGCATTCCTTTAAGTATTTTCAGTATCTGGTCTTTCAAGACCAGTTTTTCCTGGAAACTTGTATGTCTCTGGAACTTGTTGCTTTAACTTGGTTTGACAGCTCCTATTTAGGGGTCATCACACTTCAAATCTCATAGTTCTACAAGTGCAGAAGAGCCATTCAGAATAAGACTGGTCAAAGGCCTGCCTAGAAACTATGCCCAAGAATGGTGGCTGAAGTGACTACCTCCTCTACCTTCCCAAGCCTGTTCTACTTATCTCTCCAGAAGTGAGCCCAGTCTGCTCTCTGTACTTGCCAAACCTCTGGCCCAGAGTCCTTGCATTCATTCCTGGAATGCTCTGCTGGACCCAGACACGCTCTCACACTCTACCTGGGCTCCAA
Source organism: Nycticryphes semicollaris (assembly GCA_013400055.1). NCBI lineage: Eukaryota > Metazoa > Chordata > Aves > Charadriiformes > Rostratulidae > Nycticryphes > Nycticryphes semicollaris. The sequence goes on along the minus strand of VXBJ01005767.1, from coordinate 266,564 downwards.
ACATAGGAGCTAAAACATATCACAGATCACCTCCAGAAGGAACACGTGGATTCCTGTGAAATGAATAGGGACTTTTTCCTTCTAATACTGCAGTGCTAACCACAGATCACCTTCATACTGCCACAGTCTGATGTGCTGACTCCTGCAGCTGCTCCTACTCCTGCTGCAAGATGGGGAACAGGAAGGGGGAAGCATTTCCTATGTCACCAATACCAGGGTCAGCATAGTCTACTGTGGTTTGCCCCTCCAGACTGGGAAGGACAGACTGCCTGCTCTTGGAAGTTCAGATCAAGAGAAAAGGGAAAACACAACCTCTCACATGGTTCTTGAAAACCTCACATACATAGCTTTACAATACCTTTTATGATTAAATTAGCCAGGATTCATGTCTGTTGATCAACTATGCTTGCTTTACATAGCAGAGGAGAGAGGTTGCAACAGATAGCACAGCTACAAACACCTCCTCTGATGTTCACTATACAAGCCAGCTCCAGGCTGTCACTTCAGTTATGACCCTATTCTCACTTGAGGTAACATGGCTACTCTATCCACCTCATGGCTTCCACTAGAGAAGATGGTAACAGGGCACACTAGGAACATACAAGCCTCCATGCTACAGGTGAGCCTTCTGGTACTCTGGATGAAAAAAAAGCAAGTAATTGCATATCCACAAAATACCCACACCCAGCACTGGAGCACCTCAGAAATCTCAAGAGGAATGTTCACACAAGTAGCTGTGTTACAAGCCAATTTACCACAACACTTCTCATTCAGAAGGTGATGTCCTTCACAGAAATTTAACCCTAGCCTTGTGAGGCCAAAACAATGCATGGAGGAGGTCTCAGCTTGAAAACTTTAGATCATGCACAAAAAATGAAGACACCCCACTACCCCAAGCTCCTCTTAAACAGTTATGTTGGATGACATTCAGTGCCACAACTCCCTTCACTGTGGAGAACTGGAACTGAATTAATCCCAAACTGTCAGCAGTCTCTTCCTCAATCATAGCTCTACTATGGCATGACAGAACAGGGACTGCTGGGAGCCAAGAGGGTAATGGAGTGTAATTCCCCTGTGCCCTCAGACCTTTTACTAATCATCATCGACCTCAGTAAGACAGACACCAAGCACATTGGCTCCGAGAAGCATTTGGGCTAAGAATTAGACAAGATGAACTATGCTACCGAATCAAGAATTCTTTCTTGTTTGGCAATGTTAGTAGTTTCAGGAGATCAGTTCCCATACAGACAGGATTCACTTCCTCCAAAGACAGTAAAAGCAACAGTGAACCGAGAACTCCTTCTATACTTACAAAGACACATATGGCAGTAGTTGGCACTCTCACTTCTTTACTGGCACCTGGATGTGGCTCTACATTATCCTGGGGAGCAGGAAATGAGGACAAAGAACGCCTCCTGAGATGAAACAAAGTAGAAATATTTTAAAAGGTGAAGTGAATGCTGTTCTCCTGAGTTCATCCAGATCTGTACCTGCCACTTAACTACACTGTACAGTGAGTAAAAAACAGGGAAAGGAGTTTGTAACTTACTTTTTTATCCCATCTTTCAAAAGTTACATTTGTCAATAGCACTACATCCACTTAAGGCTTTATATATTTCACAGAATGACAGGTAAATTACCTGAGCTGATTACTGACCTCATTTTTGACCTTTTATTTTTCTTTAACAGAAAAGAGAAACAAGGGAGTAATTGCAGCTGAGCTTAACTGGAGAGGCTGCAACTCCATCATTACGCCTAGGGAGAGACTGAAGGCCATTGCAGCAAAACGCTCCATCCAAAAGCTCGGGGCTGCACCATTTAAGCAAAGACCGTCCACGTAACACAGAGCTTCACTTAAAAGGACTGACTCCACTCTGGATACTAAGCACAGAACCCAACGACCTATTTTAAAATAACCCTATTAAAGGAGCAAAGTGCAGTGGAAAGTAAGAGCAAACCCCATATACATCGGTCTCTCCACAAAGAGGGGCTCACTGCCTCTCTAGCTGTAGATGGTTTCTAGCCAGTGTTATCAACATCTGAAATCTAATCAGAATAATGCAGCTGGGTTCCATGTTACTTCAATGGAATACATTCACATGCTGGACTAAGAGCGGATAATGTTTTCACCTGGCAGCATCAGAAGGTTGATGTCCCAAAAGGGGAGACTCAGACAGACTGGAGGGAAAGGTCAGAGGTCAGCACACGGCAAGATGGAAGAAACAGGAAGTTGAGGAGAACAAAAAAGAAAAAAAAAAGAAAGGCAGAAGCTAGAAGAAAGGCTGAAATTATTTGTTTGTATTCCCTGCATCACCAAGATTTTGGTGTACATTGAAACCAATATATAAAAAAAAAAAAAAAAAAAAAGAGGTGAAAGTGTTCTAACCTACCCAAAGATATTAGTGATAGAGTCCAGAAGGCCTCCAGCTGGTTGGGAGAGTCGCTTACTGAAGGAGGGGAGGACAGGTTTAAACCTCGTAAATAGCTTCTCCACATAAAGATCAATACAAACACATTTCATAGCAACAAATCTCTGGACAGACTCCCTCCCCTGCACACCCAGTCCAGAAACACCAGAGGCAGACATCAGTTCAAAAGTCACCAGTAACTACAACTCAGAGCATGATTTGTGAGCAAAGTTTCCCTCAACTTCCACCCCACGAATTACTGGGTTTAGAAACAACAGTCTGCCACGTCTGAAGTTTCAACCAAATCCATGCTCACATGTAACTACCTCTTACTTTCCACTCACTGCCATTTTAGAGGAAAAAAAAAAAAGAAAAGATGCATTTAATCTTGGTGAAGGAATTTTCAGCATTTCAGCTAAACCAAAACACACAGCTATTTGTAAAGTCACATGGATATCTCAGACAGTAACAAATATACAATACAACAGGCACTGCAATATCCATTTTATTGTCTGTTTTGTTTTTAAACCTTTAAGATTAGACATAGGTTTTTTTCAGACACTAATTTACTTAAAACAGTAAAGGAAAAACAGAGCATATCTAGAGCATGGTAAGAGAAAAGAGAGTTTCATACTGCTCTAGTGGAAGTACTAAACTGTGCTCCAGCTAAAGGTTAAGTAAAAACTGTAAATAAAATTCCCAACATTGTTCCAACTCCCATAAACCTTGTTCTTCCTCAATGACGTGATACAAAAAAAAAAAATCTCTTGGCCTACAAACCTGGATGTTCTGCTGACAGCTCGCACTGGGGACGTCTCCTCAGCTGTGTCAGAGGTTTCATCTGCAAGCACTTCAATGTCATCATCCCTGCTGAAGTGAGAGAAAACACCTCATTTCCAATCAGCCAGAGTTTCCTATGGAAACTACCCACCGAGGTATATGAAACAAATGGGATGATGCTGTTCCAGGGTCTGTCAGTGCATGCACCCAACCTGCATCTAGGTTAACTTGGCTGTAGGAGCGGGTAGGTAGGTCCAGACAACACAAACCCTGACCTAGTTGTCACTGCCAGAGATACTACATTCGACATACAACGCCTGAAAACAAGTACACACAACACGAGATACTGCAACCCCAAATATAGGCTATACTCTATTTTTCACAGCACCTTCTTTGCTATTCCAAAAGAAAGTAGTATTAAAAGAAAAAAAAAAAGCACAAGAGCTTGAATTTTCTTTCTTCATCCTCAACAAAAACATCCAGATACTTTCTATACTGTTGTACTTCAGAAGTTGTGCCACTAAGTATGAGGGATGTTTTGGTACAATTCATTAAAGCATTAGTGTAAAACTGAACCGGAATGCGGGATTCCAATACATATACCATAAATTAATCCAGCTAAACTACCCAGCTAATGCTAAGAAGTTTTTCCCCATTAGTCATCACAGGCTCTGACAGTCTAGTATGTTTTCCTTCAATAATGATTTTTTTCCTCTACTAATTTTGCAGGACAAGCTATTTTTAAACATGCTCCACATCAACCTGATGCCATTTGACTGAACAAGAAGGCTTAAGTTCAGCACGTAAGTGGGAATAAACCAATTCCTTACACTGAGTTGCAAAAGAATTGATGGGACCAGTTTTAATCTCTCATTTCAGAAGATAGTGGCACTTAATTTAGTTCTAAGATTTTGGAGAACAGTATATGTTAAAAGGCTATAGAAAATACATACTCTGATTTAAAGGATCAGGCTGATATTTCAATAAAACACTATCAAATTCTGCTGAGATTCTTTTTAAATTAAGGTTTGAACTATTAAAATTGTATGTAGCAAAAAAAATTTCCATCTTAACTTCCTATATTTTTTAAAGGAAAACAAACACTAGAGCACACTCCTTGAAATGCTGCAATTTCCCCCTTCAGTAAGCAGCAAATTTATACAGCACAAATCCTCTAAAATTACAAAATCAAGAAGGAATCAAAGACATCTGTGAAGCAGAGTTTGAGTAATTTACAGAAGCAATTATTTTCTAGGGTTTTTTTTTTTTTAAACAGACTTTCTAACCTCTCAGTGTCTTCTGCCAAATTATTTATGGAACACTGAGACCATCATCCCCACCACAACAGGAAGTAAAATATTCAAGATGTTGTGCTGCAGCTGCCTCTGAGCTCACCTTTAAGGTAGGAAGGTCTCACTTTGGGTAATGGAGAGGAAAAAGCTTAGCAGAGAAAGTGGCCACAGACTTTACACGTTTCCCTTCTCAGTATAACATTATTTATTAAAGAGTTTAAGATTCTGAGAAATTTCGTGTGCATTTACATCAGATAATGTGGATACAAGGGATATCACTATTCTGGGGATATCACAGCTGGGAAGACTGTTTACAGGCCTGTTTCACAGATGTCAGCAGCAATCTTGCCATGGAGAGCGACACTAAGCTAAGGGAATTGAAGCATCTCTTAAAAAATAATTGCAAAGCAAATCGTACTAGGTAGTTGATTGTTAATTGCAGATTCGATTTTCCTTTAAAATGCTACAACAACCTCTCTCATGCTCCCCTAACACATGCCTTTCCTACCCACCCCACACTTCTGTGTGGGCCCTCTTCCAGAGCAGACACATGGCTCCTGTCATGTGCGAGGACACGCAGCACGGAGACCTAACACGATTACACGGTGCTAACACAAAACCAACAGATATCATGAAAGAGCCTGGACACTGTGCTGGCACTGTGCTCTGACAACTGTCTCACCAGTTCCCAGTAAAAATGCAGCAGGCATAGCTTTTTCTGGATTTGGCTAACACGAGCACCAACAACCCTACAATCTGGTGCAAAGCTCCTATACTATACACTCAGCTGATTAAATACTGCCCGGGAATAAACATAGCAGCAAAAAGAACAAGAGACTATTTATCTCTGGCTTGCCAGGAAAAAAACTCCCCATCTATCTATTTTCTTCCAACAGAATAAAACTCTCCCAGTATGGAAGTGATCAATATATTTTCACTCACCTTAACTCAATCAGTACCTGTGCCTACAGGAAATCCTTGAATGTATTTGCAGTCTAACACTGACAAACATGGGCATCTCCAGAATATCTTGTTCCATGATCAAAGAACTACTTTGAAAGCCAAAGGCACCGCATAACAAATGTTTTTATGCTGAGACAAGAGTGTGTATTCACTATATGAACCATTCTTAGAGCTTACAGTCCAAGCATCTATTTTTAGTCATCACAAAGATCCTTCTTCTGGAGGTTCAAGTAGGGAGAGTTACTGCACATTTTTAACTTTACACCAAAGTTTAAATGCAGCTCTACATCACCAAATTTAGAAATAACAAAGACATCTGCATAAAACTGAAGCATGAAGTGATGAAGGAGACTCTATAAATCAAGACTGCTTACGGTTCAACAGGCAGGGGTTCTTTGGCAGCTTCTGCTAACTCCTTCTGCAGCCTGGCTTGTCGTCTCCTAAGAAGAAAGATTATTTTAAACAAAAAAACCCTTTCTTAATCCCATTCCAAAGATCAGCCTTCACAAGATCTAAAAAAACCAAGAAACAAACATATATATCAGACCACTGCCCTAATTTTATCCTGCTTTTCAAGATACTCAGCACAGGAGAGGCTGTGAGTAATGAAATACAAGATCAATCAAGTGGGGTAATAAAGCGAAGTGTACCTGTAGCTCTTTATAATGCATATGAATGCAGATTTGCTTTGAGTGTAAGAATTTACAAAAACAGTATTACATTAGTAAAGATAACACTCAACTGCCAAGTATTACTATGAGACCTGTATTAGTTTTCAGTCTCCAGCTATTGTTAGCTGGCAAGGAAGCTGAAGCAATTCAGAATAAGAAAAATATGAATTTGCATGAAAAAAATCATACAAGCTTATTTTTGTAAGTTATACATAGTTCAGTCTCACAGCAGCTGCTCCTTTTAGCAGAATGCAAAAGCCACTTAAGTCCAAAAAGGATAAATCTAAGAATAGTATTAAGCTGCAATACGAACAAGAGAAGTTCAAATCTAATACTGGAAAAAAAAACCCTCAGTTTCTATCTGACTTATGATCTTCAGGCCAGAGCTAAACGTTGCTCAAGAAACAAAAGAACATGTTTTATTCATTTAAGAGATAGGAATGTTTTCAGAAAGCATCCATCTCTGTTGGCCAGAAGGAGGAACACAGAGTTCTGGACTCTTCATTGTGTTGTGCAAGAGCAGAGAACCCTGACCAAAACTAAAACTGGTTTTATCCTATCTGCCCATAAGTATTCAAAAATATATTGGGAACTAGTTTATTCAAACAGAAGTCATCAATCTCACCTTGAATCCTTTTCATTTTCTGCATTCAAACGATTTGCTTCTTGTGCTTTCTCTGCCATCCAACGCGAGACCAGCTCCTGGTTGTCTTCAGTCGTTTTCCTCAGTTTCTCCTCCAAGGCATTGAAGGTGATCTGCAGAGCATCATATTCATCTTTCAGTGTCTGATTAGCTCGCTCAAGATCCTGCAGTTTGCTACGCAATTCCTGGCACTCAGTTTCCAGCTCAGAGATCTTTTGCAAATACTCTGCAATCCTGGAACGGCAACAACATATACATAACAATGAGGATCTCCTTTAGGACCTACATCTTTGTGCTGGTCACACAATTCAAAGAAAGAAATGTTTAGCCCATGGCTACAACTCCTAGAGAATATTATTAACACTAATAAATAAATCAACCAGAAGTCTAGGTCTCATACCAACCACACAGATGAAACAGTTTCTACTCACTTTGCTTCATTCATCTGCATCTCTTTGTCCTTCTGCTGCATTTGGTTATTCAGATCAATTACAGACTGGGCCAACTAGGGAGAGGAGAAAATTCCATTACAAAATGCAAGGATATCAGCTGGATATCACACACTGAGCAGCAATGAGTGAGAATACAGACCAATCTAGCATTACAAGCACAAAGTGTAACTTCCAGGTTTCCTTTCACAGCTTTCCGTCTAGATCTGGTTACTGTCCCTGTCACACAGGTCATTAAATCAAGGAATGCCCTTTCAAAAATGAGTTGTCAAAAAAGATACTGTCCTTTGGTATCTCACTCTCCTCCCTCAAAAAGTTTCTTTAATAAAATCACATCAAGCAGAATGCAGAAAAATTATTTTTTAAAGTACTGGAAAAAAAAATACAGAAACTACTAATTGCCAAGTAAGTACAAAAGCAAACGTATACTAACAGCCAAGCAACAAGTCTTCCTGTTACGGCCAGGACAGCCATTAGAGGAGACATGTAGCTCACATACTGCAGACAAAGGTTTCACAAAGAGTGATCCCACACAGAAGGTTGACAGTAGAATCTCTGCAGTGCACAGGAAATAGAGGGTCAGAGGCCCACACTAACGAGGTGCTGCTCCCAGCTCCCCAGTAAGTGACAGCAGCTTGCCCCACACCATGCAGAGCCTTGGCTGCTGGGAAGAAGGAAGACCTGAGTTTCAAGAAGAGTGCCTGTCTGGGTAGATGGTTTAGGATATGAGGTTGGATTGGAAAAAAGGCATTTTCAATGCTTTGTCAGTGGACACCTCGTGTCTCCTCTTTGAAAAGCTCAGAATTGCTGACACTGGAGCTTCTCCACAACTCCAGTGAGGTGTGATTAAAGGAGTGTTCATTTTCCTAGGTCATTCCCACCTTCTCCCCATGGAAGTCTGCAGCACTATTTGGGTACCACCTCCTGGACTCATTCAATCCATTTCTGTGGTTTTTAAAAACCTAATTCTGCCAATGAAGCATCCACATCTTCCCATAAAAAAAAAAAAATAAACAGAGGATTTTGCTTTTTTCCAAGGCCAACTGCATCGACATGAATCATACTCCCTTTTCAGGCTAACACCACTGCACTTCCAACCTTTGCTTGTACTTGTTTGTTTTTGTCCACTCTTATCTATCACTGGTCCTGTAAAGTGAGTCAAACAGAACCATACACAGCCACCTCATCTCTCTGCTCATTCAAAATCTTTCCAGTGTAGGACTAATGGTCAGGCACAGCTCTGTGAACGTGATCAGTTCCTTCCTCCTCTAATGAATACAGTTAAAAAAATCTATCCATGAAACAAAATTAAGCACTTCATAAAAACCACACTATGCTGACAACATAAGCTTTTATGTCCTGGCTGTAAGTCTGAAAGACCAACCATCTCTGGTTTAGTTTAATCATCGTCACAGGTTGCTTGAAAAGGCTGTACACAAAGTGAGGAAAATATGACTATGAATAAGCTTGGTAAAATTAAGGTCATCTTCATAAAGGGCCACATATGAGAAATACAGAAGAGAGAAGGACTTTCTAACCTCGCCGCGTTTCTTATGTAGCTCTGTCAACTCCTCTTGATGCTTTATCTTCAGCTGTGCCAGCTCTTGCAACTGAGCATCATTCCATGTGCCATCATGTCCTGGACTGGAGTTTGAGAGAGAAGAAGATAAGTCACAAAAGAGAATTCATTTGCTCCTGTGCTTTTGACCAGTTAGTCTCAGGACAAACTTGCTTGGATTTCCTATATTATATCAGAGAGAGGTCATCCATAACAAACTAAACCACAGCCAGCTTCCCCACAGCACATGTAACAACCAAAATCCCACTTTATAGTACTGGAAAATGCAATTTACCAAGGACTTAACTCACCATTTTGTACATTTCTAAAACAGAATTCAAACTTAAATGAAAGATAAATAGAGTTTGCTTAATTTCACATGAAGATAATCAAGTCTTAAAAAATACTCTCCAAATTCTGGAAGAATTACAAATATTTTGCCACTTGAAATTTGTTTTGGAGGGAGCTGGCAGACCTTGAAGATGCTACATACCTGGAGACAGCATAATACAGGGCACAGAACCATATATTCCCAGGCCCTGGGCTTTATAGTCCCAGGTGTTACAAGTTGTTTTTCCATTGCCTCATGTTCTAGCCTCATCCTGTTTAAAGGTTTTGGGGTATTTTTAATTGTGTTTTACAACACAGTGGTATTGAGACATAATCTGGAATTTCTACACACCAGAACACCACAAATGTAACCCCCCAAAGAACTACGATTATAACATTTATCACTCACATCTTTGAAAGCACAGAGACAGGAACAGAAGCCAGGTTTTTAAAAGCATATGCACATATCACACACACAGAGCCTTTGAGCAAGTTAGCAGCTAGGTAAGTTACAGCTTTTGAAAGTAATAATTTTAACTTTGTCACTATTGTACCAGACAAACAGAGCAACGTAATTGCAAGCATCTGCTTCTGCAGTCATTCCGTGTTATAGTACTCCAGTCCTGTGGTAGTATCCAACACATCCTGTAACACCAGCCATACACACATCTATAGCCAGAACTCCTTGGCCTCAAGGGAAGTACAAGCACTTTTCCTCCACTATCTAGGATTAGGGAATTCATTCTGTTTCAATAAACTGTCATATACTGAGGACAGCATCAGAGTTCAGCTTAGCATTTACTTTGAAGACGCTGCTTCTGTGCGTTTCTTCTCATCCTCACCTACTCCAGCCCCATCTCTTACAGTAGGTGTTCACCCAGAATCAGATTCCCATAAACTAAAGGTGGTTCAAGACAACTGCAGTCATCAGAAAGCTTCTGAGAACTGTCACACAGGTGTTAACTGCAGCCTGCTGGCAAAACACTGACATCCTGCCTGCAATTCTTGTAAAATCAGTTCCTCTTTCCTTATTAGTAATAGTACACAATAGACTTAACTGTATTTGTTTTGTAAAGCAATGGGACAGGCACATACAGTTCTGTATTATATAGCAATAAGAGCTCCAACAGAGGAAGCAATTCCCACAGAAATAGGAAATACTGAGCTGCTCAGCCCTGCCTTTTCTTCAGTTCCACCAAGAGCCTGTACCTGCTGGGATTTACATGCTCTCCAGACAAAGGGCACACTACTGGCATACTGGCTTGCTCTGGATTCAAATGCTAAAAGAATAAGCAGTGTGACCCCTGCCTGCAGCACTACAGTGCTGTTCCCAGGTTAGAGAGGAAGTTTCCTGAAAAAAAAAAAAAATCCAAACCCAAACCCAAAAACCAGCTGCTAAAAGCAGACAGAAGAGACATTCTTATAGTGTATGGTGCTGATTTAGTAGGATTCATGCTTCACAATCACGATTTTCTCCATTGTCCCCATGCTACGTGATAACAGACTGAAAGAAACTAAGACATTGATTTCTCATTGCTTTGCAACACTTATAAGATCAGACAATTTCAAGAGTCAGATCATTACATTATAAGCAAACAATACAAGCACCAACAGACAAACAGAAGCAGAAGCTCATTCTGGTTCACCTCCACCTCCCGAGTTTGTGATTAATTACTTTCTGTCCAAAATTTAGATCTTTCTGCACCATGTACTATAAATGTATTGTAACTTCATCACGTGTTTAGAGTTAGCTGTAATTTATTTTCAACAGATTTCCCAGCTTGTTCTACTCCAAGTTGCTGTAATAACCTAGAAGTTGTTTGTGTAATGCATTAAACAATGGCTTAGGTTACAGTGTGTATGACAGAGTTGACTGACAGAAAAGGAATTTTAAATACCTGATTTCATGTCTGCTTTGCATGTCATATTTTTCTGCTTGAAGTTTATCAGCCAGCACCGCATGAAGGTCCGACTTTTCTAGCAGCTTGTTATCTGAAAGGGCAAAAAGTGTAATTAGGAAGATAACCAAAAAGCAAAACCAGATTCCCACCCTCTTGTCCTGCCAGCTAAGACAGAGTGTCTCTAATTATTGTGACACAGCCAAATATTATGTAAGTCTCCACACCACACTAATGCACGCTCCTCTTTGATGCCAGCAGGTTAAGGCAGTATTCAGCTACAACTCCAATAATTTCTCATTAGTCCAGACACTGCAGAGGACTGGTCTCATGAAAGATTAATAGAGAAGCTGCTGAAATGTATTGATACCTGCTAAAACAGAAGGAGTTCAAAGTTCAGCCTCTTTACAGCCCCTCAGCTGATAGCAACAAGGAAAACAAATCTGCCAGAGAACTGGTCGTATTCAACACTGCACAGTCCCGCCAAGATTTATTTGCCTCCTCCCCCCCACCCCGTAACACAGAGCACCTCAATGTGAGAGGCAGCAGCATTAAGTGTCCCCCACTTCCATACGCCCCTGTCACAGCTGAGGCAGCAGAGGGATGGATGAGTAAACGCTGGTTAGAAAACACTGGGCCCAGAACAACTCTAAGTTTTACAAAAGATCATAAACACGGTCAATGGCTCTATTGTTCTCAATTCCACAAAGACGCGAGAGGGAATTGTGCAGACTGTTTAGACATTCAATCACTGTTCACAGCACAAACTCGGTTAAGCCGGTGAGGAAACTGAAAGAATCGACTAGTTATTTTACTCAGTAATGTGGAAACCCCGACTTTTTTTTTTTAGTTCCAACAAATATCTCCCAACTAGTTTTCTGAAAAACACACACGCGAGGCCTCGGAGACCCTTGACCACCGCGTTTCTCCTTCTTTCTGGGGAGGAGGTAGAGAGGGGAAGAAAACCGCCCCTGGGCCTTGACCCGGCGGGGGGAGCCGCGCCGCCCACTTACATTGCCCGATGATCTCCTCGAAGGCCTGCCGCTGCAGCCGGTCCCGTCGCCGCAGCTCCGCTGCGATGTGTCGCTTCCACGGGGGGAAACCGGCGGCGCGCAGCCCCGACGCCATCTCCGCGGCGCGGCGGGAAAGGGCAGCGGGGACAAGCGCCCGCCCAGCCCGCGAAGGGCGGATGAGGGGAGGCCGGGAGGCGGACAGGAGCTCCGGGAGGCGGCAGGAGGACGGTGCCCGGCCCGCGGTGGGGCTAGGAACACCCTCTTAAAGCCGAGACTTGGCCGGCAGCCGCCGCCCCATGCCCGCCATGGCGTTGCGGCCGCGCTCTGTCAGGGGACCTCACCCCTCAGCGGCGCACAGCAATGGCGACAGCGGCTGCCCCACTACTGCCTGGCGCCGCCTTCCCGCCTGCCTCCGCCTCTGGCCCCACCGTCCTTACCGGGAAGCGCGGCGGAGAGGTCGCCTGACAAGCGCGGTACGGGCCCTCACTACTGGATAGGCACTCGTCTACGGAGAGAGGACCTTGCGCCGCGCCATTTTATATCCTTCCACCTGCCGCCATCTTGAGAGGGGCGAGCTCCGCCGTCCCGCTCGTGCCGCCATCTTGAGAGGGCTCCACCCGCCCCTCGAGGCGCATGCGCGTCTCTCCCCTCAGAGACCCTGGCGGTCTGTCGGGACGTGCTGTCGCGATATGTGCGGGGAACCGTCGGCCCGGAGCTCTGATGGTCAAAATAAGTGTGGCAGCCGCGGTTAGTGTGGGGGGCACCCAGGCAGAAAAGAAGAAATAAAGGTGTAAATAAAGGAAGAAAAGAAGGCCCTCCTTGAGGTCATCCCTGAGGAAAAAATCCTGACTTGCCCTTGCAGAGCTTCCCTTCCTCCCCCGCACATCCGATGGGACGAGTCTGGGAATTTCCAAAAAAATTGGTATGATTAATACTGCTTTTCCAACCATGGGTGTGCGGAGAGTGCCACAGGTTCACCAGGGTCTCTCCTCATACTTCTAAAAGGGGATGAGAGGACACAAGTTGAGAAAGTGTGACTTGTAATATACATAAATAGGTTCCCTAAAAGCACAACACAAACTTTTGCTGTTATGTCACCAGGCAGGGCCACGATGTACGTGACATTTGGATGATGCTTTGGTGAAACAAATGACGGGTGTATGCGTGTCTCTGAGGGCACGTGTGTCACCTGCCACGAGCCTAATGTTCACACCTTGGCCTTTTAATTTTACAGTAAGATAATTACTGTGAATGAACATTAAACAGCTACAGCTGGCAGAAGGGTGGTGTAGTGCATGGGCAACAGAGCTGGTGAGGGGTCTGGAGAATAAATTTTATGAGGAGAGGCTGAGGGAGCTGGGGGTGTTCAGTCTGGAGAAAAGGAGGCTGAGGGGAGACCTTCTCGCTTTCTACAACTCCCTGAAAGGAGGGGGTAGCCAGGGGGGGTCAGTCTCTTCTCCCAAGTCACAAGCGATGGGACAAGAGGAAATGGCCTCAAGTTGCACCAGGAGAGGTTTAGGATAGATATCAGGAAAAACTTTTATACAGAAAGGGTTCTGAAGCCTTGGGATGGGCTGCCCAGGGAAAGGGTTGAGGTACCATCACTGGAGGGATTCAAAAGCCGGGGTTGACAGAGTGCTCGGTGACATGGGTTAGTGATGGGGTGTTTTTGTATTAGGGTTAGGTTGATGGTTGGACTAGATGATCTGAAAGGTCCCTTCCAACCCAGACAATTTTATGATCTACGGCCCAAACCAGGGATACTCTTTATATGATTTGTTGGGTATTTTTTGGTAGCCTTTTCCCCAAACCTCCATCACAAGACAAGCTCCAGTTCCAGCAGGGATTACTCAGCTCTGAGGTTTTACTGAGAGAGGCAGCTGTTCAAGGAAGGAGGTGGCAAAACAAAGTGTGGTTTTGGGGTTTTTCGATAGGATTACTTTGAAAAACTATTTGTAACACAGCTTGAACTGGGAGGGCAGCCTTCCCCAGCAGAAGCACACCCTGTCCAGTGCCACAAAGAAACCACACGTTCTCTGGCAAATGTACAATTGGTCACAGCTTGCTTTACTTTTAACTGCTTAACTTCTTAACTAATGTCTTAGGTAACCATATTATTGGAATTTAATTTTAAACTGGGCAGGATTCATAAAGCCTTTTGTCTTGGACTACCTAAATTGTTTTGATTTTTTTTCCTTTCTTTTGAGTAAATGAATGAAGATGCAATTATTAAATTGTTAAGAGAATAAAACAGATGATTCACTAGATTATTACACTGGAGGCGAGCGCGCTGCTGCCTGAGTTAATAATAGCTCCTGCACGGCTCTACCTTACCAAGTACACAACACACAAGGTTATGCCTGTTCTCTACAAAGCTAATTTGGCTAAGTGTAAGCACACAGCCTACCTTTTCCACTTATACATCAGAAAATAAAATCAGATGTTAAAAAATGTAAGATTACTTGTAACTGTAGGCTTAAGTCCTAATTCTACGGATATAGTTACTGAACTCCTGGAGGACAGTAACTCTTTCTCCTGAGAGAAATCCATCCTTTCAAATCTTCTTCTCTACATCTTAATCCTCTGCAAGAATAATAGAAGCTAAACGTGAAGCATGAGAAAAAAGAGAGAAGACAAAAATACAGGGACCAGGCTCAGTTACTCCTCTCTCGAGGCTTTTCCCTTGCCCTTACTGTATAATCAGCCCCAAAATCTCTCGCTACCTTTAAATTGCCCACCACTTGCCTTCCTTCAGCCTCTCCAAGTAAAATCCTTCAGCTCGTTTTTGAGAGCAGGCTTGTCTCACTGAAACTGGGAAAAAATGTAATTATCCACTGTTTCTTTCAGCGCGACAGAAAAAGAATCGCTGCGAACAGAAATGGCACGAAAAAGAAAATAAAGGAAAAACTATGTCCTCAAGCATTAGATAAATTACTGGAAAAACTGTGTATCTTTTACTGCTTACAATAACTGCTCGACTGTTCCAAGGGAAGGATTTCAATTAATTGACACTTGTATATGTTTGAATCTTAGACAAATCACACTATGTTAAAGATGTCCACCTTTCTATAATATATGGTGTCCATAGTGGGTAGGACATCCTGATTTTTTTTTTTTTAACAATACCTGCTAATGATGCTTTTCCCACTCCAGTACAAAGTTCCTTTTTCTTCTTAAATTCAGCTTAAGCTTCTGGCAGTTCTTCCAGTAACACATGCCTGCTCCATGTCATCGTCTGTCATCTTGCTCTCCTTTTATATCAACAAGAGTTACAAGAACATATGATATAATAGCTCAATCGGACTGAAAGTGGCTTCTTTCTCCATTTGAAGCACTTTTCTGCCACCACCCTCATTAAAAAAAATCTGCCAATTTGTGCAACAGCCTAATTCAGGAATAAAAATTTGAGACGACCAACAAATCTAATGTTTTGGGGTTTGTTTTTTTTCTTTTTTTCAGAAAATTCACACCACAGTGAAAAAGCAAAATCTGTACCTGCAATTAGAGTATGTTGGATGTCTACACCCATGGAGGCTGAAATTTTGCTTGCCACAGAACGGTTACTGCGGGTTTGGTAGTTGTGAATTTGGGGGGAAAAAGGCAAAGGACAAAAAGCTCTCATCAGCAGGTACAAGTAGAGGGAAACACGGACTGGCAATACAGATGTTGGCAGCTGCGAAGGAAGAGATACTTACACCGCACCTGCAAGACTGTGTAGAGACAGGACAAAGGCTAATTTCAGAATATTTTATTGGTCTCCTCGCTGTGGGGGCCAGTTCTTTGCCAGGTGACGGGCCAGACACCAAGCACCTGTCAGAGAAGTTCGTGGTGGAGCCCGGCAGAGCCGTCCAACGTGCACTGCACTTGTCACAGACCCTTGGAGCAGAAGAAATAATGCTGGGACCGCTTCCTTCCGCAGCCAGGCGTTTGTGGGGCTGGGCTACATCTTCACCAGCTTTCCTAAGACACAAGCTGGTGGCTCTCCACATCGCAGCCATGAGGTTAAACCTGCAACCACTTGGGGCACCTTCTGTCCTCCTAGAGGTATAACCTGAGGTATACTTCGGGCAGGAGGAACTGAGGACACGAATGCATAGAGGTCAGGACCTAGGGTTCATACTGGTTCCACAGCTGAAGATGAGTCGGTGAGGACATGGTGTCACGGAAAAGGCAGACCTCATCTCAGAGATAAGCAGGGCTGTTGTCAGCAAGAGACATGAGATGATCCTTCTCCTTTAGCTGGTGAGAGCAAGACTTCTGGATTCAGTTACTTCCTTCTGACTTAGAACCTGAAAAGTTCGTATTCCAGGAATATGGACCAAGTTGTCTTCAAAGCTCCATTTTCAAATTAGGCTTTGTTTTGGATCTTTAAGTTCACATTTGAAAACAGGGAACATTTTCTACACCTGCTTGTTTTCCTGTGCTTACAAGCGATAATTATGAAGATGGAAATTGCTGTGAAGCACAGAGCAGATGTCATTTCCCTCCTAACTCTTCACCCTTTCTATTGCAAAGGTCTATTGCTTCTTTTCCAATTTCTTTGCTGTCTTTCCTTCTTTCCATTCTCTGGATTGATGTGTTCCTATTGGAGACGTCTTTTACCCACCTCCCTTCTGCTGGATTTTCTCATGGTCTCATGAGAAGCCCCCCTGTGCTTACAAGCGATAATTATGAAGATGGAAATTGCTGTGAAGCACAGAGCAGATGTCATTTCCCTCCTAACTCTTCACCCTTTCTATTGCAAAGGTCTATTGCTTTCTTTTCGGTGATTCCACAATGTCTCTACTTGCTTTCCTGCAACCTTTCTGCCTGTTTCTGGGCCCCATCTCCTTCATCCATCCCCACTCATTCGTTCCTTCCTAAGCCAAATATTTTCTGTTGTGTGCCATCTTTCTCTGTTAGTTATGATCTAATCTAATGCTTTATGATATGAGAGATTAATTTATTCTGTCTGTAATCTAGTCCAGACCTCAGGAAAAAAAAATGCTATGAAGAGTTAATAATAACCACAACATGTAGCAGATTACCATCCCTGGCACAGAATGGTTTCATTTAAATATAATCACAGAAGCACACGGGAGTTGGGGCTGAATGGGCCTCTGGGCATCGTCTAATACAACCCCCAGATCTCAGCAAACACTCATGGCTACTCTTTGTGATGTCTCCCCCAAATAGTGGTGGGTTTTTCTGAGACTACAGTTTTGATTTCAGTTCTCTGAATGCTGCAGGAGAACGTCAGTTATTTTTGATCTACAAGGATACGTCGAAGTCCTTCCGCATGTTTGCAGCAATTGAGTCTTTTTTGGGCAAAACTTTTATTCATCTCTAGAAGCTGAAATCAAATAAAGCAGAATAGTGACAAAAAGACACCACAGCTGCCATAAATAGTGGATTCATGCACATGGCTTTGAACCAGCGGATTGTGCTGCAGAGCTGGATTAATCTCCACCTGTCTAATGTACCTTTTTTTGGGGTTTTTTTGGCTGACTTGAAAGCTGGTGCAAAGATGATCTGTAAATAAAATTGGTGAAACAGGATAATTATTATGAACTGCGAAGTTCAGGGCAGTTTGGTGATGCCTAATGGCATAAGGCAATAAAGCATTATTTTGTTATGCATCAAAAAAAGTACAGCAAATTACAGCAGGTGAAAAGAAAGAGATGATTGTTCCTCTGTACTAGGCACTGGTGAGGCCCCACCTCAAGGGCTGTGTCCAGTTTTGGGCCCTCACCACAAAAAAAAAGACATTGAGACGGTGGAGTGGGTCCAGAGAAGGTCAATGGAGCTGGTGAGGGGTCTGGAGAGTAAATTTTATGAGGAGAGGCTGAGGGAGCTGGGGGTGTTCAGCCTGGAGAAAAGGAGGCTGAGAGGAGACCTTCTCGCTTTCTACAACTCCCTGAAAGGAGGGAGTAGACAGGGGGTTCAGTTGTCGGTCTCTTCTCCCAAGTCACAGGTGATGGGACAAGAGGAAAGGGCCTCAAGTTGCTCCAGGGGAGTTTTAGGATAGATATCAGGAAAAACTTTTATACAGAAAGGGTTCTTAAGCCTTGGAATGGGGTGCCCAGGGAAGAGGCTGAGGCACCATCCTTGGAGGGATTCAAAAGACAGGCTGTCATAGTGCTCGGTGACATGGGTAGTGATGGTTTTTATCAGTTAGGTTGATGGTTGGACTACATGATCTGAAAGGTCCCTTCCAACCTAGACAACTCTATGATTCTAACACTTAGACTTCCCTGATGTGCAGCCCACCTGCTGCACCTCTCATTTATGCTGTCATCAAGGGATACAACAAATAAGGATAGGGATGGAGTCTCTTTAGCAAATGTCCTAGGGGGAAAGTGTGGATTTCTCACAGGCAGAGATCAGGGAAATAAAATAAGAAAAAAAGTATTTGGATATTGTGCATTTCCTATCAATATGTTGCCATCTGGAGCCGTTGGCTGGGAAATCTCTGGGACTTCCCTGGGTTCATCTTGGTCAATTATCTCATCCTGACACCCATAGTTCAACCAAACACAAATATATGAGCCTTGAAAGTGTTATAAAAATTCGGAACTTAGGGGGGCGGGGGAAGAGAGGATAAATATTGGACAATATATCCCTTCAATCCCAATATGGACTAATTTACTGTGCCATCACAAGAACAACAGAAAAACACGGCAAAGATTTCAGAAGTTTCGTTTTTTAAAACAGATGGGAGGGTAGTGGCTAAATGGTTCATTTTAAGCTGTGTAGAAAAAGCGTGCCTGGGCCCAGCAGGATAGAGGTCTGAGCAACTGCATTTCCAACATCAAAATTACCCCCATGCTATTTATAAAGTGATTAACTCATCTTCATTTAGGTTTTTTTCTCTTCTATTTTCTCACCTTCTTTGCGTTTTTCTGTGTAAGACCCTACCCTTTACCCGGAAGGAAATATATATCCCACTATGGAATTTTATGAAAAGCTCTAGGAGCGTCCTGTGATAGTTTTCCACTGGAGGGGACAAGTAATCTTGCGTTAGATGCATCAGGTGTCGGCAGGAGAACAGGGGTTTAGGAAGTTACCGCCTTCGACAAAGTTGCATCCTGTAGCTGGGAACTTAAGGCATTTCTGACAACTGGGTCTCCATGGAAATAAGTACGCTAAGACTGCAGCTATTTTAAGGATTTAAAATAAAGGATGCCGGAAGGTCATGGGTAGGTACTACATCTGGGGAAAATCAGTCAGTTTTTGGGCTATTCATACCCTTCGCTTCATGTCTTCTGCTGGTGCTGCCTGGACTAACTTACCTGGGCAAAAACAGGCTGCAGAAAAACATGCCTGGTTTGGCAAGAGAGAGTCACGGGCACAGGGACATACCAGACAGGAGCAGCCCATGTTCAGTCCTGGTTTAATCTGGTTCAGGACACAGGGAGTAAAACCAGTAGAGATCATCTTAAAGGCTTTGTGCCAGAAAGTAAAAACAACACCAAACCAAAAAAACCCCTCAAACCCAAACCCAATCACAGGACTTATTTGTTAAATTCAGTTTTCTAATATTCGCATCTGGCAAGCTCCCCCCTTTGCCGTCACCAACTCTGCCACCTCAAGGCACAGCCAGTCTCACTGTAAAGACAAGCCTTGAGCAACGTCCCCCTCTGCCACTCCGTGTCTAAGCTGCTCACCTGAGAACTCTCTCTTCTGCAGGGGCCTCAGGAAGGTCTATCACAGAGCGTTCTTTTGAACATCTTCCTCTTGCAAAAGGCGTGGTGTTCCTGTCATAGAGAATAACTCAGACTCTCTTTGGAGCTACAAGTGGGAATAGTAATGTTGATTGGGTTTTGAGTTTGTTTTTTTTTTCTGGAAACCTGGCAGAGAGCTTTTCTTCTCCCCCAGCAATATGCCTTCCTAAAGGACAGGCCAAAGCAAGTACCTGGATGCTCTATTATGCCTTTAAAAAGTCCAGTGTTCTCAGATTCTACTTGTCTGCAAATCTGGGCTGAATTTAAGCCACATTCCCAATTAGGAAAGTATTTTTTTGCAAGAAGCTATCCTTGCTTTATATCAAACTGTTATTTTGCAAACTTTGGGGAATATACCTTCTTTTCTACGGCTTAGGAGGCCAGTGGATAAACATCAGCATCACAGAAAATCTCAGCCTCTCTCGCTATTGAGAAGTTAAAACTGTTTGCAGGAAGCCTGTTGTGTTTCTACCTCTGAACGTACATGAACACACCACAGAATTAGCAGGAACCGATCCAACTCTCTGTATCAGGCAGAAAGTTCACCTGCTCCAGGGAGGTTTTACTTGGAGTTCTGGAACTGGGAATAGAGAAGTGAAACTCTCCCCGGAGCCAGGGAAATACCAGAGGTACAGAATTACAGGGATTACAGAGAGAGGATTCTGTTGAATAAAGCCAGAGGGATGTAAACTTACGGCCCGTCTTGCTGACTTTTAGGCTAGAGAGCCAGGTGTCTCAGTAGTGATGCCTTGGCAGAAAAAAACACTCTTTTTGAAAAGTTTTCTACCGTACAGACTGTCATAGAATCATAGAGTTGTCAAGGTTGGAAGGGACCTTTAAGATCATCCAGTCCAACCATCAACCTAACTGATAAAAAACCATCACTAAACCATATCTCTAAGTATGTCTTTTAAATACCTCCAAGAACAGTGCTTCAACCCCTTCCCTGGACAGCCTGTGTAAACATTTTTCCTAATATCCATCCTAAACCTCCCTTGGTGCAACTTAAGGCCATTTCCTCTTGTCCCATTGCCTGTGACTTGGGAGAAGTCACAGGCTCCAGCCACTCTTCCCACGCCTATAGTGTTGCAAGGGGTTGGTGTGGCCCGAGTGCAGGACTTGGCACTTGGCCTTGTTGAACCTCATGCCATTGGCCTCAGCCCATGGATCCAGCCTGTCCAGATCCCTCTGCAAAGCCTTTCTACCCTCCAGCAGATCAACACTCCTGACCAGCTTGGTGTCCTCTGCAAACTTACTGAGGATGCACTCAATCCCCTGATCCATCATTGATATCATCAGTCATTGATAGAGATGTTAAAGAGAGCTGGCCCAAACACTGAACCCTGTGGGATGGGACTCCACATATGACCAGCCACCAACTGGGTTTAACTCCATTAACCACCACTGTCCTCTTCTACCCATTCTCACAAGCCTGTGCTTGACCTCTTCTGCTCCCCTGAAATTACCGTATGTTTTTCTATGCTCACACTTACAGCTCAGTAGCTGTACCTGCTGACAGGCGCCGGGATTTCTACACCCACTGTATCCATGAAGGGGCTGTGCTCATGAACAAAAGCGTCCTCAGTCACAAGGTCACGACACGGTGGCATCTTCCCTGCGCTCCTCAGTGCCTTCAGTGTTTCTTCTGGGCAGGGCCTACTCTCACTGAGTGAGCCGGTCTAACACCCAGCTAAAGCAGAACCACAGAGCAGGCAGTTCTGAATTTTCAGTAAAGAATCATCAGACAGGCCACTATTTTATTATTCTGAAGTAACAAACAATAGCAACAATTAAGTTGTATAACAGAAATGATAAGTATATTAATGTTATTCATTCTCAGTCAATGAACAGACGTGTACAGTAAGGTCAGCATTAGTCTATTACGAACGCTGCAGAACCAGCCGGCCGGTGTCCTTCAGTAGCAGAGGGCTCACCTTGAGACGGGCTGCAACCACTACTCCCCATCCCTCAGGGCTGCCGGTGGACCCTGCCTCTTCTCCCATTTCTGCACGCAGTTCTGCCTTGTCTGGGAGGGCTCCAAAAGCACTAACTGCCAGGAAAAAAAACCAAAAAACCGAAACCAAACACAAAAGAGCTACAGTGCCACGGGCCAGCCCTCACACTCTGCGGGAATAATGCGTGTACGCAGCCTGGGAGCTCACACCAGAGGCAAAGCTGTCTCCGCTGGCGGTGTGTGACATCCATCAGTATCTGCTTGTCAAACTCTGTTCCCACCCTCCCCTCACACCTTGCTCCACAGGTAGGACATGCTGTTGGAGCCGTACCGCTTTCAAAATGCTTCCTTTTACGTATCACTCTTTAATAGCAATTCCCTAACACAAAATAAAAATTTTGGGTTTGTAGGAAGGGAGTTCTTTAAGTGCCCCCCTTCCATCTCCTAGTCCTTATACCGTACCTTCCGCTTTCCCCAAACGTTTACTAATGCATGTACTTAACCACCTGCCTCAACAGAAGTACCAAAGTGACACTACAGAAGGCTAACTTGCATTTGGTATCGTGGTCCAGGCTCCTCTTGGGCTGAGCAACATAGGATAAACTTCTCAGCGAGGACACTTCCATAATAATTTCATAAAGAGGGATAACACCCTCAAAAATAAAATCCCTCCTTTTAGAACCAGGCCAGAGGACATCAGTGTGAACAAAGCAGTAATCGCCATCTTTCTTCCCATCAGGATTCCTCCCAGGGTGCCATCTGCCGTGTCGTTTTCACTGTAGAGACAAGAGAAGACATCAGCTTGTCTACTGTCAGTTCTAAGAGTTTTGATGGAGAAGAAACCTACAGCTTTCTGAAGTGGGCTCTCTTTTTCTCCCAACCCCATTTACTAAGACCTTCCCTACTCCTCATCCAGCTCATGATGTTCTGGAGAGAAAAAAAAAGAAAAGAAAACAAAAAAAACCCCACCCCACCAAAACCCACCAGCCCAGAAAAGCAGACGTGTGATTATTGTGATTATTTCTGTAGAAGGTTCAGTAATGTTTTGGACACCACTGCTCTAAGTTGATCAGTACTTCCTGTAGATAACTACTTTTAATTAGATTTTTATTAATTACAGCTAAGCAAATCTGTTAGCCAGTACTGTAGATTTGTTCTGTCAGGCCAACTTTGGACATTCTCAGAAACAACACAGTATGCACCAAACGAGCAATAACAAAGTAGCTGACCATTTGCATTCCTGTCCTGGCCATCAAGCTTAAATAGTCCAAAAGAAGTTAAAATTTCATGAAAAACTAAGGCCATGGTTTCATAGAATGGTTCAGGTTGGAAGGGACCTTCAAGATCATCCAGTTCCAACCCCACTGCCCTGAGCAGGGACACCTCCCACCAAACCAGTTTGCTCAAAGCCCCATCTAACCTGGTCTTGAACCCCTCCAGGGATGGGGCAGCCACAGCTTCTCTGGGCAACCTGGGCTAGTGACAACCTTCACATTGAAGAATTTCTTCCTGATATCTAAGCTACATCTCCCCTCTTCCAGTTTGAAGCCATTACCCCTCATCCTATCACTACATGCCCTTGTAAAAAGTCCCTCTCCAGCTTAATTATAGGCCTCTTCAGATACTGGAAAGCTGCTATAAGGTCTGCCCGGGGAGAGAGAAAGACTTTCTTCCCTCTTCTTCAGGCTGAACAACCCCAACTCTCAGCCTGTCCTCAAAGGGGAGGTGCTCCAGCCCTCTGATCATCTTTGTGGCCTCCTCTAGACCTGCCCACAACATGACATCTTGTGCAGCAATACTGCTTTGAGATACTCTCTTGCATCCCCTGTTCTGCAAGCCCTGTAGGTTGGTGGGACGGTCTCCTCCAAGCTTGGTGAGGACGTACAGAGCAAGGGGACAGTGATGAAGCCAGCACTACTCTTGTAGCATTCTGCTGTGACACCACATTCCAGTAAAACTTCCTCCCTGCCTTACTCCTACAGGTAACACACCGGTGTTGTTGTCCGGCTGACCGGTCCCTCTTCTGTCCGAAGCTTCCCGGCGTGCGGCAGCTCTGAACTGTCCCGATAGTCACGGCCCTTGGAGTTCTGCATGTCCAGCACTGCCCGGCTCTTCGAGGGAAGGGGCGGCTTGTGAGGCTGTCCCTGGATGCTTGGGCTGACTTCAGACCTCGATGGCTTGACTAGTTTTGGGAGCGGTGCTGAGTTTTCTAAGGATGTTGTCACCTTCGGTTTGCCTTGAGTCTTTTCACCCGGATTCTTTTCTTCAGATTGGCCGGAGCAAGTGTAGGACCGAAATCGCTGTGTGGGAACCAGGAAAGGTGGCGACGGTTGTTTGCCAGAGGTCTTGCTGCTTTCGGGCTCCTGTGACTTGGCGAGATGAAAGCTCTGCTCAGGCAGCGGTGGCTGCTCTTTTCGTGAGGCCTTGGGGTAGTCCTGCTCTTTCTTTGTTGCCACCTTGCCCTTTGAGGCCATAGAGCCGTACAGCGGGTTATCAAACATCTCGGGCTTCTGCTGTCCCTCCTCCTGAAGCAAAGGCTCTGCTGTGGTTTTCCCCAGCTCAGGTGGCCTACAGTCATCAAAGCAGAGCAAAAAGAGACTCGTAAAGAGCAGGCAAGAGACACCGACTGATTTAAAGAGAAAATGAATAGGAAATGGGCACGATAAAATCAAACTGACTGTGCAAAAGGATAACAATTAAACTCGGGAGGAGAGAACATGAAATTGTCTATTGTTTTTCCTTTGTTTAATCATTAGTAACATGACAGTGGAGAGCAGATATGCGTGGTACCGTACAAACTCTTTGATGGACTACAACCCTATCGAAGTCATACTTGGCTTCCCTTTAGCCAGAGAGAAGCTCCTGAGCCAAGCTGTGCCGAGTGCTCTGATGGCTGTGCGACACGCACAAATCTGAATTAAAATAAGAATCTTCAGATCTGGCAGAGAGGATTGAAATGGCTGTCTGGCCAGTTAACATAAGAGCTCACATCATACTGTAGCATTTTACAACTAGCTCAGTCTCCTTTTGCTACCAATGCCACACGGGAAGGGATAAAGCTCTTCAATGCAGCCAAAGTAGTGGCTATAAACTGTAGGGTGAGGCAATCAGTGACTGGAGGCTCAGATTGGTATGACAGCAGAGCTGTACAATGGGACACGGGAGGTTTTGTGGCTTTCTTATGACTGATTCAACCTGATTTGGCAAGGCTTTCGTCTGGAGACCCACCACGACACTTAAAAGATCAGCCACAATGTCACTGAACAGAGTGGAACAGGGGGGTGAGCGGCACGTGTTCTTTGGATGTCTTCAAATGAGCTGTGTTCGGTGCTTCAGGTTATTTTCTGGAAGTCGCTCCGTGCAGGAGGAAAGAGCCGAGAGCGTGCTGAAGCGCTGTCAGGTACATCACAGACTTGCAGCTCCAGCTTCTGCAAATTCTGGCTTACAGAGCACCATGTACATTTACCAGTGAACTCCAGCCCAGGCTCAGAAAGCAGCTGCGGCTACGAAAACAGGTCTGGAACGAGGGCACTAATTGCCTACACATGCTGGGGTGGAGAAGCTTCATCGCCTTCCTGAGCTGGGGAGGGATGGGATATTTTCAGTTTCTGGATGGAAATTCTGCATTGAGACTCGTGAGAGATGCAGCACACGGATGCTAACTTCTACAGCAAACTGGGCATTTGTAAAGCAGTGTAAGCAGAAATTCTGCTAAAGTACTTCACATATGACACGAGGAGGAGCTCTTTTTCCCATCCACTGGAAAGATCTATGCCACGCTCTTTCCTTTTCTTCATTTTTACTACACTCAGCTCTAGTCTTCTCCTCTTCTTGTGGTAACAGAATTAAACTTACCCATAAATTTCCTTTCACCAAAGTCTGAGAAACTACGAACGCTATCTTTTGAGTCTGCAGTGTTTGCCCTTGTGACCTTCACTTATCGTTTCCTAATTCTAGAGATAAAAGACTGAAAGAACACGCTGCACCTTGAACTCTCCATATAGATTAATGAAACAGTGACTGGGCAGAATGGGAGGACAGAGGGGACTGGCCCCAGTGCAAAACTGAAAGACTCACAGATACTCTTGACTCCGACTACAAATGCTTCTGCTTCCTGCAGGCTGGAGGGGTGGTTTTGGAGATAGAGGTGACAAGGAAGGTGACGTGGAGGATGACTGACTCTGCCCCATGGTGGGAGTAGCCTCTTTGGGTTGCTGTTCATAGCTCCAGGGAGAAGGTGGCTGGTCTGGTGAAGGTACCTGCTTCAGCTGGCTGGTTGCAGAGGGTTGCTGAGAGAAAGCAGCCATCCCCAGGTAGTTGGGGTTGCTGATGTCTGTGGGAGTGGAGCTGCTGGAAAGAAGAAATATTGTTAAAAAGATACACACACAGATATATTTGTTTTTTTTGTCTCCCTGCCAGCTACAAAGGAGTTAGTGCCCACTGACTCTTACATTCAATACCACCTACTATTATTTATTTTGTTTGTCACAGTTGTTTAAGAATCAGAGAATAAGTGGGAGTCCTGTTAGTGCCCAGGGTCACTGGAGAGGAAGAAGCTGGGACAGGGCCACCTCCCCCAACCCCAAATAGTTCCTCTGGCCCCAGCAGAGGCTTCCATTTCCAGGCTGCAGAGAGCACTCAGCTTCTGCAGCCACATGCAGGGGCCTTCACAGGTTTCTGGGCCCAGCAGTTCAGTGGGCAGCTGCAGCAGGACGGCTCCCAGCAAGAGGCACTGGGCAGTACTGGGCAGCATCGCACAGAATAGGAATAAGCTGCTGGGACAGCAGGAGAGATGCACAGCCTGTACCCATATAGACTACAGCAGGCAGAAGGCCAGAAACTGCCTGCAAAGAAATGCACCCAAGAGGCTGGAGTGAAAGGACAACCTTACCCAGAAATGTCCTGTGACTCTTGGGAAGGAAAAGAAAGGCAGTTTGAGCACAGGTCCCCACCCTGAGAGGCAAAGCAGCAAGGTTACCGTAAGATATCCTCCTTTCCCGGGTTGTCTTGACAAGAGGAAGCACTCCCCCAGTAGCGAGCAATGGCTGCTGCCTCTCTGGCCATCAGGTGAGTGGATTTTGACTTTCTGTTAGAAATAAAAGGGCCCTCTTTAAGTGGGGTGCAGGGACCCAGTCTGACTAATGCATTCTCAGCTTTTGAAGCTTTGGGCCCAGAAGCATTGACCAGCCAAGCCACAGAGGCAGCTTCCCAGTGCTCACTGGGCCATTGATATTATAGATGCTATTCCTACTGCTTCCACAGAGAGCCCAGCTTTGCATTTATTGAGCCCAACTAGTTTTCCGTAACTGACTTACCCGCTTGCCCTTTACCTGTTAGTCTGATCCCAGTCTTTGCCAGGCTCCAAGTTGCTGATGTTCTTAGGTTTCTGCCCAGCAATTTCATCACGTTCAATCTTGACAAAATCTGAAGGGAAGAAGAGGCATAAAAGCATGTTTTGGCAGCTTCAGAGCCTGACTGCCTCAGTTTTCTGCGTTACTGCTTGTATTAAGGCATCTCTGTCGATCAGAATGACAGGGAGACAGGTTTTAAACAGCCACTGCTCTCATGTTGTCAACTGCCCACTAATACACATCATGTTTTGTTGACATAGGAAGAAGTGTGCATCTTGAAATACAAAGGTCATGATCCCCCAAAACAGTCACATACAGGTCATTTCACCATTGACAATAATAGTAAATGTTGTGAAGCTGGTTTTGTACTGTGAAAGAGCACAACAGGGAGCAAGGTGAGAGCAATGAAAGTTGGTGATCTTTTAGCTGAGGAACTGCTCCCTGAGAGTCCCACATGCTCTTTGCAGGTGTTCCTCGGGGTGACTGGACCAGGGAGAGCTTAGGTACCTCATTATATATCCACTCCAAGTGGAAATAAGGCATCACCATTTGATGAAATCAGTATCAGTGACAGACAGGGGGCTCTCTCAGTCTGCTGAATTTACTTGAATGATGAAAAAGAAAAACCCAATAGAATTGCTGTGTCTATCTGGAAGAGTACAAGTATACTCCTGAGAACTAACGATACATTTCCTTGCAGTCAGCATCGAAAGCTCTTGCCTTTTGGGGACTAAAAGCACTGCAAGGATAATTTTCAATTCCTTGACAGTTATCAGAAATCTTTATGAGGCAGATATTCTCTAGAGCGAGCATTGCAGAGATGATCTCGTTCCTTACCATACAGTTTCTCTCTCTGTTTTCCTTGGGATGTTTGTAACTTGATTTCACCTTGGAAGACCCCTGTTTTCTCACCATGGTGTGTCAGCACGGCATGGATAGGCACTAAAGATTCTGTTGCTTCTATTCGCAGGGCAATGCAGCCTTCCCCTGGGGGATGACAAGGAGACAGTGAGCCTGGCACTGAGAAAAACACTGAAATCTCTTTCTCCTGTCAGTCATCTACCATCACTATGCCAACAGGGCCACGATTGCTGGAGAGAACCTGCTTTGGATGACAGTAAGGAGGGTAGCATCTCTCGAGAAACCAGGGGCGCTCATTTCACTTTTTCACTTATGTGTGAAGGATCTGGGCATTGGAGACACCTGCAGGTAACAACAGGGTTCTGAGCTTCCATGACTGGTAAGGAAAACATGAGCCTGTGACTGCCATTTAAGTTAGTGGGATTTCAGCAAAGAGCCTTCTGTGAGCAAGGACTGCAGTCTCTGGCTGGTTAGAATGTGGAAGCAAAGCAGCACTGATGATGACTGTTTCTGTAGCCAGAAGAAATGCATCAAGCAAGCGCCAGTGAAACAGGATTCTTATGTTCTGAATAAGCCCATTTAAACAGACTGATTCCTGACTTAATTCCTGCAAAGTACTTTCTTTTTAAGCCACTGCTCTTTCAGGGCTGGTAAAGCTCACACCAATTGATGCTTCTAGTTCGTATTCCTCTAATCATCCTTACCTCACAAAATATTGCCCACAACTTATTTTGTATGTATAGAATTCTAAATCAGAAGTCAGATCATCATAGATGTTCAGCCTGTAAGAGCTACTTCTGTTCTCTCCCACTCTTTCAGTGGTTTGGAAAAATCTAAGTAGATTTTGACTCATCCAGAACTTTAGAGCTAAAGCACTTACCATAAGATTCATCACTGTCTGATGACTTAATGCTGATCAGGATGTGTTGATCAAGTAGGTATTCTGGGTCTGAAATAATTGGAGTCAGCTGCAAAGACAAGTTAATGTGGGTCAATACCACGGGTGGGCTACATGAACACGGTTCCCCCCTGCTGCCTCAAGAGAGCAAAACTCAGCTGGACGGACACATGAGGGTGTTGTGTCCCCCCCAGGATCAGCTTCTTTGATGATGTTTGGAGTTCTGTGGTTGAAGGCTACAGGCTCTTAGAGTCCCCCCACTCTCGGTCCCAGCACAGCAGACAGAATGCTACAAATCAAACACTCACATTGGGCTAAGCTACGTTTTTTTCCTACAGTGCAGTCTCCAAATTGTTCTAGGAGGAAGTGATCTGGACTCTGATTACAGTCTGTTCCCAAAAATCTGTTTGGCTGTTGTTACAATCACTTTATTATAGAGTTTTTTTCCCCAATCTCTCAGTGTAAGGCACTCTTTCCAAAGTCAGCAGTTCTTCTTTTGGGCTATTCAGAAGGGTGCTGACACTCATGTTTGCTCCAAATCCAAGAGCTCTGGTGGTTCTTCCAGCTCCCACCATGCCAGGAAATGGAGAACAGCTCCAATCTCAAGGACAGGACTTGTCTTTGATGCTGACATGCAGAATGCTACTTCCAGCCATTGATGGTCTATTTAACATAGGTAAAAAATGCTTAGTCAACTCTTCTTAAAAATATCAAGAAAAAACCCTTTGTCTCACAGGGCAAAGAAACTCCAGCACAGCTCTTTTATCTTCCATCTAAGACTAAAAAAGAAAGGGCCTGCTTAAAAGACTTGTCAGTGTGGTTATGTCCACTAAACAGGGGAGAAAAAGCCCATGCTCTGGAGTGACATCATCAGACCAGCAAAATTCCTGATAGAGAGGAAAGTTGAAGGCAAGAAAGTCCTTTCCTGCTTATAACATGCTCTGTTTAGCTTAAGCCCATCCTGTATTCTCACAGTGCCTTTTGAGTGTAAACAAGACCACAACCATCTTCCTGAAAGTAATGTTTGTATCAGCAAAAGACGTAATGCTGCTTTATGGGATGCAAGAGCTGCTTTATGGGATATGGAAATGTAAGTCCTCGTTTACCTTTGGAAGGGCATCAACAAACTTGACCACAAGCTCCCCTTCGTTCCCATCCTCATTCTCTCCTTCCTGGCTCTTCACAAAACCTGCAAAGTGACGAGAAAGAAGCTCACCGGAAGAACTTGGCTACAAATCCTTTTCAGGTGCTAAGATCTCCAGAAGGCCTAGAGTTATTTTCCCACTTGGACAGAAGTTCTAAAAGTATTAAGAAGCTTAAAGTCTGAGCTTTGGGTGAATGTTTACACAGTAAACTTACAAGTCGTTTTACTGGAGCATTGTTAAATGGTTTTATTTTACAGTTAAACTTGGCACTGAAAAGCTGAGTGCATACATGGACTGGAGGATAAGAACATGACAGCTCTTCCTACGCCACTCAAGATAGCACACTTTTGAAATTCTAATTTAAGATTCGTAATACACCGTTTCCATAGAAATTTATGCAAATTTTGATGCAGCCAAAAAATAATCTTTTATGGAACTGCCTTTGACACAACGCTCTGACATGCAATAATGCGATGAAGCACAGACCGCGGGCAGTCTTGCTGTCCCACTTATGGGAGCGGTCCTGTGATGGGGAATCGCTTAAAAAAACAATCTACAGCAAGGCCTGGTGTTACATAAACCACCAAAACTCAGCCCCGCGGCACTGGGACGGGGAGTGAAACCGGCAGCGCCACTGGGTACACAGTCCCCTTTCC
Source organism: Nycticryphes semicollaris (assembly GCA_013400055.1). Lineage (NCBI taxonomy): Eukaryota > Metazoa > Chordata > Aves > Charadriiformes > Rostratulidae > Nycticryphes > Nycticryphes semicollaris. The sequence goes on along the minus strand of VXBJ01005767.1, from coordinate 235,991 downwards.
GGAATCAAATCACTGTCTTTCACTCGTAAGTCGATTCTCTGACTTACTTTTCTCAAAGTAGGGTAATTAAATTATTTTTATTAGCATAATGCGGATGCTTTATTTTGAAAGAACCCCATCACTTGCAGCCGGCACAATTAGGAATTTAATCAAGCGTTTGCTAAGTTAAGAGATTTTCTGTGTGATAACACATGTTTCTCTTCAAGAAAGAGAGGACCAGGTTGCCAAACAAGATGGAAAAAATGGTGGAAGGTGACATGTCACAGCTGAAGGGCTGTGGGTTTGGGATTGTACTGCTGACAGCATAGGATGACTTGTAAACTACAACAACTCTAGGACATCTCTTTTTTTTGCACTGGAACAAGCGATCTACACAGCTGCTTATTGAGACCAAAGCAAGAGGAAGGGGAACTAATCCAAACAAGCAGGAAATTTGGGCAGAAAAAATAAAGGTGGGAAAACTCATACTTTCTAAGCAGCTAGAGTGAAACTCAATGTAGAACTTGGTCTGGGACTTGGTCTTCAGAGTAGCGTAGCAGTGCAGGAACTCGATCTCCCCTTGGGAATTTGTGTACTTGGAGTCTAGGAAAGAGGAGGAGGAAAATAACGACATTTTCAGGAGGAGATAATGAGAGGGCATTTTTGAGTGGACTCTTTAAGAATCAGCTTTCTCTCTGAACCTCTCTCTCTCTCTTATAGGAGGCAATTCTACCCCTCTAGTCTGCGCTTGTGAGACCCCACTGGGAGTACTGTGTCCAGCTCTGGAGTCCTCAACATAGAAAGGACATGGGCCTGTTGGAACAGGTCCAGCGGAGGGACACCAAGATGATCAGAGGGATGGGAGCACCTCTCTTATGAAGACCGGCTGAGGGAACTGGGCCTGTTCAGCCTGGAGAAAAGAAGGCTCCAGGGAGACCTTATTATGGCTTTCTAGTACCTAACGGGGGCTACAGGAGAGATGGGGAGGGACTCTTTATCAGGGAATGTAGTGATAGGACAAGGCATAATGGTTTTAAATTGAAAGAGGGGAGATTTGGATTAAATACTAGGAAGAAGTTCTTTGGTGTGAGGGTGGTGAGATGCTGGGCCTAGGTTGCCCAGAGAAGCTGTGGCTGCCCCATCTCTGGAGGTGTTCAAGACCAGGGCCTTTGAGTAACCTGGTCTAGCAGGAGGTGTCCCTGCCCAGGGCAGGGGGGTTGGAACTCAATGGTCTTTAAGGTCCCTTCCAATTCTAACCATTCTATGATTCTAACATATACTGCATTTTATGTCCAAAGGTGAAGACAGCACACTTGCACCCAAGCCCAACTAACCATTCTTGGAAACAAACTGTGAGGTGACTCCCACTTCAAAGGTGGCAAAGACAGGGCTGTGGTCACTTGTCATGATGTCAGTGGTGCAGCCTGCCAACGAGAAGGGAGGACAGTTACTGCCCTGTGTTCCTGCCCAGCTACAGTGAGATCTTGCTGCCACAGAAATATTACTCAGTAATTTTCCAGAAAACAACTGTCGCTGTGGTAACTGTCTCTAGTCAAAGGTGTTTCTATATAATCTCATGTTAGTGTATAGCAATGTGACTCTTTTGTCAAAATACATAAAGATTTGGTTAACGGACACGGCTTTACCATATAATTTTGCAAGCGACTGTCAGTGCTAGATTCCCCCAGAGCAAAGAGCATTTGCAGGATTCCTAGCTGCCTCTGCAACATGCACAGCTAATTAAAGCTCTAATATGGCAGGAAATCACACAAGAATACACTGGTGCTACTTCAGTGCCACAGAGCAACTCGTGGCCCAAGATTAACAATAAATGAGTGAGGTCTTGACTAGACCTAAGCACACACCAAGTTCCAGCAAGGCCACTGTCCTCTGAAAACAGCAGTGCATAAGGCCAGATACCAGAGGTGCTGATTTGATCCCACACCTCATCATCACAGGCTCTGTGATCAGATCTGTCCACCTTATCCCCCAAGAGATTTCTATAGCCCTCTTCTCAATCCCATGCATAGCAAACCATCAATGTCACACTAATGCTTGGTTCTACAGTCAGTGAAATCTCAGGAACTAGCATCTGAGCCTTTTTTTTTAACACATCTTGTGTTTAGATTTCCTTGTGTTTAGGCTTCCTCTCTTCCCTGCTCCGCACTTCTGTGGTGCTTCTCAGCAAGAAAGGGAACAGGCTCTTGGTACCACACAGTCCTTCTGGGATATGGTTTGTTAGAAGAGAGATGTTTGCAGCTCTGGACTGTGTACACAGGGTTTGCCCTGCTGGCACCACCAAGTGAGGAGCTCCTGGTGGCAACTCCACAGGCAAAGTGGTGGTTGTTGCCAAGACATAACTGATGTAAAGTGATCCTGCAGCATGGCTTAAAGCTGGGCAGCTGCAGCTGAGTCCTGTTCTGCATATAAAAGAATAAGAGAATTAATTCCCAACCTTGTAGGGTTACAGGCTGAGAGGTTTGGCTCCATCCTGCCTGGTTTAACATCAGGTCCTTCTATGCTGAGTGCCTGGCAGTGCAGGGAGATCCTACAGACTCTGCTCTGAATCATTTCCGTTTCAGACTGATTGCTTTGCTATCTACAATCTGTTATCTACCCACCATAGGACTGACACACAACGTGCACCATGGGGTATGATTTCCAGAGCACTCGATCACACCACGACGGCAAATTGTACTTCATCTGCAAACCAAAGGAGAACCGATGTCAAGCGGAAGGGAAAGGACCGGTTCACAAAAGAACAGGAAATTCACTTGCCCAAGCACCATATCTGTGTGTCAAACCTTTTGTTTGCATTGCCACCTTTTAAAAGACTACAAAAGCAGAAAATGCAGAGATTGACATAAGTCACTTTCTTCTGTAGGAGTTACTTTCCCTGCTCTGCCATATATTTCTGAGGGGAAATCAGTTTTCACCTACCCCTGTAGCTTTTTGCTTGGTGTAAGCATACTTCTCCCGGGTCCCTCTTTCAAAACGGTAAGTTGGAGCAAAAGTAATCTCTTCTTCCTCTAAAACAGAGAGAGATAGCTTTGTTATAGTCTGGCCCATGGTGAACCCTTGTGTGGGCAAGACAAATACCACCCTGTGCACCCTGCCCCACCATCAAGTCTGGCAGCAAAAGTTTGCTGGAAATGGGAGAGGAACCCACCAACAAACGTGGGATCTTACCAAACTGTAGGAACACCTTTTGGTCCTTTTTCTCTATGAGAAGCTGGTCAAAAGCCAGCAGCTCCGGATACTGCTGCTGCCTGATCTTCTGGATAATATTCTCTGCTTCCTGCCAACAGGGAAACAGCAGAGGCTGCAGATGATGCAAAACCTTCTTACAAATACTCCCTTCACTGGTGAGCCAGCAAGCGCTTCTGAACTGTTTCCCGGAGCTGTACCCCCTGCCACTTCCCCACCTTTCCCTTCACTGAAAGGCCCCACTCTGCTGCATGGCTGAACACTTGTCTATCTAAACAGGCACCAAAATGCCCACACATCCCCTACACAAGCATACACACACACACACACACAGATGCACACCAACACCAGGCTTGCTGTTGTCTCCCACCTACTGAAACCTACCCAGTATTTTATTAGGGCTTGCCTGTTTCTGAAGGCCTGTTCTGAACCAAATAGAGCAGAAAGGCAATCTCTGGATCAAGCTGTTCAGGGACAGATGCTCGCTCACAGTGGGAAGGGGAGTTGGGAGGTTCAGGGAGGAAAGTGATGCCACCTGGAGCAGCAAAGCATGCCAGACAGCGTTCCTGGCATGCCCTTGGTCCACTAATCCTTGGAGAGGGCACAAGGGATTTCCTTATTCTCCCTCAAATGGTGTCACACTCGTGCCCTGGGAATCCCTTCTGCCTCCCCTCTTTCTGCCATCCTGCCCTAGATTAGAAAAAGCTAGCACTTCTATAACAACGCAGTATTCCATCTCTCCAGGGATTCAGGCAGAGTCCCGCACCGTCGGGGGCTGTTCCACACGGTAGTTCAAGTCTCCCAGCCAGAACAGATGAGTAAAGCGATGAGTGATGTTAAAGGGACTCAGTTTCTTATCTCCCAGCGTCAGGAAGCGCAGGATGCTCGTGTAGTTCTGGTTGCGTCTGTCAAGAGGAGAAACATCTGCCTGACGTACTGAATTGCCGTGCCATTTCTGAATGCCTGGGCTGGCAGAGAGCGCCGCTTTGCCAAGCAGGAACCGATCTGGCTCGGCATCTGGAGGACAGCAGATCAGAAGCAGAGAAGTCGCCACCCGACGAGCAGACAGGCCCAGGTGACATGCTCTGTGTCTCCCAATGAGCCCACCTCCTTCACACCTGCCCAGGGGCAGTGGCATTTACAGCAGCTCCAGGCTGCTCTACTTTGGCTGTCAGACTTGTTTCCACCTGACTTGAAAGGTTGGAAAGCTGCCCTAAAGCCACTTTTGTTCCCACCTGGGGCCGTGCTTTTCTGAGCTGCAATGTCCTAGAAACCCAGCATTAGATTGTTGCCTTCAGATTTCAGCAGCAAACACGTAACTAGATTTTGGCAGCTATTCCAGGCCCTGGGGAACCCTTCCATAGAACTCCATCAGTGGCAAAGACCCTGTGCACAATTCCCACATCATCTGTTTTCTGGGCCCTGGACTAGGAAAGATGGCAACGCCAACTTCTTCGTTTCAAGTCCTCAAAAATCACTCCTTCAAACCACTCCAGCTCCTCCCAGCATGAGCACAGATCTCCCACCGATGTTGGGATCTTTGCCTTCCAGTCCTGTGCTGCACAGAACCTGCCCATACCACAGAAACCCATTTCACAGCTGGGTTTGGAGAATGAGCCACCATGGAGATATTTCTGTACTCCATGCCTCCCTCACCCTGTTCCTGCCAGCACACTCTGCCTTGCAGGACCTCTCAGCTGGGCCTTCCTTTCAAACGTGGCCCAGAGGAACTTCACCTTGGGTCAACATTCATTTTTGGGAGGGGAGGACGTATCTTACCTGTGCTTCTTCTCGCTTCCTGAAGTCAAATGGCTGTTAACAAATCCAAAGGAGGTTCCATTGAACATGAACGACACTCCCACTGCTCCTTTATTACCTGGAAAAAGATAAGCCAAGAACATCAGGAAATCAAACCAGCTCCAGGCTGAGTCTAGCAAAGAAAATAAAGCACCTCGCACATCTTAAGTGGAGTGGGGGATTGAGAAGAGAAATAAGTTAACTTAATCAGTACAGAAAGAATTAGTACATACAGCACAGATTGTAGTAACAAATTTTCTGAGGATGCTAAAAAAAAAAATCAGTTGAAGGGAAAGAAGTGCAATTGCAATTTCCTTGTGAAACCCAAGAAGGAGCAATCCAATAGCCAGTCAAAGGTGTTTGCTGGGGCTATAAATATATATATATACGTGCTAAGTATACACACAAATAGATTTCCTCTCTTACAGGGTAAGATATAATCAGTGTGAGTGGGATATAACTTTAGTAACACTAGTGTCACATAAATGTAGTCAAAAGAGTCTTGTGGAGAAAGAGCTGTTCCGTTTCCAGGATGGTATTAGCCCAGACTGAACAGATCTCAGCCCTGTGGACAAGAGCGGGTCTGTTCCTCACCCAGGGTGTTTGCGATGCCTGTCTTCACGTTGTCTGTGCAGATGTGGCTGATGCGGTTTTCATGCTCTGGTTTGGCCAGTACCACGATCCTGATGTTCCAGAGGGTGTGGATTGCTATCTGGAGGGAGGGGAAGGTTAGAGGTTTTATTTCTGCACATACCTGTGGAGCTGGGCTGTAGCTGCAGCCTTCCTGCCTCCTTCTGTAGTACCTCTCCTACATAAATGCTCCTCTGAGCTCAGGATCTGCTTTCAAGTCATTTTAATCACAGGTGGGAGGAAGGACCTAGCTATTTCCTAGTGCTGTTCTCTAGTTTATCATTGGATTGCCTTGCTTGCACAAAATACAGTTTCCCAGTCACCATGAAAGTCATAAGTCCTGCTCTCCTGTGGCCTTCCAGATATGCTTAGGTTTGTTTTTTGACATCACCGAAACTCATGAATGTCCAAATCTGGTCTTAATGAGGTTCAGTTTCTTTTACGATTGCGCCTGTATGCTGTGACAGCCTATTTGGAAAGTGCAGTAGCCTGGGGTGAGACCTAGGCTACATCCAACCCAGAAAGTGTCACAATCTCCTTCTTGATGAAGGTCAAAATACCACCACCACTTGACTCAGGTGCTCAACATTTGCTCCTTGCTCCCAGGCTGGCAGGGTCCCTGCTGTGGCAGTGGTGGGGGGTCCCCTGTGCATAGCAATATGCCCTTCTGGCCAGCTCCAGGGGAGGATCTCGTGGAGCCCACAGACAGAATCAGTTCACTCTCCCTCATCCAAATGCAATGACAATAAAGGGAGGGAAGAGGAAGAGGTGTAGGCAAGATGCACTTATTCCTCTTTCTCTTTTATTTCCACATGTACTCTCCTGATACGCCCGAGTTATGAGCAGTAGCTGGAATAACCCCTTACCACTTTGAAGCTGATACTGGTGATTTCCTGCAGGGATTGTCTCAAGGTCTCCAGCCATTCCTTCTCCCCTTGGGGATCCTCCTGGGTGCCAATCACATAGATGTCATGAGGAATGTAGTCAGCGGTGTCGTCACGGGTTTTCCCCTGCCCCTTGGAGAGAAACCAGGAGGTGATCTTCTTTGGGGGAGGTGCAGCACCTTTTATTAAAAAACCAAACACCAAAGTAAGTCAGGGCATGTTCTGTCAAACCCAGGACACAGACAGCCTGTGGGGAAAGAATGAATAGGCTTCACCTTCACCCTGTCCCTTATCGGTTTCATATCAGCCAGGGCTCACTATTCTCAGAGGACGAAGATGTTAATCCCACCTGACTCACCTGATGACCATCTTCCCCTGTGTTGTTAGCTTTCCAAGGCCAAGGCCAAGGCCAAGGCCAGCCAAGTGTAAATAGAGTGGTACTCCTGGCTTGCCATCACCTTTACCTTACCCCTGAAGCATGACAGAAGACAGGCAGCTCAGCTTACAGCAGCTGAACCAGGTCTTTCTCCCAAAATGGGAAAAATAACTTAAACTCCACTGTCCTCAGCTACACCCTGTCCTCTTCTCTAAATATCACAGACATCCAGCTCTCTTCCCAGGCTGCACACTAGGTCACAGAATCACAGAATGCTATGGGGTTGGAAGGGACCTCTGGAGATCATCCTGTCCAACACCCTGCCACAGCAGGTCCACCCACAGCAGGTCCCACAGGAATGTCTCCAGAGATGGAGACTCCACCACCTCTCTGGGCAGCCTCTGCCAGGGCTCTTGCCACCGTCAAAGGAAAGAAGTTCCTCCTCATGTTTAGATGGAACTTGTTATGTCCCAGTTTGCATGCATTTCCTCTTGTCCTGTCACTGGGCACCACTGAGAAAAGCCTGGCCCCATCCACCTGACACCCACCCTTCAAGTATTTCTAGGTGTTGATCAGATCCCCCCTCAGCCTTCTCTTCTCCAGACTAAAAAGACCCAAGTCCCTCAGCCTTTCCTCCTAAGAGAGATGCTCCATCCCCCTCATCATCTTTGTGGTCCTCTGCTGTACCCTCTCCAGCAGTTCCTTGTCCTTCTGGAACTGGGGAGCCCAGAACTGGACACAGTGCTCCAGATGGGACCTTCCCAGGGCAAAGCAGAGGGGCAGGTTGACCTCCCTTGACCTGCTGGTCATACTCTTCCTGTTGCACCCCAGGTCCAGAAGCAGCTGACAAGCAGTTATGGGAATTGCTCCTGCCCTTTCTGCAAGTTGGAGGACAGGGTATGTTGCTGCACCAGCTTTGTGCCAGCCACAGTTCCACAATTCCACAATTGAGGGAGAAATACCCATCAGGGCCATTTATGGTCCTTAGACTACAACCATGAAAAAGTGTCAAACCACATGCAAGAATAAGCCTGGAGATCAGCTCTTCCCCTCTCCCAGTAGAAGACAACCCTGGTGTACAGATCTGCATGGCAGTACAACCCTGATGTAGAGATTTCATCATGGCAGGTGAGCACACATTTTGGTAAGAGCCTGAAGGAAGGCCCATGTCAGAAGGGATCCCATACCCATATTCCAGGTCCCAATGAAAATGGTGATCATATCAGGCTCTGGTTGCTCCGAATGTTTATTCTTCATCTGCTGCAGGAGCTGGCAGAACCCTTCTCTCTTCTAGACAGGGAGGAGCAGAGACAATTAATGAGATGCTTAACTCTTCCAACATGACCTCTTGAAAAACGAGCTGAACCAGGAAACTCCCAGGACACTCCAAGGGTAGATTAGCTCTCCTCTATCCTGAAACCTTTGAAGAGGCTGTCTTTCCTGTGGTACTTTCTTAGCCACTTAAGCTTGTGCCTTACTTTAGTATGTGCCGAGCTGGTCAGAAGAAAGCCTAGATTTCCCTCTTGTTTGTCTACATAAGCCTTTTTGCAGCTACCCTGACACAGCTTCTTGCCTCTTCACACAGTACACTTCATTTTCTGGATGCTTCCAGAGCAAAGGAGAAATTTCATTTTTTGCAAAGTAAACCACCGTCCTTCAGCAGTTCCTCTTTCTGCCACGGAATGTCCCTTTTACCCCTCCCACCCACCTACCTGCTCCAGGCTGGCGGGGAGGAAACATTGTGTATGTACCTTGGAATCAGAAAAAACATATTCCTTCCTCTGCGTTTTTTCTTTTTCTGTTTCCAGCACAATAACCAGTTTGTTTGGGACCTTCTGTGACTTGATAAGCTGCAAGACTAAAGAGAGACCGGGTGTCAGGAGCTACAGTCACTGCACCTAGAATCCCTAACTAAGCTAACAGGACCCTGCTTGCAGGCTCAGGACTTACACAGTCTTTAATGTCTGAGGCTCATTTTCCCCTGCGTAACTACTATTTCATGTTTCTTAATTCTATTGCCTGTAGGAACACATGAAGAGGACCCCCCCAAACCTCATTCTGCTTGGAGCTCTTGTCCACACCAAGCCCAGCAGTCTGAAGCGAAGCCTTGGCTTCCTGCCGGCAGTCTCTCTGTACCCTTAGCCAGCCTACGGATATTCCTTCCCCATCTGTGAAAGAGGAGGTAAAACCTCCTTTGGTGGTAAAGGTGATTCCTCCCCACCTAAAAATAGGAGCGAAGCAATTACGAACACCAGGTGGAGAAAGCCATAGATGAAAGCTCATCTTCTCAATCACTGCCAGCAACAGGTTGATTTTCTAGCAGGAGAGAGCCCAAGGGCATCTCCGATAAATCCTACCCTGTTTGCCTCAATCTCGGTGAGCTGTCTGTACAGAAACATAACAGAATAAAATGGAAGTTCTTTGAATTGGGCCTTCACAGACAGCATTGGTATTGCTCATCAGCAGAGATATAGATTCACATAACAAAAAAATAAAAAAAAAAATCAAGGGGAAATTCAATGAAAAATGTTACTGAAACTGAGTTCTCTGGGTTTTTACCATCAAAAATCATCACAGAAGTCACTATGTTCCTGCAGAATATTTTTTTTTTTTTTTTCAAGTGACAATGCTTTTCAGGGGAAAATGGGTCTATTGTAATCAGCTTTATGGGGAATTTTCTACCAAAACCTAGTCCCTTGCAGTCCTGCTACCACCGTCTTCATTTAGAGCAGGAGGCCAGGTCTAAAACTCTCTGTGAAAGCTGGTTATCCCAGCCATGGCTCTCTGCTCTCTGCTTTGGGGACAGGCAGTTTAGACCCACCAGAGCCTTGCACAACACCCAGGACCTAGCAGAAACATCTGCACCCTTGGCCAAACCTTGCCCTCAGTGGGGCCAAAGGGATCCCCTCCCCATCATCCAAAGTCAGCATTTGTGACTTTAAGCATCTTACTTTTCTTGTGGGTATAAAACTTGTCCTCTGGGCCATCCTTGGCTCTCTTGATAATCAGTTTTCCCATTTCCACATCAACCTTGAGATGTATTTTTGAGAAGATTCCTAGGGAGTCAGCTTTCACCTATCGGCAAAAAGAAACTTTTCATAAGCGATCTTCTGCGCTTCAGGCACGTGTACCACCACAAATGCAACGCTTGCCTGAATTCAGGGGCACGTATCGCCCTCGTGCCTATCACACCAGACGCCTCTTAAGCATTTGCATGGTGCTAAACAGCACCCAGGAATAGCTGTTTTCTATGTGGCAGCACGGCAAAGTTCCCAGGAACTGGGATACTGACACAAATCACCGTCCTCTCTGTGCTTCCTTCCACATGGTGATCAGCCTTGCTAAAGAAATATATTTACCTCAAAAGTGACAGGGGGGATAAGGGAGCGTCGATGTGTTGAATCAGGACCTTCAATCAACAGTGTTTTCACCTGTAAAAGAATTTGTTTGCACCGAGTTGCATTATGTGATTCTGCACAACATTGAGAGTAACGAAATCAGAGCAAAGAAATTTTACTGTAGCAGAGGATTGCACTGATGATGAACAAGAAGCATCACTAGAGCCAAAAGATGGCAGGAAGATAATATAAAATAGCATTAAAACTCTACCTTTTCTTCAATGGAAGACAGCAAAGAGATCAGCTGATTGAGTTTCGAAACGATATTGATGGGACTAGCTTCACCGATCATCTGATAACCACAGTGCAGAAACAAAAAGAGAGAGAGAGAGATGGCTGGTCAGCAAACCCTGGGCCTGGAAGCACAGCAGCCTTGCCCTGGGAACACCTCAGACACAAAGCAAGGAGTGGAACTTGTGCCTCTGCTCCTCCAACGCATGACAGGCCGCACAAGAGCACAGAGTTTGACTGGACATGCAGAAATATGGGACAGGTGGGAGGACAAATTTGCAAACCTTGTCCATGGGTTAGAGGGAGCCAGGCATGCAAGGGAGTCAGCTTGCTGCTGGGGGACAGGTTTCCATAACCAGGTCTGGGGGCCCAATATACAGAAGTCTTGGGGTTTTGGTTCTCAGGGCTACTGCAAGGAAGAGGAAGGTCATGGGACTTCAGTGGGCTGGGGGAAGGAAGGATTTGGCAGTGGAACATCCTGGAATGAAGTTTATGGAAAGAGAAATGTGCAGTCCCAGCCTTCAGGCTGAGGGAGGATGGGGAGATGGAGCCCTCAGGCAGTTTGCTCTACTTTCTTCGGGGGCAGGAAGGGAGAACAGGCAGAGGGGACTTGGGGATAAGTGAAACTGTGGGGATATAACTCACTGTGTGCCCACTGCACTGCAGCCAGAAAGAGGCTAGAGAGAACAGAAGTGGTAACTGATCACTTGAATCCCACTGGTCACTACTGTGCAACCAGAACCCTTCCCTCCCCCAGTGCCGACAGCCACCCGCTCTCCTCGCTCTTCTCTTCCCACCTTCCCGCCAACTCACTTGTGAGCGCTGATGGATGCCGGGGTGCAGCTGCTGTTCGAACACCTTCTGGATGGATTCCAGAGATGGGAGGGTCCTCGAGGCTTCACTGAGAACAGAGACACAGCAGAGGTCTAAGGCTACAGTGGGGTCACTGGGTAGGTTAACACTTGGTTGCTTTGGACAAAGCCACACAACAGAGACTACAGGCACACGTTCATAGAATCATAGAGTTGTCTAGGTTGGAAGGGACCTTTAAGATCACCCAGTCCAACCATCAACCTAACTCTCATAAAAACCCATCACTAAGCCATGTCACTGAGCACTATGTCAACCCAGCTTTTGAATACCTCCAGGGATGGTGCCTCAACCCCTTCCCTGGGCAGCCCATCCCAAGGCTTCAGAACCCTTTCCATGTAAACATTTTTCCTGATCACCAATCTGAACCTCCCCTGGCACAACTTGAGGCCATTTCCTCCTATCCCATCGCCTGTGACTTGGGAGAAGAGACTGACCCCCCCTGGCTACACCCTCCTTTCAGGGAGTTGGAGAGTGCGAGAAGGTCTCCCCTCAGCCTCCTTTTCTCCAGGCTGAACACCCCCAGCTCCTTCAGCCTCTCCTCCTAAGACTTACTCTCCAGAGCCCTCACCAGCTTTGTTGCCCTTCTCTGGACCCGGTTAAGCCCCTTAATGTCTTTTTTATGGTACAGGGCCCACGCTAGGCCTGCCCTTGCCACATGTCATGCTCATGTCCTCTGCCACTTGCTGCCCCCTGGGGTGGTGGGATGAGTGATGAGAGTTAGGTGATGCCAACAAAAGCAGCTTAGAGTTAGGAAGAGGACTTTGCCTCGCAAAGGCTGAAGCACGGGCACCCTGGCTGTCCCTCAGGTTTTGCTTTGGAGGTGTAACTTCTTAAACCTCACTAGAAAGATGTCCCAGGCCAGGCCAAAACACAGGACGCTGTGTAAAACCAGCATCAACCCAACTATGCCAACTCACAGATCAAAGCACACCCCAAAATTTCAAAGCCCAGTGAAGTTTAGTGCCTGTGAGTGCCCCAGTGGCAGGAGCAGCTTGGTTTTGCAGTCTGAGGCTGCCACAGGTCACTGAAGATCCTGGGTGAAAAGGAAACTAATTTTTAGATTTTTCAGCTCCCATGACAAGAGAGGCCGGGCGCAGAGAGGGAGTGGAAGCACCAGCCTTTCGTCTCTCGAACAGGAACCACTCGTGGGTTACAACAAGATTCCTCCAGCACTTCCCAATTAGATTCCACAGGATGCTCATTTGTCAAAAAGCTGTTGTGTGAATTTGGCACAGAAGCCGCGCTCCAATAATGACGAGACTTATCACGGAAAGAGCAGCCAGGGAGCACGGGTCAAAAGGAAGGTGATGGTGGGGAGCAGTGCTAGGATGCTCGCATTGTGCCTAGACAACAGTGGATATTAATGATTTCCCTCACTTTCCTAAAGTCTGAATGGACCGGATTTTACTCCCTGTTTGTTGGGGAAAGTGCTCCAAAGTGAAAGTGTGCCTGTCTGGAGATTAGATATCTGTCTAGGTGCTGGGCCATGGATGGTTAATTGCCTAAGTTAAGTGCTCACATTTGAACTTTCAGACTGAAAGACTTTCCATGGGGCGCACAGACAGTTGTAGGGATCTGGACCTGCTAAACTTAGTCTTTCAACACCTCTGTTCAGCTTTGGATCACCCATGGCCAGCGCCACTGCAAATGGGTCTGGCCCCAAACCCAAGACTCCCATTGACTTCTGCAGCCACGGAATCAGGCCCCAGGATGCCTTCACAGGAGCCTTGGGTGAAGTTCAGTTTGAAAAGAATGAAAGGGTATTTACTGTGACCAGGAGTGTGGGATGTTGAGGTCGACTCTCGAAAACACAAAGCGGCAGCTGCTTGAAGCAATTCAGAAATGATTTCTCGTGGGAAAAGTGCCCTCTGTTTACTGTAATGTGTAACACGCATGTGAGGATGGGGAAAGAGCATCTGCAGGCGCTCACACTCAACAAAACCACAAAGTGGTTTTAATAGCACTTACAACTCCTTTTTTTTTCTCTCTCTTGATAGTATAAAGGAAATGTATGTCATGATTTTCATTGAAGTGTCAGAAGCCTGTGGGTCTACATACAATTGTACAAGTCCTGGTATCACAAGTGCCTGAAAAGCTGCCTTAAAAGCTCTATATGCAAATTATTGGGTGAGGGAGACTAAACAGGAGCATGAAGAGCAGTGATCGATAACCAAATGGTGGCTTCAGACAGCAGCAGGCTGAACAGGCCACTAGGAGTGTTTTTCACCTAAAGCTGGCAGGAAACTCTGAACAAAGTCCACTTGCATGGGTAGTCCCCGCTCTTCACTGCACTGGCACCAACCTCTCTATGAGTCAGCTTTCCAGCCCCTGGAGGGTTATCCTGACTAAGGAAACTCCTGTATGCCAATTTCTGTTAGCACTGAACGCTTCACAAAGTACTCATCAGCCTTACAAGTCTCTGTTGTGTTTCATGTCTCCTATGTGAGACAACAGAGAGAACAGCCTCTCCCAAGTGGTTGCCCCATTGCCCCTTGGGCACAAGAAGATGTGCCATGGCTGCCTTGATGCCCTTGGCCACAGCAAGCCCTAGGAGGTAGTAGCAGCTTCCAGCAGAGTCAAAACCAGTTTTCAGCATCTCTAATGGACACTGGGCATCTGGTCCTTCCTAAAATAATCAGGGATCGCTGGTGAGGAGGGCAAGGGAAAGAGATCACATCGTCTGCGTTCCTGATCTGCTGTGGCCCAGCTCTGCTTGAGCTCCTTGGGTCAGAAATGAACCCTTCACCTGCCCATGGGTAATACTTGAACTGCAAAAGGCCCAGACTGTTCACAAACAGCTGACCCAACCCCGAGGCTCACTATAAGCTCTCTTCTTCTCCTTATCACCGAGCAGCTCCAGCACACGTCCCCTCTGCCTTACTAACATGGTGGCCACCGCTTGCCCACAGGCCCATATCAAAACACAGAAGTGAGTTAGCCAAAGAGCACCGGGATGCTCGTTTCTCACAGCGACAGCAGTGTGTCTGAGAGTGACCCTGAAAGATGGCACAGCCAGGCTCAGGGATGGTGGAAGAAGCCAGAATACAGCATCACAAAAACCCGAGATTCACAGCAAATCAGTGCGTCTCACGAACAGCCGGGATCAGCTCTGCCACAGCCCATGTCTGCCCGCACGCTCTTCATCCTCAGCAAGGCCAGAAAGCTCAAAGGAGCTTCAGCTCCAGTGAAAGAGCTCAAGCTGCACCAATTATAATTTCTTCTTGCTTGTTTGTTCTTTTAACCTGTTCTAAAATACTGTGAAAATAATGGATTTGAACATTATTAAGAAAAAGAGGATGTAGCCCCTGAGAAGCCGCCTAGGAATTCCCTGTACAGCCAGTGGGAATCCCTGAGCAGCTGAAGGAAGCTGAGGTAAATAAAAACTAAATTTAGGTAATGCCACTGATTAAATTTGAGTTCAGAAGTGTGATAAGGGAAGTGAGCTAACGTCCCAGACAAATATGGAGATTAAGACTGTGGAAAACAACAAGACACCCAAGTATGTGACTGCTGAAGCTAACCAAATAGTTTGGTTGGATAGCAGAAATTCACAGGGGACAATCCAAACAACAGGGAGAGGTTCCTCAGAGAAATCTTCCTGAGGCTGAAAACAGCCTACTTCTTCACAACAAAAATCTGAGAAGGCAGCTCCATCTAACTGAATTAATGGAGGTATGGAGAGAAAATACTGGGGAAGGCAGGGGAAAGAACTGCGTGAGGACATACATTTCTATAGCTACATGCCTACTAGAGGGGCAGCCTGCCCTTTGCTGTGCTTGTGGTAGTGCAGTGCCCCGGTGCTCAGCAGGCTTCCACCCAGAAGAACAACTTACAGAGCTCTGTTCTAGGGTGATGCTTTGCAAAGTCCTGTCACCACAAAAATAAAAAATAAAGGCTATAGAAAATCTGGAAATGTTAATGGTATCCTGGCTCTTGAGAGGCTCTTGCGGATCTGTTGCATCCCCTTCCTTGCCACCCCATGTACATATAAGAGGACCAAGGTTGTGAAACCTAGATAAGGTGAAGTAGAATAAGAAGCTGGAAATGGAAAAAGCCAGACATCATCAGAGCAGCAGTACTGGGGTTATTTTAGTAGCACAAAACTCTCACTTGTGATTTCATTAGATTTTAGTTTCCATTGTTTGGGTTTATTCTTAGCTAGCCACCTGGGTCTCCCCTCTGTGGGCGTAGAGAAGCAAAACCCTCAAGCAGGGTGCAGAAGAAGGGCAGCTCTTTTCACGCCCATCCTCATCCCCGCTCACAGGGGCTCCTCTGTGAGCAGGGCTGCCTTCTGGCAGAAGGAGCAGGGCTGCAGGTTTCTCCCCTTGTGCCCGGTAAGATGTGCACAGAGCGCATCGCTTCAGAGGAGTAATCGTGGTGCCGAGCAGCTGAGCACCTCACTCGCTCCCTGCCTTCCTTTTCAGAAGTTAGAGCTAAGCACATCAGCAGTACCCACCCGTCATTTTAGCCCTCCCTTCTGCCTTGGTGAGCTCTAGGAGAACAGGAGCAGGCCAGTAGCGCTGCCAGCCTCACTGATAATACACTAGAAAGAAGGATATTGCAAGCCACGCATACAAGCGTGGAAATATGTGCCCTCTGCCATGGAGCTCTTGAAGATCTCTGCAGAAGTGTGGGCTAATCTCCCCTTTGCTTACAAGCAGCAAGAGGGGAAATTGCATCCTTCCACCAAGAAACAGGGAGCTCTGCAAGGTTTTAGTTCCCTATCGGAGTTTTCCCAGTTGGAACCTGGAAGCTCTATAAATAGGAAAGGTAAAATTTGTGGAGTCCACGCTTGTTTCTCTTTTTATTTGAGCTGGACTTTACTGACATCAGTGGAATCACTCCAGGTTCACAGTTCATTAGTGGGAAGGAAAACCAGCGTTTAAAACGGAGCTATACACCAATATGTGCTTGTTTCCATAAATGACTTGTGCTTGACAATTCTGTGGGTGTCATTTATACATTACCAAATTATGCAGTTAATCGGTTGGTGCATTTTTTTGTTTTGTTTTGTTTCTTTCTAAACAAAGCATAAAAAATAATACTTCACTGACTGAAACCGCCTACAGGGAAACTTCACTGTCAGAGCTATGTCTTTTATATAGATTTCACATTTTTGGGCCAGAATCACAGGTCATGGAATCTAAATATAATGTTTTTGAGGATAAGCCAATTTTCTATGCCAGAAATGCAGGTTCTGAAGGCACACACATGGAAGCTACTTTAGACTACAGTGTTATAGCATTATGCTGTGATCTCTGAAAACCAGCCTCTGGTTACCTGAAGAGTCCTTTACAAAGCAGCGTCAGTAGCTTCTTCAGCTGAGGCAGATTGCTTGAGCCAGTCTGTACCATCTCAAAGTCACTGATGATGTGAACTCGCAGGTAATCCTGGATGAGTTTCAGATGCTCGTCAGAGACACTGTGAAAGAAATAGAGAAGTTAAAAGCCAGCTCTTCTCTCTGCTCCCAAATACCAGCTTTATTATCTTGCTGAAGCTTCCACTGCCGGTGCCCACAGATGGGGGGCAGTTTGCCTTGGATTTCAGTGCAAACATGTGGTTCTCAGAACTGGACCATGGATCCTCCCATCACACACCTTCTCCTCTTCCACACCTCAAATCCTTGTCTCCGTGACTGCTGAGCTACCACGCCAGGGGAAGTCTCGAGATGCCTGGCTTTGCCAAAGCCACGGTGGGACCATTAGCCTTGGCAGGTAAAGCCAGGCTGCTGTGGGGTTGCTAATAGCCTGCAGTTTGGGTGCTCTGGGGAGATGGAGACTCCCTTTCACCTCACCAAATCCCGCTCAGAAGGTTTTATTCCAAACAATCCGAAACAGTCTTAGGGGATCTGAGACCACCAAGCTATGTGGGATGCTCCCTTCCTCCCTGTCGCTGTGGTGCCTGGACTCCAGCAGCACAAGGGAGCATGAACCAGGCAGAACTATATGTGCTGTCTTGTGCCCTGACAAATGCAGAAAGTCCCAGCTGGCTGCTCAGCAGATGAAACGATGCAGGAAACTGAACAAAACTGGTTTTCTCCCAGCCAGCCAGCTGCAACCAGGCCACCACAGCAGGACCTGTGCTGCCACGCACGACCACAGCCTCCCACTGCCCTGCCAGCAGCTATGCCTTCTGATTTTCTTTTCTTTTTAAAACTTTGCAGATCTGGTCATTAAATGTCATGTGGTTTCCTCTAAGGCTTCAGTGCATGTCCAGATTTGACACAGCCAGCAAGCGGAACAATGTGAGTCAGACCCGTAGCTGGAGTAAATCAGTATCTGAAAATCCACACACAAATTTAGTCTTTTTGGGCACTGGCTGGTGCTTTCTGATACAATCTGTAGTTTAGGCACAGGGCTGATACACTAAGTTCTCTTAGATATTACCACCCTTTATATTAGAAAACTATACCTCAGTGGAGAAAGTCTACTGGTGATTTTAATACTTCAGAAAAATATTTCTTTCTAGATGACAGCTGGACTGTAAAGAGTGGCCAACCCTCTGTAGATCTGATTCTGTTCTTCATCTGGCAGTATAAAATGAGGAGTAGCTTTGCGGAATCAAACAGGTTCCAAACAGAGCACCCCAGAAAGCTCAGAGCTGGGCTGAAGGACGTTTCTGCAGCCCTGGGACTTGCCATCCTCACCTGCTTGTGTCCTGTTGCTGCAGTCGCTGGAGCAGTGTCTCAGAAAGGGACAGTTTATTAACGTCTGCCACTCTGGAGTTTTCAGGGAGAGGAGATACCTCCTTTGTCTCACTGCTCGGCAATGCCATGAGGATGTTGCGCGGTGGCAGGATAGGAGGCGTGGGTACCAGGTCTGGCAAGGAGGAAGGGAAAGGCACAGTCACCCCAACATGGCAATTTGACTTCCTCCCCTTCACCCACAGGCACGGCGGGGTCACTGCAGAACTCATCCCTTCTGCAGGGCCTCTGATTTCACAGCTGGGAAGCTCAGGGCTTGGTGCTGACCCTGCCCTGTTCTTAGGGGTGTCAGTCGTGTGAGACCAACGCTGAGCTGCCAGGCGTGGACCTCACGTGCGGGCAGCGTATGCCTCTGCCTGGCACCAAAACCTCGTCTGAGTTGGTTTGACTGTCCCACCTGCACAGCAGCTATGAAGGTTAACCAGTTACTATAAATATAACACTTCAAGAACATGGCTGTAGACCCCATCCATATTATTGCCATTATCATGGAGATCTGCTCGGGGGAGCAGAATGGATGGAGGGGCACGATGGAAAGAGCACCAGAAGCTGGTAATGGAAAGAAGTGAACTGCTAGAGTCAGCAAACACAGATGAAGAAAATAGATCCCATAATCCAATGCAGAGGGGCTGAGTATCCTGCCTCCTCTTGTGGGCATCAAGTTGGAAGCAAAAATGGTTTTCCTGTTCTGTCATCCTACTGCCCCGCATACCCTCACTCTCCTGGGAGGAGAGTGGGTTCATCTCCATTTATCCCAACCACAGTTGCCTTTCTTTTCATACCAATTGCTCCAACACCTTGTTGCACCTCTCTCATGTAGCTGGTGGAGTTGTGAGGCTTCGTTTGATTATTTCTTAGTGGTGGAATTTTCATTACAAAAAGAGACCCCCCCAAACTGATCTGTTGGGCCTGGGCAGAAGCTGTGATTCACTGAGCCACCTGCAGTGCAGTCAGGTGGTGGGTCTGCAGGGCGTGCGGGTGCTCACCTTCCACCTCTGCAACTCCACATGTAAGGTGGCCGGACATCTGTAGGCCCTGCAAGGCTCCAGCACGACGGCACCAAAGTCCCTTAACACAATTAAATTCTGTATGCGAACAGCCCAGCCCTGGTGCTAATATCTTTTCATCTAAAGGCTCTTAGTCTTGGCTAGAACTTCATTCCCTGCTGCTCGCCTCTCTGTGGATTATTTTTGCTGTAGTTCCCTCCCCCGCCCTGAGAGCTGGAGACTCAGCGCAGCTGGCCAAAACCCAGGAACATCTTTCCTGAGCAGCTTTGCAAAATTTTGTTCTGTTTCTTCTTGAGAATTGCATACCAAAATCTCCCAGCTCTTGTTAGACATCCATTGGACAGCAGAAATGTACACAGGCACATCAATCTGCTTTACAGCACATGCCTGTCTGTCACAAGACGACATCCTTCAGAGAAGTTTTATTGTAATGCTCATCATTTCCAGACAGACGTCAGAAAGAACAGGAAGGATGGCTCTGTGGGCATGACTTTCCCCTGGGATTCAGGAGAACAATGACAGATTCAAGGGATGGTCCAGGAAAAATCCAAGGAACAATCCAAGGCCAGTGAGTGCCAGGAACGCAGAGTGACATTTCATATAATATAGTTGGGATGATGCCAATCACACCCCTTCATCATACATCTGCCTCTGTGCACAGACTGTCTGGCACTGCAGCATCTGTGCCCTCTGGTTATGACTGTCAGAAACGTCCTCTGGATCAGAGCAGATAAGGGGGCCTGAGTTTCAGATAACCCCAGACCCACAGCAGCTGCAGGTACACAGCACTGCAGAAAGAGGTGCTCCAAGTCTCTAGGGGAGCATCTCTGCTGCCCAGACAGTGGCCCTACAGATGCAGTGCAAGGAGAATGGGTGCAGAGACATGTGAGATGGTGGCTGGCCATAAACCAGCTTTAGTCCAGTTGAAGGACAACAGAATAGTGCACCCTGGAGGGGAAGAGGGGAGATTTAGACTAGATATTAGGAAGAAATTCTTTACTGTGACGGTGGTGAGGCACTGGAACAGGTTGCCCAGAGAAGCTGTGGCTGTCCCATCCCTGGAGGGGTTCAAGGCCAGGCTGGATGGAGCTTTGAGCAACCTGGTGTGGTGGGAGGTGTCCCTGCCCAGGGCAGGAGGTTGGGACTCAATGATCTTTAAAGTCCTTTCCAACCCAAACCATTCTGTGATTCTGATACAGTAAATTTCTGCAGAAAGTCTCAGTGTATTCACCTCAGGTGAGCTAAAATGGTCCTCCAGATGTGGTACCACTGCAGAGCCATGATAACTCACTGCCTCGAGATCTTGCCAGCTCAGGTCTCTCTATGTCCTGCTCCACTTTATTTGCACAACATTCTGTAATCCTCCTGCCTGCCCTGCACGTCCCCAGTCCATGGTAAATGTCAAGGGTCTGCATGCCCAAGTCACATCTTGGGTTTCTTACCAGCATCCTCCTCCAGTTCATCTGCCACCTCCTCTTCTTCCCGCGGCACTGGGTATTTGAGGTGCCACACCAGACCCATGTTCTCCTTCTTGTAAAATTCTATCAATCCCTCCAAGTTCTCGAAGTACTTCACGGGAACACCCTCTGATGCCTGAAACAAAACACAGAGGCTGCCATGGTCTGGGATTTCCTACCACAGAAACGCTGCTCCTGACGAGGAAAAGCAAAGTCAGAGAGAGAGGAAAAACCCACTCGTGCTGCCCAGAGGAAGCCAGCCCCAGCTCTCACTGCCCATCTGACCGCAGGCTCTGTGCAGGACAGCTCCTGCAGTGCAAACAGAAACAGATACGCACCCGCGTTCCAGCCAGCGTCAGCAGAAATGGCAACCTCAAAGATCCGCTGAAGCCAAATGGAAGAGCTCTCTCCCTCCATTCAGTGTGCCTGGCTTCAAAGCGAAGGCAGGCTTTAAAAACAAAGAATTCTCATGGATTAATTTTTTTGCCTTCTCTCTTTTACTGAGCATGAAATCCCTGGACCATGTTATATTTTGTGGTATCCAGGAAGAATTTCCCTGTGAAATTGCAAGATAAACATGTTTCAATCTAGGCGTTAGCATCCCGACCAGGACAGAAGGGCTCAGAACTCGGCTCGAATGGAGTGAACGAGGTACTGTCAGATAAGAAAATGCTCAGATGAAGATTTAGAAGGCGGAGGCTCAGGATGCAGCTCGGGCTGTGAAAGCGTCAGGCATGACACTGAGCTTGTCAGCTGAATTTTAGCTGAGACTAAACTTGTTTCTAGCACAGCCCTGGACACTAATCTCAGGAAATGAATACATGCAGAGGGCAAACATGGGGATAAGGTTTTAGAGATCTTCAGAGACAAAGTTTCAGAGCAATTATATCTGTCCATCAGCGTGAACGGTAAAACTGCTGGATTTACCAGGCAGAACAGCCATCCCTGAAGCTCTGCCCCACTGCTTCAACCAAGGGTCCTACCAAGGATGGAGAGATGATTTATCAATTTGTCCTGGCTCAGCACAGACCTCCTGACCAAAAAAGTGAGCTCTGCTTTACCTCCAGAACCACGCTCAAGTACCATCTGAACCCAAGGCAACAGCAATGCACAGGAGAAGCTCTCATCGCTTTTCACGAGGGGTGCTTTTCCTGACACAGAGCTCTATTTCTGGACAAGAGGTTTTTCCAAGAGAAACCAACACAAGAAGGCCCTGTCTACACACACCTATAGCAAAACATCAAGGAGCAGGAGCAAAAGAGTGCAGAGCAGGCATTTTCAAGCCCCAACAGACTGCTCTTCTTGCCTTGAAAGAGCAGGACTGGGAACACTGTTCACATGTGGGGATACAGCAGCTGTGGGCAATCAAAAAGAAGACCTCATCACTCCAATGGCAGGCTTGACTTGCACTATTTTACACACAGAAAGCTAGATTTTGCACAGGAAAGCTGGTTAGTTAATTAGGAATTAAAGCTTTGCCTCCAGTTTGAAATAACTCGTTACGCAGCCATGCTTTAGACATTCCACCTCTGACTAACAGGCAGGACGTTTTAATTTCTTTTTGGATTGCAACTATTGGCTCTAAAAATTAACACACAGAAAGTTTTAATACCAGTTTGAACAAACTTATTTACCTGCCATTTGTGTTTGCCTCCTTTCTTATTATCTGTGAACTTTTTTGTTTAAAAGGCAAATGTAGCAAACCCAAGAGATTAAACGGGAGAAATGCCAGCATAAACCACAGCGAGCGGAACACAGAAAAATGTCTTTGGTGAGTCCCAGCAGCAGCAAGATTATTTTTAATTTATTTTCCCAAAGAATAAAATCTCAGGCCAGAAATTAGGACAGTGCTTTCAATACTGAATGCCATTTCAAGCCATCGGTGCCCTCAGGCCTGCCATCAAAAATACCTTTCTTTTTTAACTACACCTGCACACCTTTAAAGGCACAGCAAGACACATTTTCATAACAAATATGTATGATGTTTCTGAGAGCTCTGCCTGTACAGCCTCCTTTTCTGTCTCCCAGGTGTTCCTGCGTTTATCAAGGTTTATTATTCTCGTACGCTGAAAAATGTTGCATTCAGCAGGAAAGCAATGCTTGGGCAAACACTGGGTTATATTTTTGTGGGGTCAGACGTGTTGAAACAAAGCACTGGTTAAAACTTCACAGGATGCCACTCTGCCAGAGCAGCACAAACTCAGCATAAGCAGAATGACTTCTGATTTACACCAATTAATGCAAGTATTAATGCAAGTATTATGCAGTCTTGCTCCTCCAGTCTGCCTGGACTGCCTTCTGCCCACTACCCACAGCACCCATAGATGGGCTGGAGCTCAATAGAAATGAGACTTGGGAGGGTTTGCTTTCCCCTAAGCTACCCATCCCCAAAAAGGGCACCTGGAAAAAGGCATCAAGCCCTATCATAGTGCACACTCAGACCCTAAAACACACGGAGGGTAAACAGGACGGTCGGGGTTTGCCATCTGCATCTTTGCAGGAGGAAGGCTTTGCCATCAGTGCTCTCTCCCACTCTCTTGAATGACTACTGCACCCTTGCCTCGCTCCTCCTCTTTCCAAAGTCATCTTCATGATCCTAATTCACTTTCCAAAGACCTCACTGCCTGCCCACTTCCCCAGTGCCCCCTGACCGATCAATGTCCCCCCCCAGCCCCTCATTCCACCCCTGCGCAGCATCCCTCCCTCCCCCAGCACCCAAACACCCTCTTCTTAGCCTTGTTTTGCCTCTCAGCTCCTGTTCTCCTGGGGCAGCGGCAAGAAGACAGACTGCCCTGCGCAGCTCTTTTCAGGCCAAACACAGCCTTGATCTGAAGTGGGAGGAAAGACTGAATTAGCACTTTTTGCTGCCAAGGATAGTTCAGCCTCTGAAACTGTGCTGGTCTCTGTGGCAACCAGAAGAAGCAGTGTTTTGTAACAGGCCTCCTTCCTCTAAGTCACTGCACTGTGTTTTGGGACTGGACTGAAGCCTCAAACACCCTGGAGTGGCCATAAGCCCCAGCTCACGTGCAGGGATGGACCCCTTCTACCCTGGCCAGGCAACCAGCCCACCACTGCCAACCACCTTGCTTGATGAACCCCACCATCTCCTCTATCTCTCTCTCAAGGATAATGGGTATTTGTGGCCAATGTGGAGGAGCTGGGCTTTGCACACATCTGAAGCCAGCTGCTCATCCCCAGAGAGAAGCAACCTCCATCCTGACAGCACTGGCTGCTCTGACAGCCCTCCTTCCCCAAACCCATTCAGGATTAAAAGGACCACCTCCCCACAGCAAACAGCAATAATAAAGGATGGCACTTTCATATTTTAAGACAGAATTCAGCAAGGAGCTGAGTATGTGTCCTGAGCAGCTACACAGAGACAGCGAGAGCTGCTCCCTCTTCATCAGGGAGTGTAATGATAGGATGAGGGATGATGGTTTTAAACTGAAAGAGGGGAGATTTAGACTAGGTATTAGGAAAAAATTCTTTACTGTGAGGGTGATGAGGCACTGGAACAGGTTGTGCAGCGAGTTATGGATGCCCCATCCCTAGAGCTGCTCAAGGCCAGACTGGATGGGGCTTTGAATAACCTGGTTCGGTGGGAGGTGTCCCCGGCCACAGCAAGGGGGTTGGAACTTGATGATCTTGAAGGTCCCTTCCAACTCTGACCATTCAACGATTCTACAATAAGGAAATGGAAAACTAGTGGAGCCAGTGGCTCTGACCAGCACTGGCCAAGCGCAAGGCGAAGGATGGGGAAGCCTCAGACCTGCTCAGCTCCCACTTACAGCGAGGGAGCTCAAGGGCCTTCCACCGCACCACGAGAGCCGCAGGGGCAGCTTTGCCATCACAGGAGTCTGAAAGCAGAGACCACTGGGTTATCCTCACTCCTTTTCTTTTTGTATTATAATTGTTATTATTTGCCAGGACCTCAACGGAGGAAGCGTGCGGGAAGGGTTGCACCCCTCCAGCACAAAGCAGTGCCCAACAACCCTCTCCACCTGTTTGCACCGAGAAATGAGCTCCTCTCTGCTCAAGGAGCCCCCCAAATTTCCCCAATCCCTCCAAGAGAGCAGAGCACGCTGCTTTGTGCTGCCTCGCTCTGCACAGAAGCACAGCAACAACTGTAAGTTGTTTGAATTGGCAGAGAAAATGGTAAAGCAAGACCTCCCTGCACTTGCTTCCCCCCGTGGGGAAAGGATGAGAACAAAGCCTGTGTGACAGGTGTTAGTCACGTTGTTCGACAACACAACCGCTGGTCTCTCAGATACCACCAGTGACAAGTGTGGCGTGAGCCCCTCCAAATCCACCAGCCCGTAACTTTGCAGGGCAACAGGACTGTCCCTGTGGCTGCGGGGTGTTCCCAGCCCAGGGAATGATGCTGGTGTAGCATCACTTTCATACAAAAAACCTGGTCCACTGACATTGCAGCTGGCACTCAGGTTGGTAGGTGACCTACCCGCAAGGCTGGTCAAACAGGTTTCACTGCCAGCAAGCAAGGACAGTAGCACGAAGCTGGGACATATGCTTTCTCCACGCTTGAAAACTGTCGGCAAAGGTTTACGGGGTTGGGAAGGAGAAGCGGTGGCGGGTAGTAGAACACTGGCACGGAGTCGGTCCGTGCCTGGCTGCAGAGCACATTTGTAAAAACTGGATGGATGGTGGTTGCTTGGAATAAATAATGTCCCTGGGACAACCACACTGGATGGAGGGAGCGAGGCCAAACAGGGCCTAAACTTTACGCAAACTTGCTCTGGTTTTTGAGGCAGGGAGCAGACACAGAAGGGGGGCCAGCAGACAAAACTGAGCAGGACGGGGCAGCGCGGAGCGAGCTGAAACCACCCCCCAGCACAGCTCAACAATGAAATCCACTGCCTGCTACATCCCCCACCCCCTCCCTGAACTTCATTTAGTAAGTAACTATCTCCTCGGGGTTATCACAGGATAGATCTTGTTTTAATTGCCAAGTGAATTGTTTTGAGCCATTAGAAAGATGGATGGCAAGTGTCATCTCCACGGCAACCCACCACATCCCCTGAAAGGTGCTCGCACTGCTCACAGGACGGCGGATGCCTCCGCGGCGATTCCTCCACCATCACTGCTGGCACCTCAAGCTCTGTGCTGCCGGTAGCCATTCCATAGGGGAAGGAAACACCTTTCCTACTCAACATATGCAATACAGGGAACAGCCTGTAAACCAGCAGAATTGCACAAAGGAATCTGTATAATGGTGAATCAGAGGCCAGGTAGCAATTTTACAGTGGGAAACGGCATCAGGGAAAAGCCCGTCTTTCTAAGATCTGTTAATGGGGAGTGTCATGTGAGACACAGGACGAAACTCTTCTACCATACGTGGTGCTGCAAAGCCTTAGCTGGGCTGCTGCTTCCAGCCTGGGGCACCACTTTTTACAGAACACATGCAAACGCCATAGAGAGTCCCAAGGAAAAATTACGAGGGCGGTTGAAGAGTTGGAAAACGTGATTTACAAGGAGAGCTGAGAAGAAGGGGACTGGTACAGCCTGGCAAAGGGGCAGCCTGGAGACATCACAGCAGCAGTCTTACAAGTTCTAAATTTTCTCATAAAGAAGATGGCAACCAGCTGTACCACAAAGTCCCCCAAGGAGAGCAGATGTGGCTGGCTTTCAGCAGAGGAGGTTTAGATTAGATCTCAGGGAACCTCACCAGGCAGAGACGGTGAAGTCAGGCTGCAGAGGGAGAGTGTGCGTCCATGTCTCTGGAAGTGTCACAGGGCTGAGTACCCAGTGTCTCACAGCTGGCTACTAAGCACCTGATCCTGAAAACAGGGCAAACACTGAGCTTAGAGACCTTGCAAGGCCTCCCTACCACCCCTAATTCTGTGACAGTAGGAAGCCCTCTGCAAATCTGCCTGCTGCCTCTTTGCCCTGACACTGCTGTATCCTTGAAGGAGACCAGTAAATCTGAGCAGGCCCATGCTTGTCATGAGCAGCCCAGCCATTTCAGCTGTATCCCAAACCACGGATTATCGGATTATCCACATGTCCCTTTCTGCTGGAAACCTCCTTTCCCACAGGATGTCTTGGTGTCTCCCGTCCTCCACAAATTGCCCTCAGTTATCAATTTCCCCTTCCACCTTCTTCACAGTCACTGTACAACGGTTTCAACCAACTAGCTACAAATTCTTGCCTTTGTGCTGAACTGGCTCCTGAGCTCTTAATTCCATGAAAACAGGTATGACTAAAGCCTTTAATCACTGGTCTTTGGTTAAATCTTGTGATCACCTTTGCCAAATCATCCACCTAAGCTTTTCAACAGGTTTTTGTATCGCTGAGATCACCTAATTTTCCTTTATATCTGTTATAAAGAAGCCAACAGCAGCCAGCCTAAATCTCCTCTTCATTTTCTCCAGGCAACACCATCTGGCCCACATAACACGTTGACAAAGACACTCAAACACACCTTTAAGCGAAGTTCAGAGTGGAGTATAAAGACATAAAGTGAAAAGGGACTTAAAGCCCACGTCAAGAAGGGCAAGGAAGTGGTTAACTTGGGGTTCATTACAACAATTGTATAAATAGATGGCACAGGAAGTCTGGGGCCCTCAGAAGGAAGAGGAAGTGTTTTCCTTTCCTGAGCCAAGGCACAAGGAGGAACTAGGAAACTGGTCATCTGGTTATATTGCTTAAGGGCAATCTTTTCTAACCTAAGAGTGCCTTAAACCAGGTATTTAAACCCATATATAGGCATTTCAGTAGCAGTCAATGAGTTTTCAAAGTTATAAAATCCTTGCAGTACCCACCAACTTGAGCGGAAGCTGAAAATCAGGTCACTTCTACTTTGGTGTGAAAGGCTGGCAGGAACTTTTTTTTCCTTTTAGATTTGAAAAAAATTTCTTAGGCTTCCTGGTTTGGAAAAAAGTTGTCTTCAAGACTGTCTGTTAGCTAGGAAATCTAGCTGGCATTTTCAATTTTACTTTTAGCTCTCATGTAGGCAAGCTTTTATATTTCACAAAAGAGCTGAACCTAAGAGCTAAGGAATTCCTGGTGATTTTTTTTTTTAATTATTATTAAAGCATTTTGAAATAACCTGGTTGTGTTGCGGCTTTGTTTTGTTAGAAAATATTTCTTATTTTTAGATCAAATTTTGTGCTAAGAAATTTTAGGAGCATTTCACAGGAATGGGATCACAGACAGGAATCACAGCTGGGAGAAACAGCTACTTCCCAAGATACGAGGCACCCAGAAACACACCCTATTTTGAATGCAACAGACGGGGCTGGGAAGAACATGAGTCTGAGGAGGGAGTACAAACAGAGTGTGTGGCTGAGAAAAAGGGGGGGATTCCTGTGACATGGAAGGTGGGTAAAGGAATGGACTTTAATAAGCGGTGGGATCCTGCGAGCTGGCAGAGGAGTTTGGACGGTGGGTAAAGCTCAGCAAGAAGGTCCCTGGCAGGGGAAACAGCATGAGAGAAGAAGCAGGAGGAGGAACCCAGGAAACCTGGGCAGAGGATGCTGGCAGGCAGCTGGAGCACTGTCCCCTCACACCTGGAAGAAATCCTATGAATGGGGAGATGGCACAGTGTAAATGCAGTTGTAAAATATATAATTTGAATAATGTTGGGGAGAATGGAAGGTGAATAGCCCCTGCTTCCTCTGAGATGGGCGATAATGAAGGCTTTCTTGTCTCATTCTGCATACGGTTTGGTCCTGATGCTCAAGTTTGCTTACTCATGTCACTTCTGCTACAGTGGCCTTTACATTTAAGACTTTGGGGTGAAAAACATAGAAATCAGAGGGTTCTGGTAAAGAGGGCTTCAGAATTTCTGCAAGAGATTATTCATGGAAGGAAACAAGGACTTGCAATTTAATAACAACTAAGTATGTGTTATTTCTAGCTTGCATTCCTGGCTGAAAATTAGACATCTGAGCAAGAAAACTTAAGAGAAAGAGGACAAAATAAAGAAAATTACTGTGTTGTCAATCCTATAAAATTCCCTCTGTTCCTCAAATGCAACTGAAGGAGACCGTTACATACTGCCTCTGCCACAAGCTCCATTTCTTTAAGCACAATACGGTCTTAAGAGGCACTGTATATGAATTACTGGCACCGCATCACAATTCAATTCTTATTATACCTATTAAAAAATGGGAACACTGAACAATTTTCACTCTTTTTCCACGCTAGTTTGCACAGAACATATGTTAAAAGTTCAGCACCTCCTTCCTTGCTCGCTTGTGATACAAATCCTATCGCTGCTCGCTGGAAAAAAGTCCTGCCCCTGTTGCTAACTGGTCAGGAGGGCACATCCTGATTTACTTCACTACAAATCTGGAGTGAAACCTGAACTTCCTCCTGATCCAGTTTGGACCAAAATGGTCTTCTCCCCTTGTTTTTTTTTTGTTTTTTTTTTTTCCCTGTCCGCAATGTCATGGAAGAGATTTGGGGGGCACAATGCATTTTGCTTATGCTCGGTTTGACACACTGAACACATTTCTCTGCGTGGAATGTGAGCCCAGTTTGAGTTAATCTTAAAGAGATCCTGGCTGTCACATCCACCACTTCTGATCTCTCCTGGCCCTGCCAGAGTCTTCTTCTACGTGATCCCACTCAGGCTTTGTGCTGGCAGCCCGAAGATTGGTCATGTTCACAAGTGCTCCTGTGGCAGAACTGGGACGCTTGCAAATTAAGAGAGTCTTTTGAAGTGAAGGGAAAAAAAAAATTGAAAGGAGTTTTCAGTAGAGTATAGCTGGTTGCCAAATTTTTATCTCAAGTTCCTTGTTAAAATTCTACATCCTGAAGAAAAACATATTCGAAGTTCTGGAACATAAAGGACTTCTAGAAGTCTTTTGAACCTGCATTCTCCCACACCAGATAAAGACGTGGGTCACAAAAATAATACACTCGGATCCTCCTTAAGGACCCCATTCTACACTGCTCCAGCACTCCAAAATTCATGTAAAAAGTTTGTTAACTGCTAAATATCTAACATAGTTAGACAGAAGCCAGTAAGAACACCAAGCAATGAGAGAAAGCACCAGCGCCACATACTTGAGGTAGTCCTTCGCACTAAATGAACCATTCGAATTCCAGCTATCAAAAAGGACTTTATCCATTCAGCACATAATGATCCAACTCCTAGCACCAAGAGACACCCCTTGAGCAACAACCCTTTCAGCCTTTTATCTGTGTTATAGTAAATGAGATTTACATCAACAACAAGCAAACAAGCAAGTACGGTTCCATGACAGAACATGAGGCACCGGTGTTAAATTTAACTACAGGGTGCAAGTCAGATGAGTTGGTGATGAATGAGCAAGGACTGCAGATCCACGGGGATCTGATGCAATTTTTTTAGCACTTCTGTAGCGTGTGGGTAGAATTTAAGTAAAAGTTTTGGAGTACATTACTTCTAGCAACTTTTGTAATTTTATCACAAGCCTCGTGCTTTTTGGTTTCCCACCAAAGAGCTTCAGCGCTGGGAGTCGAAGGAAAATTTCCATTTTCATTTCCCCACGAAGCGTCTAGCGCTAGTGATTACCATGACGAGCTTGAAAACACAGGTTCTCAAAAGCCAGCAAGGCAACCGAGGCAGCAAGTCATCACTTCTGAAGGCAGCTCATGGGGAGCTCATCACTCTGATCTTGTCAGCGCTCTCTGCTGACAGCAACTGAGCCAGGGAAACTACTGCAGGTCACTGATGGTGGAAATTCCCACGGGCCCTTCGCCTTTTTCCTCTACAGAAGGCAACAGCATGTGGGGTTTGATGTCCCATAAGAAAGAAGTTTTCCCCAAGGCAGGCAAAGGCAGGGCAGGACCCCTCAGCTCAGCCCTACATTGTATTTCTGGGTTTTTTTTCTCTAACCTATGCAGGCAGACAACAGAGGATCCATAATAACTTGTCCTGAATGGATCCCAGTTTCCAGAGGGGCCAAGCACTAAATACACATGAACTCCATAAAATACCCAGTGGAGAAGAGAAAAATGTACGATTAAAGAAGTCATACCTATTGAAGCAAAGCAACGCAGGCAGAACCCACACATTAAACAGCTGCATTCCCCGCCTCATACTGCATAACTTTCTGGGACTGCATAATTAAAAACCATAAGCAATGCATAGATAATGGTGAAGATCTTCAGTGTTACAATTTCCGGTCTACAGTCTGCAAAATTTCTCCGGCTTTAAGTTACAGCAACCGTTTTCTATTTCTGTGACAGTAAGATTGGCCACTTGGTCTGTCTTTCAAGGGACTGACCCTTATTTCATCCATTCACACCTGAGTAAGACAAAACCTTACTCCATTAGAAGTAAGCACTCAGCCATACCTGCTAATCGAATCCAGCCCGAAGAAGCACCGTCATTTCACAAAACTAACCGCAGAACTAAAACCAAACCAAAAACATCCTTTCAAACACCCCTCTCCTTTTACGTTCTCCCCTCAAGTGCACCTCAGGAATAAAAAGAGCGGATGTGGTGTTGCCAATGGGTTTTTTGTTAAACTTTGCACACCATCCCCCTTTAGAATTGGACCCAACCCAAGGCATCTGTTTTCACACGTGCAGGGATGTGGCATCCAATGGAGACAAACTTCTGGAAGGGCTCTGTGACCAACGTGGGTTGCATCAGAAAGAATACTTCATGCTAAGGCGTGTAAACAATGCAGGTCATGACATCCCCGCCAAATTTTGGGGAATGAGGTCTGAAGTTGAATCTAGGTGTAACAGGCTGCTCACACAGAGCAACCCCGGCCCACAGTGAGCTCTGCTTCACTCCGACCATGGGGATGGCGGAAGCCGGCTGTGCTGGGTGGTGTCTTTTAAAGCACTGGAAAAGGAGAGCCGTAGAGCCTTGGGAACCGACTTAAGACTTTCAGAGGAGAAACAAGATGGAAAACTGTCAAAAGTTACAAACTAAAGATAGAAGAAGCTGGCAAAGACCTGGGAACAACTGAAAGCTGTGCTGTGACTTCATTCTCTCAAATGTGGGGCTCTGAAATGGCTGCATCTGAGCTATCTTTGCTAAAGCCTGTTTCGATTCCCTACACTACTTTGTAAGTTGAAATCAAGTCCCGTGTGTCTTGCGTTTATGCGTCAATCTTAAAACTAAAGGATTCTGCATTTCTTTTAAAACTTTAAGCAGAAATAGCTTCAACCACCAAGAGGTAAATTTGAAAAATATTGGTGGGACTGACCACGTTTACCCAAAACCAGTGCAACCGGGACAATTCTTTACACTGAATGTGTTGCTGTTTAAAGGTGATGGCATCTTTCTATTTTACACTTAGATCAGCCATGAGGTGCAGTGTGTGGAGGGTCTGTTGGTCCCATTCCCTCAGGCCACAGAGCAGATGGAGCGAGAGAGATCAAAATGGAGCCCCAAGTGTCTCTTGTGACCTGCCGGGGGAGTTACCTCTCTGCGTGGGGGGCACCACCTGCAAGGGTAAAACGTCCCATCAGCAAGTCAAGACGCATCTCTACAGAAGAAAGGGCATCACCCTCTCAGCAGCAAAAGTGCAGAAAGTATTCTGTGTAGATGGCGACATTTGCCATAAGACTCATTGTAAACAAACTCAACAGCAACGTTTCCCAAGACTAATCTCTCTCCTGAATGCTCAGGATGTAAAGCCTTATATACCACCGACAATATATTAGTTTCCCTTCTTTTGAGAAAACAACTCAATGCTTGCCTGAAAACGAGTACTTTTCTCCATGACCCATCATGCCTCAAAGCACAGAAGCAATAAAACGTAGTCCTTCATTACCACACTGCTAGAAGGGGAATAATCTGCTGTCTCCCTGGAGGCTTTAAGTTCAGTTATGAAGCTTCATCAGAAGTTTTTGGAATTATAAAATATAAAAAGGATAAGACAATTATATGGTTACAATGCTACATGACTGGTAATACTAAAGCTAGCATCCACCAAATTACTGAAAAATAAGAATCGTTTCTTGTTGATAATGTTGGTTGTCTGACTTTTCAACTATTTTTCCTCATTAGCCAGAAGAGGTGTAGCATTTCAGGGAAATTTTCCTTTTGCTATTCCTAGAGATGTTGAGGTGTGTGTCCCCGCGTTGCTCAATTAGGATTATATGTTTGGATTCTCAAGTACCAACTGTAGCTAATATGAAAAGTGTATTAAAAAAAATAATAAATAAAGCCACACAAAAAACCAAAACAAACCCTTCTTATAGTTCTCAATCCATGAGCAAACGTTACTGCCCCTTCCTTGAGCTCTTGTAGCAGGAACTGAAAGATCCCCCAGGGCAGGAAAAAGCTGCTGGGTACACGGTTGTGGGTGGTCAAAGCCTTCCGGGAGAATAAACCAGTGAAACAATTATTCTTCTAAAACAATAATTGTTACATTGGTTACTGTTTCACAGCCCTAAGCTTTATCTTCTGAATCTTAACCTATTTTGCAGTGCCTTGGAGTCGCTTTTGTACATCCAGCAAGGATTGCCTACTTGCAATTTTGAACTGTTCAAGTGTGATGAAGGCTTTACGACTTAACATATTTATTGGAAGGCAGCCTGTAACAAAAAAATAATCTGGGCATTCTTTGGTATTTCACTCTTCAGAGTGAAATTTATCAAAACCACATGCAGATAAAAGGAAAAGAGATTCCACTTCATGGCACACATTAGCTTTCAAATACCTGATTTCATTTTTTGAAGCTTGAAAAACCCTATCACTTTATCCTGATTTAATCATCTTTTCTGAACTTTTTTTTTTTTTTAAATTATATTTTCAGGAAACTGGAAACATTCTGGAAGGGTTCAAACTAGACAAAAGCTGGATATGGTTTGTTTGTATGAAGAATTTTGTATATTGAGAGATTCAGCAGCAGGAATGTGCATGTTTCAGGAAATACCTAGTTCTCTTATTAAATGCTGCTGCTTTCAGTTTTTCAGAACCTGTGAAATGCAGTATGTTTATTCCTACCTCAGATGCAACAGCGGAAAAAAACATTTTCCTTGTATAAACAGATTTGGATAGTTTGCAGAAACGTGAAGTATTTATACACAGATTTTGCTGAGCCCTGACTGCAAATTATTTTCAGTTCTACATGTAAAAACTGTAAAGAGTTTTACAAACTGGTTTAAATCAACATTACATTCTAATGAAAAGTATTCAAATTGGGATATCATGTTCGGTAATAAAGAAGCTTAATGTCATTAAATTATGCATTTGGGCATATTAAAAATGTGTTTCCCTAACCATATTTTGAGCCATTGCACCTAATTAGTATCTGGTTTTCCACATGTCCCTTGTTCCTATCCAAGACAAGTAATCACCCTAATTATACCTCAGCCCTTCAGTGCCCATGGAGTAACACAAACACGGCAGGTTTTCTGTAACTCAGGCAAAATCAATTCCATCCTCAGCGTTAACACTTGTTGAAATTCACCGCAACGCAAAGCACAAAATCCCACTCTCCCACAGAAGCTCTGCCACCAGCTCTTCGGTGAGAAGCCCAAATCCAAGGCTTTTCTGGGACCACTCAGTTTCACCTCAAGACTGGGCTGCACCTTCTGGCTCTTTCCCATTGCTTTGACCAACCTGGTAGCCTTTTATGAAGACATAACCAGGTGGATGGATGATGGTAGAGCAGTGAATGTGATCTATCTTGACTTCAGTAAAGCATTTGACACGGTTTCCCACAGCATCCTCGCTGCTAAACTGAGGAGGTGTGGCCTGGACGATCGGGAAGTGAGGTGGATCATGAACTGGCTGAAGGATAGAGGCCAGAAAGTGGTGGTCAATGGGATGGAGTCTAGTGGGATGCCTGTACCTAGTCGAGTTCCTCAGGGATCAGTACTGGGACACATATTATTTAATATATTCATCAATGACTTGGATGAGGGAATAGAATGCACTATCAGCAAGTTTGCTGATGACACCAAACTGGGAGGAGTGGCTGACACACCAGAAGGCCACGCTGCCATCCAGAGAGACCTGGACAGGCTGGAGAGCTGGGCAGNGGACAGGGGACTGCTGGAGAGAGTCCAGCGTAGAGCCACAAAGATGATGAAGGGAGTGGAGCATCTGCCATATGAGGAAAGGCTGAGGGAGCTGGGTCTCTTTAGCTTGGAGAAGAGGAGACCGAGGGGTGACCTCATGAATGTTTATAAATATGTAAAGGGTGAGTGTCAGGAGGATGGAGCCAGGCTCTTCTCAGTGACAGGCAGTGATAGGACAAGGGGCAATGGGTACAAGAGGTTCCACTTAAATATGAGGAAAAACTTTTTCATGGTGAGGGTGACAGAACACTGGAACTGGCTGCTCAGAGAGGTTGTGGAGTCTCCTTCTCTGGAGACATTCAAAACCTGTCTGGACGTGTTCCTGTGTGACCTGCTCTAGGTGTTCCTGCTCTGGCAGGGGGATTGGACTAGATGATCTTTCAAGGTCCCTTCCAATCCCTGACATTCTGTGATTCTGCGATTCCCGTGTGCCTGGTGTTTGCCCTATCTATTAAACTACCTTTATCTCAACCCACAAAGTTTTTTTCTCTCGCTTTTACTCTTCCAATTCCAATATCCCAATCGGCGTGTCCCAGCACAACAAGTATTCTCCTTGGTGGCACTCTTGGTCTCCTCCTGCCTTTCAAAGCAGAGGGAGGCTGACAGTGCTCGATGCCTCGCGGCCACAAGCAGACCATGGATGACCGTATGGTCTCCATGCAGCCTGCAAGTGATATTTTGGTCACCAGGGACCATGAGGTTTTGACATCAATCTGAGGATGTACAAAACCCTTACATGGCTGTCTGACAGAAGCTGTTGAGTGGCTGTAATGTTGAGAATGGGCAAGCGTCCCCCAAAGGATTTTTGCTTTGCGTTACCTCCCACTGAAGCCAGCTCACGTGGAATTTCCTAGTTGAGAGGTTTTGATCAGATACAGATAGATCCAAGGCAAATCGCAAAATCCTTACTACGGAAAACTTACTTCTTGGCCACACATGTCAGAGAAGCCTTGCAAACAAGAGATTACAGTGCGGTATCAAAGAGAAGGACAAAACCGTCGCATCTCTCTGCAAAGGGCTCACAAAGGATATGGTACTGCCTGCGCCACAGCCAGGCGCCGCCTCTGACACTGACGACAACAGCAGTGACACCAGGAATGCAGGAACTGACCTAAACCCACGCTCTTATCAGATGGTGCTGGCAGGATGGGCAGCCCCACGTCTGTGCTCTGAGAGCAGGTTAACGCGCCGGATGAAGCTCTGACGCCCAGCTCCACCCTGTGGGACTCATAAACAGAAGCCAGAACAAATTCTGCCTGAAGGCAGGGACAATCCCACTGACCAGCTGAGGATGAGAAAAGGCAACCCCCTCATTATACATCTGGCCCGTCCCAGGGACAGAGGAGTATGGTCTTTCTGGCATACTTAGCCAACTCACGTGCAGAGAGAACACAAATCTGAGCGTTTCCCCCAAAATGTGCTTCTAGAAGTGTGCTGGCAAGGGAAGGTTCCAGCAGGAAACCTCTATATACAGTATTTATGGGTTTTCCTACCTTCTGGGAGCCAGTGCGGCAAGTACACTGGTAACCTACAGCTTCAGTGTCGGTTGACACAGTGAGTCACAGCTGCTGGCCTGCTTTCCGACTGCTCACATCGCACCATTTGTTTCCTGTTGCACACAGCCTCCTATCAGGCTAGAAAATTTTACCAGAGGAAAAAAAAAAAGCTAAAAAAGAAAAAAAAAAAAGCAGCAGCTAGATGATCACTCAGTGTAAAACTGTAAAACAGTGCTGCTGTAATTTTCACTGAAGTCAGCAAAAGCTGCAAGTAAATAGGGTCTGGCCCTCCCCCTGCAACAAACAGCTAACTATAAACATAAGTAATTTTTAATTACCCCGTTGCAGCAATGATGAATTTCAGCGCAAAGGCAAGCAGCACTCACGCTGCCACAAATGATGATCTGGCATCAGAACTGCAAAATTCATGCCTCTCCACCCGCCTTGTTACCCACGGAGCAGAGTGCAGGAAGACGCAGACACACTGCTGCTTTCTGTCAAGGAGATGGACAGCCAGGAAAGTGAAGTGAAAAGAAAAGAAAAGAAAAAGGCAGCAGCATCTTAAAAAATACTCATGTCTTCCATACCGCAGTATAGTCTCTTAGGCAGCGTGAGAAGAAGGGAGCTTTTCCTGATTCCACGAGCATTGCCCAAACTCTGGAGCTGCTCGAAGAGTTTTGCTCAAAACAAAAAAACCACCCAACAACAACAACAAAGACCTCCATTTATTAAAAAAAAAAAAAAGAAAGAAAGAAAAAATGAAAGGGGTTAGAGCATGTGCTATGCAAAGCATGGTCTTTATGGTCTTTATTCAACCCCCCTTTCCCTCACTAATTTAAAAAAAAAAATAAAGGTGAAAAGTTCAAAATTGCTTATCTGGACTTTTTCAAAATGATGCTCCATTTTTTCCATCTGAAATAACATTTTTCTTCAACATCCTGGCAACAGGCCGATTACTTCTGAAAAGCTCAAATTCAAACTTTTCACCTGACTGCATTTTTTTTTTTTTTAAATTTTTCCAGTTTGCTCCAAAACATGAAGCGGTCCCTTACTCCTGCTCAAGTCAAGCTCTATTTCTGCCCTCTTCTGCCAAGCAGCCGAAAAATACAAACGCTGTTTGAGGCACTGTAGGTGACTGGAAGCCTCCATCTTTGGCAGCACACAACATTTCGAGGCAGGTGAGGCAAGATCTTGCTCTGATAGCGGCGTGAATGGAAGAGCAGACTTAAGGGTAATAAAAGGAAATGAAAAAAGAAAAAACCCAAAGGAAAACAACAACGGGTTTTCAAGAAGGAGAAGGAAAGAGAACCCTTGTCAGAAGGAAGCAGCAGTGGCCGGCATGGCCTCAGCCCCAAGGTGGTGGGCAAACGTGTCTGGTTCGGGTTCTGGTCTGCAGAATGGGAACGATGCACGTTCATGCCCACAGGAAAGCACTGGGAGGCTGCACATTCCTCACACTCAGAGACCAGACTCTGCCACACAGCAGTCGATCATAAAACCTGCCCATGGCCCTGAGCTCCCAGAAGCCTCTGCAGATGCCCCGGTTTCTTAAGGAGACTCTACTTTTAAGAACAAGCTAAAGCTGTTCCCGCAGCTACGGGGCTGACTCTCTCTCAGTGGCATTTTTGGTGACAGCCCTGTTTGTGCAATATGGACATCTGTCCACTCCCCCCCAGCTTTCACATGGAGTGACTGGAGGTAAGTGCTCGATCGTTTAAATGACCTGTGAAGTGTTACCTGAGGGACTATGAGTATAAACTGGGATGCAGTCTCCCTGCCACTGAGAAGTGACTGATGGCACGGCAGCTGGATTGCTGAACTGCCATCAGATTACAGGATCTGTGAACTCCTATTTGAGATGAGCCAGAGGTCATAAAATCATCTAGGCTGGAAGGGACCTTCAAGATCATTAAAGTCCAACCATCAACCTAACACTGCCAAAACCATCACTAAACCATGTCCCTAAGCATCACTTCTACCCATTTTTTACATACCTCCAGGGATGGTGATTCCACCGCTTCCCAGGGCAGTCTGCTCCAATGTTTGATAACCCTTTTGGTGAAGAAATTGTTCCTAATATCCAATCCAAACCTCCCCTGGTGCAACTTGAGGCCATTTCCTCTTGTCCTATCACCTGTTCCTTGGGAGAAGAGACAGATCCCCGCCTCGCTACAACCTCCTTTCAGATAGTTGCAATAAGGTCTCCCTCACACTCCACAGGTTTTTAGAGATGCTACCACACTACCCCATTCCAGTCCATATTTACTGCCCAGCCAGTTCCAGCATCTCCTTCCTTCTCGCCACCTCTTTCCAGTGTCCCCACGCAGGAGGCAGGTTATACTCCTGGCAGCAAGCTTTTTAAATTGCAGCATATAAAGGCAACACAGGGTAAAGCATTAGGCAAAGGCAGTACCACAGTT
This sequence comes from Nycticryphes semicollaris, assembly GCA_013400055.1. NCBI lineage: Eukaryota > Metazoa > Chordata > Aves > Charadriiformes > Rostratulidae > Nycticryphes > Nycticryphes semicollaris. The sequence continues at coordinate 197,535 of VXBJ01005767.1, read as the reverse complement.
TTTCAACAGCAGCTTTTGACCTCAGCATCTTCTCACCCCAAACACAAGTCAGCTGCCACGGGAATCTCCTCCTCTGACTCTAGCCAGCCAAGTCTGACAGTCTAACAGGGGTTCTCCAGGCTCTTTAGGTAACAGAGACAGGACTTGCCAAGGACAGTTTAACACTCACCCAGGTCAGAAACCTGTTTCTTCCCTGCTGATTCCAGAGACAACTCAGCTTTGACTCTGTGATAGCTTTGACTGCTCATCTAAAACCAGGAGGGATGAATACTGATGTATCACACACATCTGATCCTGGGAAAGCCAGCAAGGGACAACCATTTAAAATTATTTTTGGTAACCCAATCCTCCTTAGCAGACTGGGACTGAGTTGCCCATTTGTAAAATGGGAACAAGAGCACTTCCTCTCCTTGTGAAGATGCTAAGATCACAAAGAATTCAGACTGTGCAGTGATGAGGGTCATACTGACACCTCAACTAGCTGTATAAATGAAATGCTTTAAGTGACAGCATAGGAAAGTTTTATCTTCTATGAATCTGGATGGCAAGAACTGACTACAGATGTTTGGGCTTAGAAAGACAGTTTTAGTGTTTTTAATTTGTCTCTAGTGTTTAGTTTGAGATCTTGTGATTCCCAAAGGCTCCGATGTTAATCTGCCCCTCTTTGTGCAAACACGATTACACTCAGCTAGTCCCCAAACTTTCAACAACTCCGCATTAACTATACCTCCCCGTCTGAGCAAGGGAACAATCACATTTGTTTTCACAGAGAGAGTTGAAGTACCCCCCGTGTGACTTGCTCCACAAGCTGGCACCAGCTACGCTAACTTGGGGGCACTTTATTTCCAGCCTTGTGCCCCTGCTCCTGGATCTCTGGGTAACTGGACGGTTTTTGCTCCCTTCCTGTCCCAGTTTCTCAGTTCTCAGTGTTTTACTACATGAGATTCCACAGGCTAACAGAGATAGCTTGCTGACTATTGTCCTCAGCCACAGGACAAAGATTCTCTACTTGGTGTTACACATCCTGTGTTTTAAGGGGGCTGTGTTACTCCTCCCCTCCTTCCTTAAATACGTTTTCATCAGCAGGATTCGAGTTTGATTCAATCAAGCAATGGATTTCTTTGCCTACATTTTGCAGTCTCAAGTAATGTAAGGAGAAAATTCAGCAGTCCCAGAAAAGAAGGGAAAGAAGTTATATTTGTGTTAAAAGAAAAAAAAAAGGCTGTGACTGTAACCACTATGGCAGCGGATATTGGGAGGGGGATACCAGTTTGATTCCAGATATGGCAGGCAAGAGGGGCTCCTGACCATGCTAATTGCTGTAAAGCTGCTGCAGATGCAGAAAGCCAATGGCAGATCACACAGCATGCCACAAAATGCTGGAAGGACATATGCAAATATTTTTGACTTCAGCCTGAATGCAAAATTTTGCATCTTCCTTTTTGCCACCTGTCCTTGAACAGTTAATTTAACCATGCGAAAAATGACCCTGAGTATCATTCCACTAGCACCAGAGCAGGCTCTAATTAAAAAAGGAAAATTGAAATCTACCTTCCAAGACTTTAAAAAAAAAAAACCAAAAGGCAAAGCAACTCACAGCTTTAAAGGGGAAAAAACACTCTGCAGAGTGGGAGAAGGAGACGTGTCACGTCACAAGCGCTGTGTATATAGCTGTGACGTTACACATCTTGTGAACCTGCTGTCATCGTGAAAAAATGCCTGACTGACAACAGCCCGGATCGGAGCAGGCAGAAAACTTTGTTAGCCTTAGGAAGGAGCACTGCGCAGGCAAGAAAGGTCAAACTGCATGATCAGGGCTGATATTTGTGACTAAAACTGGCTAATCTCAGGATTTAAGTAGCAAATCTTTCTTATGTCTTTTTTTTTTTTTCTTAATAAACCCAGAAATGGGAAGCATCTACTGATTGCTGTGTTAATTTAACACCTGATCTAATTCCACAGGATTAGCAGATTCTTTCCTTTTTAATGGAAACCATATTTAAATGTCAAAACTCCATCCTATTTAACAGCATTTACGTCCTTGCAGAGGAGAAGTATTCTTTTCGAAAACCCGATCTTTCAATACCTGTGAAGTAGTTTTTGTTTTACCCAAAAACCAACAGACAAGCAACCCAAAAGTGTCTGGCCCAGCTGGAACAACGTACAAGAAGAGCAGCCAACAACATGAGAGTGTTTTGCTCTGAGCCTCAATTACAACTCTCGCTGCACCTCTGTCTCTCTCTCGCCAGAAGCAGCCAGCCCCCTTCTTCTCCCTCTCCCACACAGCTGGAACGAAGCAGCACAAAACGGGAGGTGTGTTGCTTTGTCTTCAAAACATGAGTTAACGACACGTTGTATTTAGCCTGCTCCTAATATTCATCCCGCAGCTCACGGCAGCCCACCACAGTCCCCCCTGCATCCCGCAACGTAGGGAACAACATAAATCCCTCACAATCACAACACAGATCCCAAGAGAATCTTATGAACCGGTTTGATGTACTTCTAGTACACCAAACCATTCCAGAAAGGTTTCAATCAGAAAGATTCCCCTGGAGTCCTAATAACTCTGTCTGGACCCAGCAGTAGTCCAATAATCCCTTCCCAGAGAAGATAAGGACATATTTATTTGTAAATAATGCCCTGCAGAATTCTCTACAGGGAACTAGAAGGTGAGGAGGTGAAGGTGTGTGCAGTGGGGAAAGCCTGAGCTGATGGACATCAGTCACACCTGTTTGTTCGTAAGCCTGGATACAGCATGAGAGCTGCCCAACTGCTACAGCAGAGAGAAATACCCATTCCTTCTGGCCTCAGTGCTGTGATCTGTGGATAAATTGAATAATTGTGCATAAAACCCAGGCCTTTTGTCCTGGCAGAAACAATTACAAATCCAGTACAAACTGGGAAATGGAACTCGGATCTTCCCAGACTGTAACCTACAGAACATGCCAAGCCTGCACTGTACCTCAGCTCGGGCAGCAGAGGGTCGTCCTGAAAGCACTCTGGAGAGCTGCCTACACACAGGCACAATGCTCTGAACTCAGACTGCAAACCCTCTTGTCACTTGTGGTATCTGTGGCCTCCTGGAAAAGGCTGCAGGCCAGGCTGCATGCTCAGCATTGCTCACGGGACATGCCAGCTGGGCTATGAGGAGGGGGCCAGGGCTTGCCCAGGGCACGTAAGGACAAGGTGTGGGTTTGTGTAGCTGCCTTTGCAGCTTCTTCCTCCCCCTCAGGTGAAAAGCCAAAGGATGATAATTTCCATGATTGTTTCCTAAAAGACAAAGCAGCTGCCAGACCCGTACGACAAACCCACTCAGAGTCAGGGTCCCACAAGTTCCCTTCCTCATCAGGGCACCAGTGCAAAGAGCAAGGACACCATTAGCAGTGCTGGGCTCCCATCCCGGCTCTGCCACAGAGCTGCTGTGGGACTTGGACAATTGTGCCCATTTCCCAGGCCTCAGGTCTCCCCAACACCCTCCCTGCCTGCGGTGCTTCCCTTGTGAGCCATCAGGTACAACGGGATCTTGATCTCTGCAGCAGCAGCTCTAGGTACTGTCAATAACAATAAACACCATATCACCTTCTGGACACCTATCTTAGCATCATCACAATGCATCCTCACACCAGCACAATATGCCAAAAGACATTATTTAGGACAATAAGGCTGAGATAAATCAGATGATGGGGGGGAAAACTGAGTGTTATTACAGACAGCCTGCAGCACACTGTGTGGAGCTGGGTAAGAATGACAGATTATTCCTTCCAGCTGAGTGCTGGCCCCATGCGAGCAGTCTGCAGAGCCTGCACAGGCTTCTCCAGTGCTCTGGGAAGATGGATTAGCTTTGGTGACGTGCCACAGTCTTGCATACAGACCCAGGACAAGTCTGGTGTAGTGTCCTGCTGCCAGTTCCTCCTCAGAAACAGAACTGCTGTGGCAGGCAAGGCAGAGGGATCTCAATGGCTCCAGCAGGACCAGCCTGTCCACCATGCTGGTGGCCAGCCCTGGGCACACGGTTCTCTGGAGCACAGCGCTGAGAGCCTGGAATTGGCCTCGGTGGCACAACAGCTGAATTTGTGCAGAGCTGCATCTCAGTGGGGCTCCTCAAAACAGCCCGAGCCGCCCAAAAGTTGTTCTCAAGTGAGTCGGGCTGGGTGCATGCGCCCAGGACACAGAGTCCACAATTCTTATCAACAGCCCAAGCTGAAAGCAGTCTGCCAGTGCTCAAGTGTCCTCGCCAACCTCATCACTCCGGTTTCAGACAGGTTTCTGCCTCTTTGGTGCAGACCTCAAAGGAAAACCGATACCCCTGAAGCACGTCAGGAAATACATTAAGTAACACGGTGCCTGTGTGCTGCACAGAGTTAGTAGAAATCTGTCTTTCTAGCGTGGGAAGCTAATTGTCATTTGAACTAGGAAGGAACAAATGCAGACCCACTCTGAATGTCAGGGCAGACTGGGGCCTGTGGGTATCATGGGCATTTCCATTTCATTTTACAGGGAATAACCTGTGCAACACTGGTTGTGCTAAGGGGATGGGGTAGGCTACAGCCCCCACTGCCTCATGGTAAACCCATGCCCACTTCTTGGGGCTGTGAGAGACCGTGCCTCCCTCCTCACCCCAAGTTTCATGATCTATATTGAGAAAACAAGGGCTGAGAGTTGGTATGGAAAGGGGAAGTGGCTTGCTCAGGATCCTAAAGCAGAATAGGAATAAACAGAATATCTGAAACTACTGCCGTCAGTCCTGGTACTTTCTGGATCCTGAGACCACAACTCATTTTACATTCTCTAGGTGGAAATAAGTTGTGCTTATGTCTTAGACAGAAAAGATGTATTGATAAGGAGCTGGCTTGAGAGGGAAAGGTATTCCTTGGGCTGAGGTTCTCTGTTATACAGAACGTGGCAGTGTCACTGAACTGAAGGCACACACATCAGAGAGCTTACTGACAGCCAAAGGAGCAGAACAGAGACTAGAAACTCCACAGCAGTGGACTGGAGACCAGCACTGTGCTGGCTGGGGGCACCAGTGCAACTCCTTATGCCATTTTTCTCTTGATGTTAGAACTACTTTGAAAAAAAGCAGCGAGCATCTTTCTGGGACCGAATGGTACAGAGCATGGCTTACCTGGACAATTAGCTTGTTTTCTTTATCAGGCAAAATTCTGTAGGTATAAACGCAATTCCGGAACCTGGAACAGATCAGAGGAGATATGGTTAGACCATCTTCAGAAGGGAAGCACCCTGTGGCACCCTTCCCCATGAGAAAAGGCTTTATGCACAAGGGTTTTAAACATTTCTCTTTCTTTCTTTCCTTGCAGTCTGTGAACTAATGCTAACCTAAAGTGTTCCTGGTCACTAAGACATGTTTGCAGATGTCACTGCAGAAAGTGATAGCAGCATCAGCCTCAGAGTGAGTTATTCAACTCTTCTTCTGGCCGGAAAGAAAGAAAACACCAAATGGCTTTAGCTGTCAGTTGAGTGGGCGTCTCAGGAAGGAATGAAAAAGCAGAAATCCAAACGACACAGGGCCAAAATCAGCAATGAATGAGTAAATTGAAGTACGTGCATTGGCATGTATTGGGGGAAATAAACCCCAAGTAATAGATTTCAGCTAAATCACAGTAAGAGAGCTGATTGCTAAGCACATTTTCATGCACAAAACCTAAACCACAGCTTAAATGAAAACCTGTGGTGCTATCGTGGTGTGGATGCACACTGTATGTTCAGCCATAACGAACGTTTTGTCCCAGCTAAATTCAATTAGATTCAGTTCTTATTTGAGGGGGGTTAGAGCAGTCTTTTGCCCACTGAAGGGCCACAGTAACGCGCAGAAGCCCAATGGAAGCCTGAGCAGTGCTGTAACGTGGTAAGCATGACCTTCTTCAGCAGCTGCTGAACTTCGTAGAGCTTGCCCAAGAAGTCTTGACTAAAAAGTATATTTTTACTTTTCTCCCTTCATGAACAACAGACTGATCAAACCTTTGAAGCCACCTGCAAACCACTCTGTTAAAAGGTACAATATGGCTTTAAGCCAGCCAACGATGGCCAGTTTCAACCCTTTCTTCTCAATTGAAAAAAAATTGAATCCACTCTCAGAGCTTCCTTGACTGTAACAGAAACACTGCATTATCTCCGGAATCATCATGAAATGTGGGCTGAGGTCACCCCCCACCCACCCCCAAGCTTGGGAGATTAGGCAAATCAGTAAAATATCCTCATCTCTTTTGCAATTATGTTGTGAGTTCTATTCATCCTATGCCTTTCAGAAGCACTCCATGCAGGAGAGAGATGGCCGGGATTCCAGGCAGCCTTATACAAGGAGTCACAAAGAGCGACTGGAAATGAAAAGAAATTAGGCATAAATCACAGCTGAGTATTTTTCCAGGGTGTTTGGAGAATTTTGTCATGCAACCACACAAACCTGTGCCTTTTGATCGTGTTAATGCAAAGAACACAGAAGAATTAGAACTGCTCCCAGCGCTCGGTACCGCTTCACTAAGCAACGTCAAGACCATTTCAAAGGCACCTATTCATGCACACACCGGAGGGTCTGGTAGAGAGCTGGGAGTCACAGACATGGTCCCCCACTGCTCGCAATTGCCAAAGCACTGCTAATTTCACCAAGGCCAGGGCAGTAAGACCAGCTGAGGATATGCTCCCAGAAAGGCTCTGGGTTTTGTTTTTATCTGTCAATGCAGTTCTCTTACACCATTTCCTCCTGCTGATATGCAAACAGGGCTAAGCAGAACTGCTCATGCAGCTGATGAGAGAAAATTTGTGTGTGTGGAGATTATGAAACTGATAAACAGAACCAGTTCAATGGCTCTTGCATCACAAGAGGACCCTCCTCGTTACCTTCACAGAAAGTAGCCCACCACACAGGCCTTACGAGGCTGCTTGTCATAATACTTCTGAAGAGGTTTAAGCTGAGGACAGGTAAGATCAGTGGAAGAGCAAGGAAAGAAGGGCTGTTGGGTGAGACTGGAGCAGGGAGGGACATGGTTTAGTGATGGGGTTTTTTTGTCAGAGTTAGGTTGACAGTTGGACTAGGTGATCTGAAAGGTCCCTTCCAACCTAGATGATTCTATGATTCTGATTCCTAGGACGAGAAACAGAAATCCTCTGGATGGAGAAGACTGCGACTCTTACTCTGTTTCTACCCTTAGGCTTTCTCTCCTCAGCATCTGGACTGTCAAGTTATGTGGTCCCAATTACTCTCGCATTCCAGGTCCTCCCTAAAAACTGGGCTGAGGTCAGAATTGCTCAATCACTGTTCAGGTTGTCTGGGGAGAGTTGTCAGGGGATGTGTGAACATGTGTGGAATATAACATCAGCCTCAGCTTAAAGATGTCTCCAAGTACTTTGTCATCTCTCTGTCCTCTTAACCAGCCAGAGGAGGAAAGGGGACAAGGCTTGTATTTTCTTTTTCCTCTCTGGCTGTACATGGGTTTTGTGCACAAGTGATGATGTGCTTACTAAGAGCGCCTGGAAATCCTCAACAGTGACCTCAGAGAGAGATCTCAAAGCTGCAGCTGGCCTTTGAGAGTCATCTCTGGAAGCGCTCTTAATCCTGCAGCTATTCACACATGAACTACCAGCAGAAGGTGCCCTGGAGGAATGATACCAGTTCAGGTGTAACAGGCTACAAATGCTGAGGAGGCTGGTTTTGAGTTTAGGATCCAGGCATTCCCCTCCAGGTAAGTTAAAGAGTCCCTTTCTCTTCATTAAACTGGCAGATCAAATGATGCGGGCACAGAGAAAGGAGGAGGAAAAGGGCTTTTCTTCTTGCCTTTTATGGGGCAGTGTGACCAGCAGCAGGGAGGACAGCAGTGCAGGGGGGAGGAGCGTTCCCCCTGCCTCTGCTGTTTCAGCTCTGCTGAGGCAAACGCTGCTGCACTAAGTTTCAGAAAAAGAGGGGAGACGCTCTGAGAAGGCTCTGCAAACGCACCTCCTTCGCTTGGCTGTATTTATACAAACCCGATTTTCCTAAAGCAGCTCTTCAAGAAAAACAGTTATTTCATTCTACGATATAATAAATGCTTTTGCTGCATTTTGACTGATCTGCCCAACAAATAGCAGACCTTTGCAGAATCTGACACTCCTTTTTCAGAGCAAATTTTCCTTATCTACATGCAGTTGACACTTTCTCGCTTTCAACATAATTCTCTTTTTGTGAAAGCCTTTTGCAGTCAGGCTTTCAATCCCCTCCCCCCCTTTCTTTGTTTCCAGCCTCTCTGGTTTTTTAAACAGAAGTGACTGAAGAGCTCAAACTACAAACACCTTCCAGTCAATAACACAGCTGAAACTGATATGTCTCTGAGGAAGTTTTCAGCTTCAGCAAAGCTGCCCCTTTTTGTCAAGGTGACACTCGGAGGGGAAGACTTATTCACCACCTTTAACCCTTTCTCTTCACAAACTAACTGCAAACCCACATAAATTGGAAGCTTGTCAGGTAGCTTTGACTGAAGTTTGTGTGATGTTTCTTGGGAGTGTAATTAACACTGCCACTGATCCGGCTGCTCTTGGCTGAGGAGGCTGGGTGCTCCCCATTTCTTTAATGGAATATGAATTCACCACCTCAGAATGGATTTAAGAACATAAACCTCTGGCTCCCGGTTCAGAAAATCCTGGTCATGATATTGTTTCTATTTCCTGATCCCACGTCTCTCAAGTCACAAAAGGCTTTCAGAGTTGGCTGCGTAAACATTTACAATGGAAAAGCTTATGCAAATGCACGTTAGTCGACAGTTTTGCAGCACCTTCCCTTTCTATGATCCCTCTCATCACGCCATAAAAATATTTTGCTTGCATACCCGTTACAGGGCAGATCAAAGGGGAGACACTAAAAAACACTCAATGGAAGTAACAGTCAATTTTGGTAAAATGTTCCCTAACTTGCCACTCGGGCCCTCAGCCCCCGCTACGTGATTGCCTCTCCTTCCTCCTGCCTGTCCTGACTACTCATTTGCAGCAGCCCTTCTTTCTCTGCCCCCTCCAGAAAGACAGCTCTCTTCCTACCCTCGTTACAAACATCTTCACAGGCAGGTAGGGAGGTTCTCTGCACTCCGTGACCGCCCCTGTCACCCAGCCACCCGTCTGGGACAGCCCCACACCTACGCACACAGGGCAGCTACCCAGCCCCAGGCTGCTCCGCAGACGAATCCTCTGCAGCAGACTCTGCTGTCACCAGAATTCCGACCTCAGCCACAAGCTGTTTGACCAGAGTTATTTACAGCAGCACCACCACCTTCACTGCTGCAAGAAGTATACTTTCAGAAAACAAATAGCACTGAGAAACTTGCTTGTAATTTCGGGAGGGGGGGTGGGGGACACAGACACAGTAAGGATGAAACAAGATTTATTAACGTCCTTCACAATGTCAGCAAGGAGGATCTGACAAGGCAGAACAGGGTCCCACAGAGACCCTCTTGATTTCTCCTAAGCTGAGAGCAACTGTCTCATCTCTCTGAAATGCAAAACTAAAAGCCTCAGACTTCATCCACTGATTTCCATCTCTTCTTGCTCCTGCCCCTCCAGGAGTAACACCTGCCCCTCACAAACCCAGGGCAGGAGGCCTTGCTCTCTGGTCCCCTGTCCCAACCCAGAGCAAGGGGGGTTCAGGGCTGCCAGCACTTCTTTCCTCTCCCCCTTTTTCCCCCAGGAAAAATTTACCCCACGAGCCACATGAATGATGTTGGCAGAATCACCACTGTGCAGGGTGTACCACGCACAGCTCCAGGAACTTGAAATTCAAGCCTTTTGCTGAATGGGGCAACGGCATCTTACAAGCAGGCGGGTCAAACATACGCTGGAGCAGAGCAAGGAAAGTGCCTGGGAGGGTACCAAGCTCAGAAGTTGAGTTGTTAAATGTAAATACCCGACCCAAACTATTAACAGGCTCAAGAAGGTCAGGAGGTTTTTTTTTTTCCCTCAGAGCACACCTGCAGTATCATGGATTATTCTGTCCTTTTGAAGTGGGGGCAAGGGTAGCCTGAGCAGCACGGCAGTAAAAGACCATGGGTTTGCTCAGCCTGACCCTGCTCCCAACCCTTCCCTACCCCATGGTCCGGTCTGGTGAGACCAGCCATGCTCTGATGTGGGCTGCTCCTCCCCAGCGGGCACCGTGGCCACCTGCCTCCCTCCCTTTCTGCCAGGGAGGACGAAGGGGGCAACACCCTGCACAAGCAGAGACAGAAGGGTCCATGTGAAGCGCAAGGTTGAAAGCTGTACTTACAGCACGCAGAGTGCGTATGCCGAAGCAATGGACTCGCTGGCCCGCACAAGGAAGCTGCCATCCTTGCCTACTTTGGAGAGGAGATCCTCGGCTCTGGAGCGAGTGATGTTGCCGTGGTACCAGCCCTGATCCATGGCTGGAGCTGGAGGAACCCTGAATGCCAAGAGAGGAGCTGCCAGAGCTGCCTGTCTGTAGCGATCAGGCAGCTTCAGCTCACCAGCTTCCTGTTTCATTAGTACAGAGAGGGAAAGGAAACTCAGCTGCGGACAACTTCCTCAACTCAAACAGCTCAGAGAGTGAGTGTGACATGTTCCTGCAGCCCCCACGCTCCCTTCTCCACGCTGCAGAGCTGGGGCCACCAGCCAGCCTGGGTTCCCTGCCTTTCCCTCCCCCTTCATGCCCTGATAACTCTGCTTCAGAAAGTCCCACCCAGGGATCCCTTCTGCTCCCCCATATATTCATTCAGTCCCTCAGGCTCTGGTGGCCTGCCCTCACATTTATGATCACTTGCCAGACCTGTGGAGTTTCCACCTTTCTCCTGTCTGTCCTACCCACTACAGGTCTCCATGGGGAATAAGTAAATCCCAGACTTGTCAGAAACACACTGTACATTAGGATACTTAACACTGACTGCCCCATTCCTGCCTTGTCTAGTCCTCACATCTAGCTAGGTATGAGAATGAGACTTTAACGATATTTAAACAAACAAACAACAAAAATAAAATTACCCCTGCGTGTTTCCAGGCATAGAAGCAGATTTAGAGCTGATTTGCTCTGGGGATTCACAACCAAAGCTCCCTGTCAGCCACTGTGAGATGGATTCAAAGATCTTTCCTCCTCTAAATCCCCAAAGGTGGGATGGAGCAAAGCCATTTCTGGCAACCTGCGTCAGAGGGGGGAGAAGTGGAGCTTTCACTTCCCTTTTCCTTGTCTGCACATCTGCCCCATGTCTGTGCCATGCAGCATGCTCCCTGCTGCATCTCCAAGGCAGAGCAGCCAGGGGCACGTCTGCAGCAAGCAGGAGAGAGCAACCTGTCACTGAACTGGGAGACACTCCAATTTGTGGGCACAGAAAGGGAGAGCGAACCCATCATTCACCCCTGCCTGCCTCCCTGGTGCTCTTGGATATGCAGGCATCTGGCTCTGCAGTGACCAGCTTCATCTCTGCTGTTGTGGGCACCAGCAATTCAAAATTGTGCAGCCAGTGCTAAAGGGGCAGAGTGGCAATATGCAGGGCTTCCTGTCCACGCTGAGGAAGCTACATCCACAGACCAAAATAAACTCAAGCTGGACCTGCCTTTCAGCTTCACCCCGATCCACCTAGGGCTTCAGGAGCCAAACTCCCATGGATTCAGGTGCCTAAATGTTGTCAGATGCTGAATGTGCTCTGCACAGACTGCAGCTGTAAGCTCTTGAAAGCCACAGAGTGATTCCAAACCCTGTTCTCCCCACTGAGAAGAGTATGTGCTTATGGCAAAGGGTCTGTGCGGCTCCTTTGGCCGTCCTGCCTGGCCACAGGGCACTGCTGGCCTCACCTGTACCAGCTCCATGGGATGTCTGATACCTACAGCAGCTTGTCTGGAGCAGAGCTGCAGCAGCAAGTACAACAGCTCTGAATGTCAAACCACGGCTTGACCTCACTGTACTCTTGATGATACAGATCCATCTGTGGATGCAAAGTGGACAGAGCTGCTGCACAACTGGAAGGAAACTGTGCTTGGAGAGCCGCTCCTGATCTACTGCAAGTTAACACAAGGTAACAGAGAGGTGCAAGCCCTGGTCAGACATCTGAAAGGCTGATTAGCTGAATACTTAACTCCTATCTAACCCACCACCAACTTCAGCTTTTAGCAGCTGCTGCAGTTTCCTTCAAATGAGAATCCCCTGTCCAGCCAGACACAACTCCTTGACTTGGAGGAATAAGCAAGGGGATGGGATCCAAACACACGTAACAACTGTGGCAACAATGCACAGGCCTCTTTCTCTATTGCTTGGTTCTAAAAGAAAGCACAGCCACAGCTCCAGCTTCTCAAGAGGTGAATCCCAACCCCCTGAAACAAGCAGCTCTGCGATCCCTAAGGCCACATTCAGGATGCTACCTGAAGACGAAAAGGTGCCTGTTCCAGTTCTCCTGGCACTGGCAGGTGAGCTCCGCTGGGCTGGAGAAGACCGGTCCCCATGTGGTCAGCATGTGGACCTGTGTGTGTCCTGAACTACCTGATTCCCAAAGGACAGCGGTAACTGCTTCTGTTCTGCACGGAGACAAGAGGCTGCTCTGCAGCAGAGACTTAGACCACTCATTTTCTTTCCACTGTGCCTGTGTTGGAGAAGGCTGGTGAGCAGATCTGAGGAAGAAGAGGTGAGAGAAGTTATCTGGACGGGAGCTAGAGTGTTTGCCATGAAGGGGGAGTGTAGTCATCAGCCTGCACCAGTGACACGCTAGGTAATACTGTCAGCATACCCAGCACAGCCCTGGGGTTTCCCCAAGGGATAGGATGTGCTTTGGATAGTCTACACCGTCATTCCACTACCACGTAAGAGCTACCCTCATAAAAGAAAAGAATAACGGGTACATCTGTCAGACAAATCCAACACAGACTCAACAGAAGCTTTTAGGTAACCACAGCACCAGCAGTATTTCATTGAAACTTACTTGAGAGAATGACGCCACAGACAAAGAACTGGGACACATTTAGATACTGGATAATAAAAAATTGCAGCCCTGGCAGTCTATGTACAAAGCGAACATAATTTTTCCCCGTGTTAGGGTATTATTTCAAACTGTCTCTCAGACACTGTAATCAACACTTTATCTGAACCAGGTTTGCTACAGATGTCCAGGTAGGATTGTAGCAGCTGACTGCGAAATCAACAGCCTGCCCAGGAACAGCGGATATATGCTGTCTGTAGCATCATTTAGGAGGCACATTGGTCACCCAAAACACCGGTGCAGTGCCTCAGCAAGGGCTCTTCCAGGTTTAATGAGATGGCAAGTTCTCAAATACACATTTTCACGTAATGAAACAAAAGTATTTCATCGTGTGGCTGATGAGGGAAGTGAAGTCTACAGGGCAGCAGTTAGCTTTGCTGAAGTCTAAATATAACATTCCCTCATTAGGCATCGGTAACAGGCTACTGGGCACAAAGGTGTACTTAAGACTCTGCCCTACATCTAAAGAGCACATGAGTAATACCCACAAAGTACTGGTTAGTTGAGCCATGCTGTGCAACTCCAGCTGAATGTGTTACTGACCTGCTCCTTAGGAAAGGCTTGGCAAATTACGGGTGTACTTGTGAAGGCCATGAGATCTCTTCACTGCCTTGGTACCTCCAGCTTCCAAGTGCCCTGAAACAAACCTAGATAGTGAGAAAAATTAGGGCCCCTTCTCCCACTGCCCTGAAAGCTATGAGGTACAAGAAGCAGGATTGGGGACACTGAACAGAGACTCACAGACCTTAACAGTGACAGTGCAAAGGGTCATATGGGACCTGCTAGTGTGCCCCAAAGGGGAGGTGTTCTGAAAAGCAGGTATTTTTCTTCACCAAGAGAGCAAAATATATTTTTCTTAGAGCTGTCCTGCTCCCACATGTGCACACACACAGAATACAGCAAACAAGGCACAGGCTCGTTCAAAAAGCAGAGTTTCATCCAGAGGCACGGGTAAAGTTTTCCCAACTCCATCTGCTCTGGCATGTCTCCCTTGGTACCCATTCATTTCTGGTCACTCCCCTTTGTCTACTCATAGCATAATGGCTCCTTTCAAATCACACTGTGACCTCAGAATGGTCTCTCTCTCTCTCATCAAAACTAGGGCTGTTTCCTTCAGAAACCTGCCGAAAAATCTGTCCGTTGGGAAGTCTTCGAGCTTGAGCCCTCTCGCTCTGCCCTGGACTTGGTCAGGTCCCCTTCTTGGGGCACCTGCACCTTTGTCATGTGCTGGAAGCGGGACGGTGATGTCTGTTTGACACACACCAATAATACCGTGTAATAACAACGGCCAGGCTTGCAAGACGTTAGGTTGTCAGCAATAAGAGCAGTTGCTGTGGGGATCACAGCTCAGCGCTGGCGTTGGAGAGACTGGCCCGTATTTCCCCTCCAGACCATAAATTGGGAGCTCCCTCTGCAGACCTGTCGTGATCCTGCAAGCTTCGAGACGNGGGGGGGGGGGGGGAGGGCGTGTCCTGGTGTCCCGCATAGGTCCTGCTGCCCCTGCCCAGGGAGAGGCAGCCGCTGGAGGCTGTGGTTTTCTTACATATGAGAAACTGCAGCTTCTCATTGCACTGCAAGCAAAAGGGCAAATGAGCAAGAACACGCAGCACGGGAAATGAGGAGAAGGCAAAATTAGACAGAAGTCCCTTGATGGGGCAGGAGGGAGGACGGGAGAGGCTGGGAAGTCAGCAAGGCAACCCCAAATCCACTGCAGAAGCGGGCAAGGAACATCGCAAGAGCAAGGCACCCCTTGGCCTCGCTGAAGTGAGAACACACCAAGCCCTGAAAGCACAAGTTATCAAAAAGCAGCCCACCTAAACAGAGCCACAGCAGTTTCATGAAGACAGGCAGAGGGCAGAAAGCCCGGCACCCTCTCTAGCATTTTCCACCACTGACTTGCTAAATACAGTTCAGCATAAACTCCCTGCCCTCTGTTACCTCCCAGGCAGTCCCTACGCTGTCCAAGCCCCCGTCCTTCATCAAGGCTGTGGAGGTGAGAGGCTCTGAGCAGAAGTCATGCTGGTTTCAAGCACGTGATGCTTAAGGTGGCAGCCAAAGGGAAAGTCAAGAAGGGAGAAAAAACAAAACAAAACAAAACAAAAACCCAACCCCCAAACACATGTTCACTTTTAGTATGTTTAATAGACTTTGGAATCTACAGACACCACAAGAAGCCAATGCCAAACTAAGGGTGCAGGAGGAGTACAAAAACATCTTGCTGAAAGGTGGGAAGTGACAGTGAAAAGAATGATCAGCAAAGGTGGTTTTCAGAGGGATGCTGATGGAAAGGCTGAAAACTCAGCACTCTGATGGAAAAGCTTGCTTCAAAGTGAACAGTACAAAGATTATCTCTTCACATTGTTGGTGGGTCCCATATTCAAAGAGGCAGGAGAACAAGGGTGAGCCATCTGGCCCAACCCCCATGTACTGCAGATCCGAGTAAGCACACAGGCCCTTGAAGAGGATTCTTGGCTTGGTCCACTGTGCAGGATCCAAAGGCCTTTTGTTGAGGTAAATTCCTAGATCTCTTCGGCTCCTTGGGTCTGTAGGATGAGTGTAGAGCAACCAGCTGTCTTGGCATGTGGCGTCAGGGGGAGGTGGGAAGGCAGTAATGCTTCCATGACATCCAGAGGGAGGTTCTACCAGTGTTTCAACCCGCTGGCCTCCCTCAAAGTCCACCCCGTGGTTGTAGCTGACAGCCTGGATTCTGGCTCCCTTGCTGCTCCTCGCATTGCAGTAGAGGACCTTCCTGCCACAGATGTGCACCTCCGCCACCTGGCACTCCACCGCGTTCTCCTCCCCCACGAAGTTCCCCATCTCCCACGTCGTCCCATGGTCAGAGCTGAGGAAGCAGAAGGCGTGAGGGGTGGGGTGTTGCTTAGGATCCAAGATGCGATAGGCATAGGCAGGAATCACAAGGCTCCGGGCCTCATTGAGCAGTTGCAGTCCATGGCCTGGCCCCACTGCAAAAGTGGCCCAGTTCTTGTA
This sequence comes from Nycticryphes semicollaris, assembly GCA_013400055.1. Lineage (NCBI taxonomy): Eukaryota > Metazoa > Chordata > Aves > Charadriiformes > Rostratulidae > Nycticryphes > Nycticryphes semicollaris. The sequence goes on along the minus strand of VXBJ01005767.1, from coordinate 181,603 downwards.
CTCCGTGCTAATGGTACTGTTGGTGACATCCCGGGCACCGCTCCAAGTGCGCCCTTGGTCGATGCTAGTGACGTAGCAGAGACGTACCAGGTTGATCTTTGTCCTGAGCTGATGCTGCTCAGAGATCTTTCCTGGGACCGCAATGAAGAACAGGATCAGTTTCCCTGTGACCTCATCGTAAACAGGACAGGGGTTCATGGAACGGTGGTCTTTCAGCTGCGCGCTGGCAATCGTCTCCATGCTATTCCACTGCCAGGGGCAAGGGGAAGGGAGAAAAGAATGAAACACACCATTACGAATAGATCCACGCCACAGTGTAAGAATGCCTGGATAGAAGTTGCAGAAGAGCATGAGAAGAACAATAGAGAAGCAAGTTAGCGGACAGAGCGAGAGACGGGGGGAGATAATTTACTGGCATCGCCATACGTAAGTGAAAATTATTAAGATGACACAATGTGCTTCACCAAACAGGTGTCCGTTTCGATTAGTACTCCCCGAGGAGCTGGCAGGTCTGTGTCAACGCAGCCAGTGTCTGATGACACTGCTTAAAAAACTACAGTAGCTGAATTTTCAGCTCTCACAAGTACATATATATACACGAGACATGCCTGGTGGTCAAAGCGTGCTGGCATGGACACTGCGCCGTGTCGGTGTTTCTTAGGAAACCAGCCAGATAACTGAGCCCTTTTCAACTATCCTGGATGCTGACAGATCCCTTTCCATTCAGACTCGCTTTCCTCTGTTTCGATCCAGGTGCGAACGGGCATCCCAGCCTTGGCTGAAGCACCTTTCTAGAGCTGACTGCGTGGCTTTATGCACCCTGGTGTGGAAATTTGGACCCCGGGTTGTCCAACACAAAAATAGGTCACAGAGCAGGTATTGCTACCTTCCAAGCCCTGTCATTCATTAGGAGAACAGCACATAACACAATCACATTTCTAACCCTCACACTGCAATTAGAAAACTATTCCTACATACTGTTATTGGTTTGGTAAAACAAGCAGTGTGTCCCGGTAAGATTATACTAATTAGCTTTTCTATCCTGCTGATTACCCTTTTTGGTCACGTCTTATCTACGTTTATTCAACCAGTATTGGGTTTGTTTTTTTTAATATTTAATATTTCCATTTTAAGAAACACTAGCATATGAACACAAATTACTAAGTTTATGATGAACTGAGCCCGACTTAACTGAACTACAGGGGGTTACACAAGATGTTACCTGAGCGGTAGGACACCAGAGGTGCCCTCAGAGGCTGCTGCTGTTAGGCCAACTCCAGCACTTAAGAGTCTATAATCTAAGACAACCAGTCACCAATGAAGGATTTGAACAAAAAAAATAACATGTTTTTTCTTTTTTTTTTCTTTGTCCAAATACATTAATTCATTTTCAAATGCAAAAAAAAAAAAGAAAAAAATTATTATAAATAGAGTATCCACCTCCCCCAGTCACCCAGCAAGATAATTGTTAATAATAACTGGTAGATTAATAAAGGTAGCCAATTCACTGGCACAGACAAATCAGACAACACTCTTTTGCGTGGGGAGACTAGCTGTTCTCAATTGTTTTATAAACCTGAAATTAGTCCTAAGAAGATGAATTAAAAAAGAGAAGTCACTGATTCCTAACTCACTCCTCCCTGTCCTTGACTCTCCTCTACATCTTTGCTGTCGCAAGAGGACTTTTGTCCCACCTCTCTGATGATGGTCAAAGCCATCCCTGGAAAACCTGCTGCTCCTGCCTGCTTTAGACCCCCCAAACTATACGCTAGAGGAGGTTTAGGATGGATATTAGGAAAAATTTACAGAAAGGTTCATTAAGCCTTGGAATGGGGTGCCCAGGGAAGTGGTTGAGGCACGATCCCTGGAGATATTTAAAAGCTGGGTTGACATAGTGCTGAGTGACATGGGTTAGTGATGGTTTTTTATGAGAGTTAGGTTGATGGTTGGACTGGGTGATCTTAAGGGTCCCTTCCAACCTAGACAACTCTACGATTCTATGAAACAGCTGCCCAGTGATGGGGCTGAATCCCAAATCCCAGCAGTTATAACAACACAGGCATCACTTATAAGCAGATTTGTCTCCTATAACTGGGGAGAAGCAGCAGCTGCCCTCTCCCCACATTCAACTCATTTGGGGACGGTGGAGCAGTGCAAGTGGGCAGGCCCCACCACCACCACCCCATTTTCTCCCCACATTGGTACCTGAACGTGGTGCGTGGCTGGGTCATACATGCCTCTGCGCATCGCTATTAGCTTGGCATGTTCATCTACCACATCCTCTCGTTCCTCAGCAAACGCCAGGATGATGCCGAAACGCGGCAGGTAGAGCAGGGCTGGAATGCGATAGCTCCAGGTACCATTCTGGAACAACGTCTCTTGCTCCAAGACAGGAAAGGAAGCCATCCTGCTAGGAAGAAGATGACAAAACGCATTGCATTTTGACCCACACTTAGCCCAGCAATATGCAACAGGGCAGATTCCACTGCTTTTTGCCCTCCCTGCTCAGTGGGGACCATCCCATGTTGAAACGTAATTTCTGCTACTTTCAGCTTTGTCCTTTTTCCTGTGCTTTTCCAAAGGAAACCCATGTATTGCATGCTAACTGACAACACAGACCAGACTTACCCCTTGAACAGTCTGGTCGATCTCACTAGAGTGACGTAAGGCAAATACACTAAATACAATTAAAGAAAAAGCTGTCTGTGGTTTGTTTTTTTCCTTTTTAATTAAATTCACAGGCTGGGATTTTTGTGGGCTTGCTTTGTAATTCAGAAGATTGTTGATAATCAAACACTATAGTATTTTCCCTCAGAGACCATTGCTGTCTTTGCTGATGGTGTTTCAAAAACCTAGCACAGAACTTCTGCTTTTGCCAAATATGACTGAAAAACCCCATGGAAATGAGACACTGAGACAATCCCTGACCCCAGCTGTGTCCCTGTTCAAGGATGCTAAGCACTAAGCATGAAAAGAGAAAGAGAACATCCCTTCCCCCTTAAGATTAAAGAACAGTCAGAACGATGTCCCACCGCACTGGGTGGGACTTCTGTTCAGGCAAAAATCTTGTCATCTGTACAGTGACTTAAAAGCCACATCGGGCAGGGAAACATGAGGGGGCTTTTAGAGTAGCTGCCTCTGTAACCGGTCTGTGCTGTGTCCCCACAGAGTCTCTTGTCCTCTCCTCAGCCCCACTCAACCCTCTGTCCTCTTGCACCAAACCTCTCCCATGAATTGCTGGCCCGAATACCCTCTGCTCAGCAAAGGGAAGCGGGGCAGGGAGGGGAAGTAAAAAAATAAATTAATTAAAAATAAAAATCAAGCCTTAGATCTCTGACGCATTGAGTGGGTAGGAACGGCAGGGAGAAGATGACAATACACTATGAGTAAGAAATTCAAATGCCTCCTACCTCGGCTGAGGCAAGGCTTGCGGCGCTCTTCGTTGAGGATTCTCCTATTTACCTAAGTCTTGGAAAGCGCTAGAGCGGCTACTGGCCATGTGTCAGAGCCTTATGGTTTTGAAGACTGTCTTGATAATTCAGGACCAGATGGAGGCAAAATGAAGATTGCTTATGCAGCTGCAGGGTGCAAGTGCCTACCTGGAGAATAGTTTCCACCCTTCCACATCAGAAGAGAAAAGATTATAATAGCCAGCATAACTAAAACAGACTTGATTAACAATTTTATTTTGTTTTATTTTCCCTCAGTGCTGATTACTGAGTTAGGACAGCACAGAAAAGCTAAGTTCATCGTCCTCAGGCACTACCATCACATTATGTTCTATCCAGATCCATAGCTAGGCAGTGAGGATTCAAATATTCCTTGTTTTCACCTTCCAGATGCTATAAGTATCAGTGAGATTTTTAACTCACAGCACTGATCAAAAAGGCCTGAATGGCCCTGTTTTAGCTAAAGCCAGCTTTACAGACCCCAGCAAGCCACAGCCCCACTGCCACTCAGATGGAAAGCCACTGGAGATACAAGTCTATCTCCAAAGGGTAGCTGCTCTCTCCTCACTGTCGCTGGCAATGCAGCAGTGAGAAAAGGGAGCAGAACTGCTACCGTACAGAAACATTACCAGAATTTGATCGCATCTATCCATGCAATGACATGAGGAAAACAGGAAGACCTTCCTAGAAGAAATAAATGTGCTGTTCACTACTTACCAGCATGGATCTGGCTATTTATACAGACCACAGTCGTGGCTGTGTTCTCATAGCTCCTGAAACAGAAGCTCACCAGAGTGCTTCCAGACTATTTAAAGGGAGATTATTTAAAGGGAGATTAGTCAGCCTGCCTGGTGCAGCACAGGTTCCCTAGCATTCCTGCTTATGATGCCATTCTGATATTGCAGTCCTGCCCTAGGGCAGGGCAAGAAGGAGGCCAAAACCAAAACAAACAAACAAGAAAGAGAAAAGAAAAGGAAAGGGATAGAGAGATATGGGCTGTACCACAAAGCTCCTGATTTAAAGCCAAGAGATCAGTGCCACAGGAGGATGTGTCGCAGCCTACTGCACCCGAGTTCCTCCTGTGCGCACCTGGCACCTAAGGACACCTCTGCCCATGCTTTTGGCCCTTTTGTGAGAGGCTTGGTGTGGCTGTCACAACACTCTTCTTTTCCTCTTATTGCCACATAGGGATTGAGGGAAGGTGGGATCTTAAAAGGCTGGGAATAGCTGCCATAGAAACAAAGCTGAGGCTCCTGGACACAGCACCCGCAACTATAATCAAGGAAAATACTAGAACCAAGTGGTTCTTCTGTCTATTCAGAGACTACACAAGGGATATCTGTGAGTGTGTGTGTGTACACAAATACACACATTTGTATATATACACCCTACACACAGTGTGGGTCTTACGTCTGTTTGCATATATACACACATACACACCATGTATCCATCTGCAGAGAAACTCTTCCATCCTTTTTTAGACACACTTAAAGTCAGTATTCAGATTTTTCCACCTTGTCCTTCATGGATGCTCAAGCAGAGATTGAGTCACAACAGTTTTAGTTTCACACAGCATTGAAAATGCAGAATCTTTAAATAAGCTTAAAGATCTTAATGCAGGAAAAAAAAAATAGTTACTTCTCCAGTCAATTGAAAGGAATTGATTTTTCTCTTGATCTCTACCCATTCTCAAAGGCAAAAACACTAGCTCCACACTCCTGAAGAAAAGGGGAGTAAAATGAGCAAATCTTCTACAGGACAGCCACACGAAGAGTGTTATAAAGCTCATACTCTAGCACTGCAGGAATTTAAATCATACACACCAGTCCCTCCAAGACCAAATTGCCAAGGGATGCATGTGTCCATGATGCTACTTTGCTCCTAAACCCAAGGGAAATAGCACTGGCTGGCCCAGAGGAAAGAACAAGGGGGCAGCGTTGCAGCCAGCGTGAGGCCAGTGNTGATCTAAGGGCATCAGGAAGACAAACTTTGTAGACCACAGCAGTATTTTTTGAAAGACCAAGAGCTACAATCGGGAAAAAGACAAACTTCTGGGAAGACAAAGGCCTGAAATACAAGCTGGAGAAGAGAGAGCTTTACACAAAACGACAACAGTGACTCAGACCTGTATCAATTCAGTCGCCTTGGAGAGAAAAGTCAGCTGTAGTTTTGTGAGGTAAAGGGGTGAGAAAGGGAAAAGAGAGTTGATGTGGTAATTTTATCCCAGGAGAAAAAGTGGCAGCTGGTAACCTCCTTCCAGATGACAGAGATGCTAATGAGCAGAACGGAATTTATCATGTAGCCATTAAGCCAGTATTCCCTTCTGTGTTCTGAATTCATTTACTGGAGTTTTGAATTTATTTCCCAGCCCTATCCTTGCAAGATGTCCTGTTCAGGCTGACATTTACCTGCAATTCCTCTCCAAAGCACCAGGGAAGCTGCTGCACTGAGATCAAGTACCTCACCCCCAGGCAGAACTGGGTGGACGGGGAGAAAGAGTCACAGTGGAAACACCTAAGCGGAGGGGGGGGGTGGGGGTAAACTGGAGGAAACCATTACTCACAGTTTGCAAGACATGAAGCTGTAATGATTTCCAAAGCAGAGACTGTTTCCAGAACACCAGAAGGGTCAAGAGAAATAACAGCTGTCAACAAATTAATCTGTTATGGACCTGATGCCTGGAAGGAGCCCAAGTTGCAGTGAGGGATAGGCACTGGTAGGTACCAGGAGAGGGTACTTGTTCCTTCCACTTCTATCCTTCAAGGCAGCTCACATGGAATTGTCCATACATCAGGATGAATCCTTGCACATTTATTTGCTTTAACCCTCTCCAAGAAAAGTGACTAAAAAGGATAACATTTCCACTGGCCTCAGCTTCTGTAAAAACCTGTCCTTCACACATTCAGATCCAAGCTGAAATGACAGTATGTCTCTAAACGAACCAGCAGAACTGGGGTAATATACTGAACTCTGTCCCTGGGTCTCTGTCAGAGTGCCCTGCACGCTGTGCAGGGATCAGCTTGTTCTTGAAGGATTTCAGATAGAGCCCCAAAAACCAACCCAACCCATTCAGGGAGGTTTTGTGGGGAAAACACAAACAAAAAAACCTGAGAGTCAAGGACAAAACCCAACTAAAATTCTGCTTTTCAAGGCAAGCACAGGAATCCAAGTCAGCTTGTCTCTTTCCAACATCAGACCTGGACCTACAGTGTTTTCCAAACTTACAAAAGTCAACTAAGCACTATGCTGAAATACATTTCTTGTTTCTCTTAAACACAATAAGCCGTTTCCATTAGGATATTGTATAGAGGAGGGGGTCAGGAGTAGCCACATTCCAGTTGTATAGGACTAAGAAATAGGTGACCCTTTGCTTCTAGAATGCTTGCTACCCAGTGTATCCCCATGGGCAAGCCTTTATTCCTATACAAACAGCATGACTCTGCCTATTTCTGCCAAAGCCCAGCATCGGAGCACTCCATCTCCACCCTTCTTATGCCCCTAGACCAGGTGCTACACTAAATCTAGGCAATGGGATTTATTGACAAGCCAAACAGCACACATTTATTTAGTCAAGTAATGTGAAGCTAGAAAGGAGACTTATCAGCAAGACCTGCCGAACAATAAACTTTAAGCAAACTAAAACGTTCAGAATTCAAAACCAAAAAGGCAGAGAGCTGGAATTACTTTAATCCAGCAGCCAATTAAACTTTTTAACCATGCTAGAAACAGAAAGTTTTTCTTGTGGTAAAAACTTCATACCACACTTACAAGGGGATTTTCAGCCTCCCCACTACATGCTTTCCTGAACAATCAATCAAGTTCTGCTTTTAAAATGTTGTGGCTCAGTCTGCCAGTAGCTCCTGTGCCTTGAAGTACAGATTTTCTTAGCACCAGAGAGAAATTACATGAAACAGCAGTATTTTTTCTTAGCATATGTTTGGTGGAGGAATACCTGAACTTACAAAATACTGTATTTGCCTTTTTAGTTCCTAGCAATATCCACTGTTATGAAAAAGTTGTTGTTGCTTTTTTTTTTTTAAATAAAAAAAAAGAATAAAAAAGAAAGAAAAAAAAAAAGGAGAAGGAAATACCTCTTTCACTCTGTGTCTCCGGGAAGTCACGTCAAAGGGAAAAAAACCCAAAACAAACCAACAAACAAAAAGCACTCCTATTGGATTAAATAAAGGGGAGGCTCACCACACTCTTACCAACAAGTCTCCAACCTGCAAAATTGTTTCTATTGGCAGCAACATCAACTGTCTGGTGTCCCCAAGAAAAGCTAGCAGCTGGTATGTATACACAAGCTGATATTTAAATAGCAAACCTGTTTTGCATAGAGGGGGAGGTTCCATGTGAGCTGGACAAGCACTGGGGAAAGAGTAAATTAACATAGTAATTAAACAGCATATTTCTACCTGCATGGATTGACAGCACTGTGGAACAGCTGTTGTTTCTAATGGTTACACAGTTCAGCCTGCTGTCCTAATTCTTGGTCCGCAGACTTCCAGCGCTTCCTCTTGGAGCGCTCCTGAGCTCTGGGAAAGCTGGCTAAAAGAACCCAGAAAAGGGTTATAGCCAGCAAGTGACAGTGCTGCTGTGACAATCCAATATATCCCTCTGTTGGCTGCACCCACCCCTCCCAGCCACCAGCGTGCTCTTCTGGATGAAGAAATGAGTAAACCCAGGTGTCCCCCGGCAGTGGTGCAGGAATGACATGCTGGTGCAGGCAGACACAGCTCCCAGCAGCCGCTGTGGAGGTATTACAGGGGCCAAACCATCCCAGAAGCTGCAGGCAACAAGCTAGTGGGGAGAGAGTGAGCCCAGGGTCCAAGCTAAGGAAGAAGAGGATGGCATCATCCATCCTTTCTCCCATCTGTGCCCTGACTGGCTCAGAAGCAGCACCTGCAGCTGCTGGCAGTACCGAAGCAAATTATTTCAGGGCTACCTTGGGCTACTGATCTAATGTTGAGCTGCTGCTGACAGAAATGACCTTTCCTATCCCATTCCTTGCTGATTCTCTTGCTTTTCCTCTATTCTGTACAGGGTTTTCATTGCTGCTATTAATGCTTCTTGTCTTTGAAATTATCTGGAAAAAAAATGAAAATAACAACCCTGCAAACAGATCTTGCTAGTAATGCAAAAGGAGAAAGAAAAGTCTTCTCATTTGATGGCAGCTGTGGCTGATCTCTGCAAGCCAAACAGGGAGTTGCAAAGATGTGGATTTACAACCAACCAAGCAACCAACCAAGCAAATTAATGTAATGCTTCTGTATTACTATCTTTCCTCTCTCTTGAGCAACCCCATAGCTCTTCTTGTGCCAGCACTGATGCTCATCTCACCTTGGCAAGCCATCAGAGGATGTCAGTCTGGCAGAAAAATAATATAAAATAAAAGTCTCAGTGCAGATGTGCTGGGTTTGATTTCTTTCTCCCCCCCACCCGCCCCTTCCCTTNAAAAAAAAAAAAAGAAGAGTTTTCTGCTAGGTCACCATCCTGGACTGCATCAGTAGAAGTCAGACAAGCAGCAAGATCTGCAGCAGGAGAGGGAGTAGGAGCATGAAGCTGTTGACAGGAGAAGCAGCCTCACCTCTCTGACTGGCACCTGGCCATTAGATCAAATTAGCTGTGTTTATGTGTTTACGAGCTGTGCCTAACTGGGCAAGTGAAGTATCTAGTTCACTGAGACACGCAGGAGAAGCCCGAGGGCATTTGTATCTCACTGCTTTACCTGGAATCAAACAATAGTCAATGTGAGGAAAAGTCCCTCCAGAGACAATGACATCGATATCCGCCAGATAACAATTTTCAGCCTCGACTTCTGGAGAGAATCCAGAATCAAGAAAACAGAAGCAATTAAGGAAAGGAGAGAGACACTGAAGAGGCTGCTAAGGTGCAGTTTGCCAGAAAGCCAGACATGAACAAATTGCTTTGTGGATTTCTTCACCTTATTTCTGCTCCCTGGCTCAGAGCGCTGTTACTGAGGTGGTGACTCTGAGTCACACAACTCACTTCTGCAGCCAGACAACCAACAAATGCTCGTTTGTTTAATAGAAATCACCTTGCCCAGCTGCAGCTTAAAGCTGCTTGTCTGTCTCTTCTTAAGAGTGGGAAGTCCCAAACGTGGCTTGGTTCCCTGCTCTACAGAAGCTGTGCTTCTTGCCATCTCCTGTCACCCAGCTCCCCTTTCCCACCTCCCCTTATCCTCCCTTCCTCCCCAAGCAAGGTCCCCACCTTCCTCTGCAGCCAAACAACACATTGTGTGCTGCAGCTGTTTTACAAAACCATTTCTTGCTAACCATAAAAAAATAAAATAAAATAAAATAAAATAAAATAAAATAAAATAAAAGTCTCAGTGCAGATGTGCTGGGTTTGATTTCTTTCTCCCCCCCACCCGCCCCTTCCCTTTCCCTGCGGTGGAAATCAAAATCAGTGTCACCAGTGAAGTTTAAAACAGGTATCGGTCTGAAGAGAATCAAGTTCTTTGCGTCTATTGTTCCACGCTTACTTCATTGCCCTTCTATCTGATTGTTGTAATGAAAGCGTTTTTAAAAAGGTTAAAAAATGCAAATGGGGTGTGTGGGTGCATTAATAAGAGGATATAAAAATAATGCAGGAGATAATATAACGACAGAATACAGAACAATGGAGCATTTGCATTTGGAGGACCGCGTTCAATTTCGGGTGACACCTCTTAGGAAAGATATAGCAATAGCTGCAAATGAAGGCTACGAAAAAGAATTGAGAAGCTAATGCTTGTGAGCATCTGTGAAAAGAAATCAGTAGGAAAACAAGAAAGGTTACATTTAACGAGTGATACCTAGTCCATTAACAATTATCAATGTGTACTTCCCGTGAAAAACGTTCAGACCTGAATCCATTGATTCCTTAAACTATCAGAAAGGCAAGCCTGGCTCAGGTAATTCAGTATTTTTGCTCTGCTATACAGTGTAGCAGCAATCGTCAGGCAGCTGTAGTTAAAGTCAAGAGGTCTTCTCCGGAGTCAGGCCATGCGAGACAGCAATTACACTGCTTTTTCAGTTAAAACACAATGGACATGAGGGAATAGGGTATCATTTGTGCAGAACATCAACGCTATGGACCTGGGGTCTGAATGAGAGTCTGCTCTGTCAGGGGAAAAGAAAAAAAAACAACACTCCAAAACGAGGAAAAGCCAAAGTAATGATGATAATAATGAATGTAACATGCAAATGCTAATGGCAGAGATCTTTGGGAAATGGGGTTTTCTGGGCAAGGGAACATCTGCCGTTTTCTTTTAACTCAAATTCTCGTTAAGGAAATGAGCCTTTGTGCATAGCTGTAAGAGCAACAGGTATGAGGAGCAGGTACTCTTTGGGTTCCTACCATTTCACACTCCACTGTCTCCAGTTAAGTTATTTTTGGATTTCCATCAGGAGGAGTAAGCAAAGAATCGTATGCTCGTGTTCCTTTCCCAGTAAATAACAATTTATTTCCTCTCCTTGAAGGGGGCAAAATCCAAAAAAAAATACTCCTCAACCCAAAGGGCAACAGTATCACCCCACAGCAGACCTGTCAGTCTTCTGACACTGCAGGGTGAGCAGTGGGTTTCTCACAGGGAAGCTTCCTTACAGTCAGAGAGACAACGTCCCATAAACAGCCTATGATGCACATTACACTGGTTTTCCATTTAGTTTGCCCATTAGGAATAGAAAAAAAGAATAAATATTTTTGTCACAAACCTAATGGCATAGTCTATGGGAAGCAAAGGAAGAGAGGTGGTGTGATTTACATACAAAAAGGTGATTGCAGAATCGGGATTTATTTAGCCCTCAAAATAGCAACACTGGGAAGGAGTCACTGGAGCAATTTAATGACTGGAAAAAGCAATAAAACTGGAGTCTCTTTGCTTCACGTTCTCGGTCAGGGCTGGGGCACTCAGATAAGTGAGTCTGAAGCAGAGGGCTGGCCAGATTCACCCTGGAGGGACTCTTGCGACAGAGAGGGAGCCCAAATTCCAGCGCATCCCTCATTTCCGTGTCCTGCTAGCTCACAGGCCAGAACTGCACAGGTCTGATGGTGACCTTGGTTAATCATTACAGGATTAATTGCTGACAGCTCTCTATGGCCAGGCCAGGCCCTCAGCTGAAGTAATGGGATCCTGACACTGGTGACCATGAAGATTAACCAAAGCTTTACTCAACCAGCTGTAGGCTGGGCATACAGCTGCGTTTTACAAGGAACACAGTAATGCTGTGACCAATTAAAACATTTTGAGATGAACAAGGCACTTGACAAGTTCAGTGAACTTCAAAAAGAAAGCAAGAAAATAAAAAAAAAATAAAAATCAAAGGAAAGACTATCATCAAATTTAGCAGGTGCTTTTTGCAAGAGATTCAAACCACAGGCTTAAAAATACCAGGTGTGTTATCCAAGGATGAGGGATAACTTCTGTGCTCAGTGTGGCACTGCATAGGGATCCAGAGGAATTACAGGCTTATTTGGCTTCCTTTGAAGCGCTGGGCCCTAAGCTGCCCGCAGAAGAGGGACATACAAATAATAGCACGCAAGCCCAATGGAGAGAGCAGCCAACAGAAGCACAACCTGCCATAAGAAACCAAAGTATTTCAAGGGAGAAAATTGTAACAGGCATTTGGATGAACGGATCCAAAAAGCCTTAAAATAAAACCAGGCGGGCTCTGCTCTATCCACCCCAGTGCCCAGGTATGTGAACTCACAGGAGATGAAAAAACGTCAACCTAAAAATAGTCATAAACATTTAGGTCTTTTCATCTCAAATGGCTGTAAATAATGTAAAGCAAGAGCAGCTTCTCAGCCAGTGGGCCTTAAAAGTGTTAGCAAATACCATTCACTGTTTCCACTTATTTGAGTTTGCAGATTTGGACCAAAGTTTCACCCAGTTGTTAAAGATTTATACGGTAGGTTTAACAATGCCCTCTGATTAAGCCTTTGGCAGAAGCAGTGCAAAGGACATTCAGGGCATGTTTGTACTAACTTATCTCGGTAAAGGGAAAGCTGTTCCTTTAAATTATGTTTGCTGTGACTCTGGAAACTGAGCAAACAAAGTGTGAGGGAAACTTCACTCTCAAGCAGAACTGACAGAAGGTACAAGGACCGAAGGACAGGGATCTTCAGTAGGACATACCTGCCTCAGGATTCACAACTGAACTGCAAATCTTTAACGACTGAAGGGAGTTCAGTCTTGACCTGTTGGACATAACCTCACCCCGATGGCAAACACGAGACTGGTTGAGCCCCAGATTGTCAGGTGAGTAAAATCCTGTTCTGGGGCTGGGAGGGGAGATGCTGGAAGACGAATGGTCTGAGGAAGAAACCTCAGGCCACAAACAAAGGCGCAAATCCAGTGGCCCACAAAGAACTGACTTTGCTCGAGCAAAGTCACACTGAAGGAGTCCTGTGCGACCCAGATGGAGCACAGCCGTGACACTGTTGAAATACTGGCTGAGGGAGAGGAGAGGCACTGTTGGCACAGCTTGCCAGGCATGAAAACCACCGCAGGGAGGAAGCCTAGTCAGAGAGGAGACCCAGCCTGCACAGAGCGGGCATTAACATGACTAACTAAACAGCAAACATCCCCAAAACCAACCAACCAACCTGTGTGTCTTTTTCCAAGGGCAAGACAAGTTGTGATTTTTCCTGGCAAATGTTTATGTGTGATCCTGCTTTAAAAATATATATATAAATAAAATAAAGGCAGGAAATATGAAAAACGGCTTGTTTTCCTCCTAATGCCAGGCTGATCTTTCCCCTTAGCTGATCTTTCCTTTCATTCTCAGGAGACCAGTTGCTGTGTATCCAGTGTAGCTGTGAACTCTGTCTCAGCAATTATGTATATTTTTAAATGTACAAGTAAACAGGGACTCAAATTTCATAAGATCAAGCTAGTGTTTGAGATATTAAAGTACCGACAGATTCAGCTGTTATAGTGGAGCTGCCACTTCCAGATCGAGTTGAGAGTAGGAAATTATACTAAAATAACAATACCCCCCCCAAATCCAAAAAACTTAAAATATTCCCAGCCCACTGTAAATATAGGAGCATGCCTGAAACACCAGCATAATTGCCAGAAAAGAAGAACCCAGAGACAAAGGACCCATTGTCCCATGTTGCCATCATTTGGAGAGGACATTTGCAAGACAACGTAAAATGCTTTAACTATAAAATTACCATTATCTGAGTATATGCCCAGTGCTTTGGTTTTTCTCTCAAATTCTCCTTTTGGAAGTAGCTTGTTCTGTGATTTCTATAGGCAATTATCATTTTCCCCACAACAGTGCCTGGAGGCAATATTTCATGTTTCCAAGCAGCACCCCATGGAAGCAGCCCCATTAGATCTAAAATAATAAAAACTGACCAGACTCAGTAAAACCTGAAACAATCTGGAAACCTCATCTCCTTCCTGCCTTCTCTTTCCTAGCCAAAATCATCTTTGAAACAGAGGTCTATGAAAAAACAGGTCTAGCAGGTTACTCAATCCACAAAATTTGGACTTTGCTGTTGCAAAAGGGAGCAATCCCTGAAACAATGACCTCTTCTTAGGATAAATTGCAACCAGCTCAAATAAAACCTAGGATGAGTAATAGGGACACCAGGGATTTAGAAATCTAGACAAAATGTCTGCTTTTCACTTGGGGATAGAAATGTAGGAAATATCAAATGAAAAATAAACAAAAAAGAGAATACCCAAAGTGGTTGTTTCTTTAAGTACAGTATTGTCCAGAGCTCTTCAGAACCTGTCAGGCTATCTCATGTTATGCTCTTGTACTTGCACTGAGCTCCTACTCAAGTAACTCAGAATAAAAACTATGGGAGAAATATAGGAGTGTTCATAAACTGTAGTGTACCACTCCCAGGCTAGAGATAGGGAACTAAGACCCAGGAAAATAAAATCCCTGACGTGCTCAAAATAGCGCAGGGAGCTGCCACAGAGCAGAGAAATGAAATCTGCTATCACAGAACACGATCCAGTACCACAGCAGTGAGATCCACTACCCCCATCCCAGCCTTTTTCCCCTTGCTGTGCTTAACAACTGGGGAGGAAGAGGAGGGTAACAACTGCTGGCAGAAGGAAAGGTCCGAATGGGAAAGGTTTGCACGTGGGCAGAGTGCGCTTCAAGGTTACTGCTGATATCAAGTTACTTGTTTGACAAGCATACACACACACACACATACACACCCTGTGGATACTCATGCAGCCAGAGAACGCTGCACATGTGCCTCTATTTCTGCGATGCAACACCATCCAGGGCTGTAGCTGGCAAACTGGAGGCAAGCGGTGGTGGTGGTAGGGCTTCTGGATGTGAATGCCAAAGCCCTGGGCTAGTGGCTCAGCCTCAGGACAGAAGACGCTGCTCTGCGATGGGAACTGCAGTCCTGCCATCTTCCCTTTCTGCCAGAGTCCTCCTCCAGGGCTAAAAAGAGCCCTTCTGGAACTGGGAGGAGGTGTGTGTGGTGTGTGTTGCGTGACTGATGTGGTTTGCTGCATGGTTTCCAGAGTTGTCTGTCAAGTATTTCTCCTGAGTTACTAAAGACACGTGCAATCAGTGTAACAGGCGAGAAGAATAATACCAGCTTATGTCAGGTTTGAAATTAGCTGAAATTAGCTTGATGCAGTTGACAAGGATAGCCTGGCACAGTAGCACTCCAAACCTGCCTGGCATTTCAAACCAGTAGTAGAAACCAGTCTAACAGGATCTGGATGTCTTGCTGACTTCTTGCTCCCTTGCAGCTACAAATTTGCAAGCAGATGCACCAAACAGGCAGTCCTTGGACCCTCCACCCAACAACCACTGAGGGAGGAAAAACCAAGAGCTCTACTATTCCTTGATTGACAAAATCAGCCCTCTTCTTTCCCAGCTTCTGTATGGAAGCTTTCAAATCAAAACTGCTTCGAGTTCTTACCTCTCTGCTGTTCGAATAACCACCCGTGCTCATTTCTTCCATAACAAGTGTCTCATACGCAACCAGCAAATCTGGAAATAGAAATGGGTATCATTATATATCAACAGGTGATGCCTGCCCTGGGGACAGACTGGGACTGCCTGCTTACTAACGTGCTCTCTTGAAAACCTTCAAACCAAGACATCTGCTAACCTCTTCTTCTCAGTATCCTGGCATTGCCAAGCCTCCCTGCTTTCAGCAAGGCATTATGCCCAGGATGTTATTTCTTGTACCATCTTCTTGACTAAGACATTTCACTGCAGACTAAACTTTCTATACCCAAGTCCTTGTAACTTTTTTAAGCATAAGCTTTGTTCTGCATACTCTTTTCATGACTAGAAGGCTTTATGTGATCCAAACAGAAGAGAGCAAGCAAAAAGGGACAAGGACTCACAGCTCCCATGCGCCTCCCCGTAAAACAGGAGCGATGGCCGGGCAGACTGCTGAGGGCCTTCCTGGGTACATACATCGTACACTGGTATCTTATGATTTGAGGCTACATCTTCTGATTTGCCCCTAGCCCCAAGCTGGTAGTCTTGTCCTGCCCCCAGCCTAGGAGATGCAGTGATTTGGTTTTTAATTATTCCCTTACCTTCCAGGGATAAGCCTGGGAAACCTCATGACTTTTAGACCACAGCTACTTAGCAACAATTTCACTAGTATCCTCTACGCAGAAACAAGGACGGCATCAGGGGCAACAGCATTTCATAACCAGCAGGAAAAAAGAAAAAGGGGCAGGAGTTCTTGTTAGTATAGAAAGAGATGTCAGTGATGTCAGAGGAACAGAATGAGTTTTATACATTTTACTTCTCAGGACTCTCAAAAGCTTCAAGCAAGGATTTACTTTCACCAATGCACGTGTGCTAATTTAAGGAAAGGAATAAAAACAAGGTCAGGTTTTTGTTAAATTAAAGAGCTTAGTTTTAAGAAAACCAGAAGGGCTTGTAGATTTTCCACTTCTGCTCTTCTGACGGCTTTAAAAATTAGGTTGACTCCTCGTACACAACTGTGTGTTTAGGTACGCATATATATGTGTACATACACACACATGTAGAATACCTCCAGAGGGGAAATTCTTTAACATCCTAACTACAGCCCATGGTTATGTCAACTACACCAGACCCGGGGGATAAATCATGGAATGCAATGGGATAGGGCCGGACTACTCCGAGACGCAGGGATTGAGCTGAGCTGGCAATTAGTAGTGGCAAACAAGAAAGCACATCTTTTTAATAATTATTTTTGAATTATAAAGAATCAGGAAGCAGTTGAAAAGATAACTCACGCTGGCAGCAGAAAGATACGCAGTTATTTACTGTTATTCATTAAGTATATATTTATATATATTAGTTAATTAACACAAAGTGGCTGCTTTAAATACTCCATGTTTGATGCAGAGGGAACTGTGTGAAGTCATGTATCCTTTTCTGTTTTGTGTAAGTAACCATTTATATTTATAGGACACACTTATTTTGTGCCTATGTTTACACACGTATACTTACCTCTACCCATAGAAGGTCCCACAGTGCCATACTTAACTCTGGAAACATTTTGAGAACTAGCAAGGCCACTTGAGTCATTTTTAGCCGTTTTAAATGTACTGGTTTCTCTCTGCAAGCCCCGTTCACTTGGTCTCATGGTATCTAAAGCACATGGCTGTGGAGGCTACATTAAACGGATCCAATGTATTTATTTTTAGTCTCTGAAGCATTTCTAAAACAGGTTCTCTGTAACATATGTGCAAGACATAAAGGTTTTATTGCCACAAGCGTGTAATGAACTGCATAATGCTCTCCTGTTTTTGCTTGCTATAAATAAAGTACCATCACTAAATCACAGCAATAAAACCATTCCATTACCTTTCACAGCTGAAAGACTATCTCAAAATTGGGAGTGGTTGTATCTTGATTCTGTTAGAAATGGTGACAGAATTCAATCTTATTTACAAAATAAGTATAAAATGTTTGTTTTCTGGAAACATGTGGATCAAATGCTTTGATATTCTTTCAGCCAGCATCCCCAAATACATTGTCTACTTTTCCTGGCTTCTGCTGTGAACGTCTTTGGACCACGTCTCACTCCCTGGGCAATCTGCTCCTCCTGTTTTTCTCCACCCCTGCACCTTAATCAAATAATACTTTGGCCTTGCACCTAAATAGTTCAAATTCCTTTGTGAAATGTCACGTACATTGCTTTGGAGAGGGACATGTGCTTAACTGTCTCTTGCCACCACCTAAAAGAAAGGGTCAGGATTGTTAACACTTCCAAGGATGGTTATTCCAGCAGTGACAATGAAAACATAAATAATATAGGTATATCAGACTGCTTGGAGCCCTGAGGGCTTCAGGTTAAGGTGTTACCATGCTCAGCTGCCTGTGCATCCTTCTGCTTGGAAGTTAGTCCCCCTGGAGCAGGGGTGGCTCAAGGGGACACACGAGAGCGTCTCACTTACACCAGCTTAAAGTCTCTGCATTAGCTGGAACCACCGATGAGGCTAAACGAATTCACAGCTACATGTGCTGAGAGCTAAATCTGCCAGAGCCCGGGGCTGAGTCTGTGGGTGTTACTATTCCCCTGACTCAGACAGAAATATCTCTCCATGCAAAGGCAGGACAGAGCCTGTGTGGAGCCCCAGTGCCTTCAGCATGTGGCACTCCTTAAGGGATGGGCACCCATGTAAGCTGCAGCAGCTGACGATGAGTAAAGCCTGCTTCTGGATTTTGGACTGTGCCCCATCCCTGTAGAGCTGTTCTTGTCTCATTACAATGCACAGTGGAATAGTTTAGAGATGACAACCCACTCTGCTTAAAACTGAGGAAGAAGAGGGAGGGGGGAAATAATAAAATAAATCAGTGCCTAGTACGTGAGCAGGGATGTAATGGGGGACGGATGGCGGTGGGAGGCAGAGGTTTGTTTTCAGTTTCCACCAGACTTTCAAAATAATTAAAGCATTTTAGATAGAAACTGATAAGATGCAGCAAAATTGGCATTTGCATGTGCATTTGGATTGTATTTAAGGAAGAAATGTTAAAGGAGAAATGTTAACTATGAGGGCTTGAAGACAGAAAATCTTGCCTTAAAAGAGGCTCCATCTGGTTCATCAAATATACATGAAAGGTGCATCCCTACATTCAGTGTGCAAAACCTTCCAGATGAGTCATTAATAGGGCTTATACTTGGAAAAACTTCAACACATAAAAAGAACGCAAACATTATATGACTTTCTGCCTTTCTACAGTATAAAAACCCCGCAGCCAGGACAGCAATTTCTACATTGAGCCCCAAAAATTTCCATTGAGCTAATTTAAAGGGGCATCTGGTCATGGCTGAATTTAAGGTGATGGCAGAACTGACACACCAGTAGATAACTCGGTGCAGGGGTACACTGCCCTCCATGCTGAAAGCACCTGCCTCTCTGCTGGTGGGACACAATCTTCACGTATCGTGTGGCCGCTCAGGCACATCAATAGTGTTACCTTGTCCCTGGTGGTGGAAGGGACACGTTATACAGTCAGACAAGGGCAGTTCATGGGCTGTGACTGTGTGCCCCTCTACAGAACAACCATACAGTCAAGTTGTATTCATACCTATTATTTCCTGCTTTGAAACATCCCTGAGATGGAGATTTCAGCCCATCTCTAGTATTAATTAAGCAACCTTCATCACCCTTCCAGACTAGACCAACAGCATTGGCAAACTGAGCAGTTTTCATTCGAAAATCATTAAGCATTCTTTAAGTACATACTTTCCTACTACAGCACTTAACACTTTTCAGTCAGACAACACACTGCCCCATTTTAAAGGGGAATCAGGAAGTTAATGAAATGCTGGATCCACTGGCAAGGAGAGCCACCACTCTCGTCCTACTGCAACCCAATCTGCCGCAGGGAAGGCTGAGTGCAGGGACCCAGCTACATCCCACCCCAATGATTTTCTCTTGGCAGTGGAAGGGAGCGTGCAGAAGAAATGCTTCCAGAGGCAGTGGCTGTCAGCTCAGGGCCAGCAGCGGGCATAACAAAATAGCCCATTACCCAGGCACCCAAATTACCATGGGCAGCAAAGCAGCGATGATCCAACTGCCTGCTCTGCTGTGCTGGAGCCCTGGAAAAATGCTGCTGTGAGAGGGGCAGGGCGCATGGAGCAGGAGGTTTGGTGGGGAAGGGAGGTGGCTCTGCCCACAGGGAAGGCTCTGGCCCCCCTTGCTGTTTGAGCAGCAGCTAAGGCAGTCAGCCTGGTTTTCTGGGGCTACCAAGCCCCCAGAAGCTCCCTCTGCAACCGGTATCCATGGGGGCTGCCACCAGCGACAGACCACACAATCTGTCTCCACCATGGTTGCACCCACCCGGCATGTTGATGGATGAGCAGAAAAGGAGAGATTATCAACCAGGGCTAGAACATACCTCCTGCTCCAGACTCCTGGATCAAACTCTGCCCAGACTAAAAAAAAAAAACTTTGTAAAATACTTGCATGTCTGCACAGCTGCAATCTCAGCTTTCAGGTTGGATCTGCTGCTGCTAAAAATGTTCCTATCTTTGATTAGATCTAACAATTAACAGGAGTTGATACACCTGATACCCTTTGAATTCCTACCAGCCCTCTCTCTTTGTGCAGTAGGGACCAGCAGTTAAGTCTTTGCCATTCCCAGTCAGGCCATGCCTGGCAAACACATCCAGTCCCACCTTCACAGAAGCATCAGCGGTCCCTGTTTCCCATGCACATCCACACGTCCAAGTCCACACTGCTTGAGGAACCTTGGTCTCTTTTAAAATTTCTATTAGCATTTTACCTGGCATCCCCAAGTTCAACTGCTCTTGTACAACTTAATGCCATTTGCTGGTAAATGCCATGTTTTTTACATTGGCAAGTAAAATTTCTATACAGTCAAATTCCTGGAGGCTGAGTTATGTGTGACTCCAAATGCTTATCTCTACTGTTGCTCTGTGTGCACTGCTTGCTGGTTTTACTGTTGTCATCTTCCTCTTTTTCCCTACAGACTGCTGCCTTGGTCTTCTTGAACTACAGGGAAGTATGTTTGCCTGCAAAGCACATTCAGGTAGGTGGTGACGCTGCAGCCAGACAGGTGATCTCAAAATGGCATGTGAATACACTTGGGATGGGTTACCCCTGACGCAAGACCTGACCCTCACCTACCTCTGACTATCAGAGGTGAATACCTTCTTCAAAAATTCACTGCAATCACTCAGACAGAGATAGTTATGGTCCACACCTACTTGAATCATTCATTCTCCATCACTAGTAGCCTGACTGCTACCACAATAATGTAATACTCAATATGCATGTATCCTTGAAACTCATCCCTAGGTTTTAATACATATAAAGCAACTGCAAAAGCCAGGACTCTTTGACTGACACATCAGTAAACAGTTTCTCAATAATTCCTTAGAGTGTCGGTTTTGGAATTGGCCTTCAGAAAGACATTCTGTTCTTGAATTGTTCATTAAAAAAGTAAAAAAGTATCTATTTTCTTATAGCCACCACAATAAACAAGTGTCCCTCACCCCTCCCTCTCCTGGAAAACATGGAAGTCTTTCGCTAAGCCACTGCTATATTCGCTTCTGGTCAAACATCTTGTTTGTTAAGGACAGTTTTGGTAGTCTGGCAGCAAGCTAACTGTTCACGATGGACACCCTTTGTTCCTCTGATGGACCAAAAAAGGTGTATCTGGCAAAGACAACTACATAGGCCTGACAGGGCTACTGAACACATAGTTACAACTTTGGGCAACCCAGCTGGCACACAAAAGGCTCCTTCTCTACCAAATATCTTTGTAAAAACCCAACAGTGACATCCATATACTTTGCTATTCATCTAGTAAGTGAAAGGGGAAAATAGTCTTTTCCATGCACACGCTTTTCATGCCATCTATTTGGGTAATGATTCCTTTGGAGCTTTACATGATTTTGAAATTAATCCTGACTGGTGAGCACCTCCTGTGAAAACTTTAACGTATTTTTCAAGAAAACACCAGCAGCATTTTGCTCAGCATTGCAAACTATGTCAGCATCGCAAAGGCCACAAAAGAGAGACAGGTCTCTGCCCCAGTCTGAGTAATATGGAGATGGGCTGGCCACTTGAAGCACAGAAGAACTTTGATATAGAGGAGATTGTTACAGGTTCATCTCCTCAAGCATCAAGGCATAAAAGTTTCTAGAGGAGAAATAAATAATAAATAAGCGATTGTTAGAGCTCAGGGTTAGGAGGCATTATAGGTGTAATGTTAATTGCGGTCCAATTAACAGAAATGCTTCCACCACATGTACAAGGATCAAGCCTTCGGGACTTCGAACAGTAAGAAAGGCAGGGGAAAAGAAATGGCTTCTTCTTTCTTTTCAAGCTGTCTCTAGTAGCAGCCGTTTTTATTTTGCTGTTCCGCTGAGCCACAGAAACAGAAGGCAGCTTAGTGAATCTCTATACCTCAGAGTAATTTACAAACCAAACTTAATACCGCAACCAACAAATGGGTCCTTCATACACTTCCAGTAACACTGGAAACAGTCCCAGAGCAACCACCAGTTCCAAACAGTCCAGAAGTCTTGGCAGAATTGAAGTCAGGATCCAAATTTAACAGGTCTGAGCTGCATGCTGTGGTTAAGGTTATGAAAGGAGAAAGCAGACTGTCTCATATGTAGAGCCAGGAGGCAGAACAACTCAGGTCCAATGCAGGATTTTGGGTAGCGTCCCTCCCTTTATAAGGATAAAACACAAGGCCCTCAAAAATTTTGGAGAACAGAGGATTCAGAGATGATGTTCCTGATGTCCCAGGGTCGGCTGGAATGACCCTAGGGACAAGCAAGGAAAAGGTCTGCGGCACAGATGGGTTGATAGAGATTGAAGAACACCCAGAACAAAAATTGAGACGCTTCCCTTCTAGAGTATCTTGTATATTGGACACACTGTAATGCAACAAACCAGTGATACGTGTAACTTCTCAAAACAGCATCTAATGACTAATCCATAGCACTATTTTATGCCCTTCTCTCAGCAAACTGTCGATTTTATATTCAGATTTCCTATACAGCATCTCTTTCTACTATTCACGTTAGCCCAGTCAGTCACAGAATCACATTATGTACTTAGAAAGGCTTTGACAGCTGTAACAATTCAGCAAGACAAAGCAGGCAGCAAACGCTTAAGTCATCGGTTCATATTTAACCCCGTCTTGCAAAGGCCGAAGAGATCAACTGCTGTTTTGCCATCGTAGTGATTCGCCTCCTAAAAAAACGCCTGGGAGTGTTGGCATTGTCCCTTGTAACACCACATGGAGCTGTGGGTCACAGCAGGGACACACTGGCCCTGGAGGGCAATTCCAGGAAACAAAATTAAGTCCCTGCGCTCTCCATTGCTACATAATCTTGTCTCTTCTACCTTCACTTCTCAACAGCTATGGATTTTTCTTCACTTATCTGCACCGCAGGAGTGAGTGTTGTTAATAAGTGTTAGAAGGCACCCAGCCCTGTAAAAGGCATTAATTCTTCTACTACAGGAAGAAGCACACACCTAATAGACAGATTAACAGCGCTTGCTGTTCAGCTTCTGTTTTCTATTCCATAATGTTTTCAGCCTCAAAAACAAGGAGACAGTCATTACCTGTATCCACTCTAAACCAACTAGTAATCTCCTGCTCACAAGTGACAAAAGGTTGACAAAGTTTATGACCAGTCATCAACTGAGCAAATACAGTCATTTTTCCAGTAACATCTGCAGCACTACAACATGTCATGGCAGGACAATGACAAGCACATCAGAGCAACATTCAGGACATTAGAATAAGGCTTGTAAGGTGATGGTTGCAGAATGATCTCAGACAAAAAAATCTTAGGAAGTCCCCAGTATCTGAAAGGGATAATGCACTGTAGACTCTGAACTAACCTGAACTTTGTCCTCTCTTTTCCTATTTTGTTGTGTTTTGTTTGTCCGTCTCCAGTTCTAATTCGGATAAGGCTGATGGAGCTGTGGAGGCTACCTGTCTTCTGCTGCTCTGCTGCGGATCCATCCTCTCAGTTGCCATAGAGACAAGATCTGGAAGCCATGGATGGGCACGGGAGAGAAGCTGGCGGCAGTCTCCAGCAGGGCCTTTCTCAGCAGGTACTGAGAGAGTCAGGCTCAGTCTCTGAAGGTGAGGAAGAGCCAGAAGATGCTAAGTCAGTGGTCCAGGAGAGAGACTCGCACACACATTACATCGCCATTCAAAGAAATTCCAGGTACTACCGGTCCATGAGGCTGCCAAGCAGAGGGAAAAGAAAGACTTCGAGAGAGGCAATGCACATGGGGTGTGCTACAGGTGAGTACTGACCCAAACAGTGTTATGCTTCCTTTTCCAGTGAGACAAGGAACTGTAGGAGTTGCTGAGATTAGAAAAGGGACAGGGAAAGTAGAGAGCAGGCTTAGCAGTCAGCACATTACAGAACCCCCTGCCCCATGGCACAGGTGGCAGAGGTGTGCCATCCTTCTTTGCTCAGCCTGGGAATGCAAAATGGTTGGATGTTTAAACACGCTTCATGGCAGAGAATCTAAACAAAGGTGGGACTCTGCTCTGCCACCCCCTCTGCTCTCAAAGAGAAAAATAATTTAAACAGGACAAGACAGGAAGTACAAAGAAGTAAGAACTTCTTTAGCATACAGAAAGGACATATTCAAAATTGGTGAGATCTATACCAGTAACTATATGACAAAGTGACCAGCATATAGAGGAAACAGCAAAAACATTTAGGAACCAAGCCTGTGCAAATTGTAATTGATGGCTGTAGGAGAGGAGCAAGGCTTCTCTGAAAATGCAGTTGCTGCCACCTCGCATTGAATAGAGCTGCAAGAAACACCTAAGCCCCCTTTGAACTAGAAGTCTGAAATAACAGGAACACCATCCAGAACATACATGCGCCCAGGCACAGCTTCAGCAGAAACAGAACAAGTTGGCTTCCCCCTGAGTATGAACAGCACAGAGCACAACTGCAAGGCCAGGCTTTCACTGAGCTGGCACCTTATCTGAGCAGCTAGCTCTCTCTGCAAGAAACGAGATAAAGATAAGAGAAGCTGAAAAGAGAGGCAGGAGAGGAGCTATCGCAACGCACTCGCTCAGCAGCCCTGGAAACAGGGCTGCAAGAAAAAAAAATGGAAATGGTTTTAATGTAAACGCTAAATGAGAGAGACTCTGGAACTGTGAACACAGAAAATGCCCTTTACTTCAGCTCCCAGATGTTCAAAGAAACGGAATTTTATAACTCCTTACCAATAAAAGGAATATCAGTGAAGATACCTATCCTGTTTTCAGGTTATGATCTAATAGAAACAACGCACTGGACTCTGAACTTTGACCAGCTGCATGAGTCAAAACATACAACGCTGCTCCTGATGTTTGGGTGCTATGCAACCCACTGAAAACTACTGCTTTGTTATGCAGCAGTAAAGCACACAGCTTCAGCCCCCTGAAAGCAGACCAAGTTCTCTAAGAAAACAAAGAACAGATATCCTCCACCCCAAAATAAAGGAGGTCTGGGAAATGTCCCCGAGAAAATAGGTGTCTCCTGCCTGCCTCACCAAGGGAGACACACTATTTCAGCGGTATAAAGGCCCATTCAACCCCGTGGCATGGACAGAAGGAAAGTTCCCTCCCTTCTCCAAGTTTCCAAGCAGACAGCAGCAGAGCAAAGAGCTCCTGTTTAATATTCTGCTACTGTTTTCAGTGAGGTTTGTGGATAAACTGAGTGTTGTCTGTGCCAGAGCAGAGCTGTTCTCCACCCTGCAGGACCAGGGCAGAGCTGTCCTTCTCACCACCTTCCCAGAGCCCTGCTGCAGAGCAAGCACAGAAGAGACCTCTCTCCTGCTCCCCAAACGTCACAGCATCCCATCCACGCCGCTGTCCGGGAGGGCCTCTCCACTGTCACCTGCTGCTGTCACTGCAGCAGGACCTGCACAGGAGGACGCACCTTCTTCATACATCTGCAGCGTCACAGCATCAGGACGATGGCACAGGAGGATATCCCTCCTGTCTAGCCAGTGTCATTGAGGAAGGTCAAGCTAAAAGAAAGGTTCCTCTCTTAGCAGCTCACTAGTGCATCCGCAGAAGCTGACCTGCGCTTCCCTCCTGCACCCCCCTACTGTGGAAACAGGATCTGTTCCAAACAGGGCTTTTTCTTCTGTATCTGCAATTGTTCAGCAGGACACACTGGGAACAGCGTTTCTTTTCTCCAGTCCGTACAGCAAGACCTGGGCTAGGAGAAATAGCTCTTTCTCTGGTATGACTGTAGCAAGTCCAGCTCAGAGCTACAGCCTTTAAATTCGGCTAGGATTGTGTAAGCAGCTCTTCTACCCTCTCCCTCTGCTCCACTGATTCCATCCCCTCTCCTGAAACTGGACAGCTTCACCACCAGCCTCATTTATAGCAAGAACTTCTTCTGACAGCATTTGCTGACGTGCATGGAAGCAAGGGATGGGTGAGCTTTTTTATCTTCACTTCAAACCCATTTGAACAGCAGCTATCCAAGACTCTGACTCAAGCTCAAATGTTAACCTGCTCTCATTTTGCTTAGGGAATGAAAATGGGGGAGGAGAGGGGAAGGAAAGAAGAAAGGCGGAGAGGGAAAGGTACAGGGAAAAATACAGAGTGAGATACAATGAAAAAAATACAGGGAAAAATACAGAGTAGGATACAAAATGAAAAAAAATAAAGACTCAAGAAATGAGAACAAGAAAAATAATGTAAAAGAATGTAAATCCAGCAAAAAGAAAGGGTTCTATATAGGCATCCTTTGCACCAGCCTAGCTTTGGCTTACAGCCTAGGAGCTGTAAAACATAATAGATGCTTTCCTTTAACTGGAAAAAAAGAGTTTGTTTTTTTTAAGCAATCTCCTCTGACAGAAAGATAAAATGTTTAAACTATTCAAAAGGCAAAGAGAATAACTCAAACTAGTGTTTCATAAGCCCCAGGCAGTGTTTCAGGGAGTTTTAAAAGTCTGGACTTCACTTTCCCCCTGAAAATCCATAGCATTGATTAAAAGAGTGCATCAGAAAGCAGCTTCAGTCAGAGCATAGACCTGCCTGTGCTGTCACCAGTTTGAAATGCAAACAGAATTAAGACTTAGACCAAAATATTTGTAATAAAAAACAACAAGGCCATTTATCAACAGGCCTCAAACACCAGGAGGCTTCATTTGAAAAGTGAGATGCATCCTCTCCTGCCAAGCACTGCTGTAGTAAGCCATGGACTTAATACAGCTTTGGCTCCCTGTGAAAGGATCAGAGGTTCATCTGAGGGAAATTGGAGAAGCAATTAAAAGTAAAGCTCCTGTCTCACCCAAATCTAGCCTTGATTTATCTGGTAAACTGAACATCTACTGTGTGCCTGAGAGCAGAGCAGTAATGAAACCCTGACTTGGGAAACCAAATATTGGCATGCACAGGCACATCCAGCTAAACCTTTTCTGCTTAAAGAATTGCCCTGAAAAGTCACTGAAGTTGGGACCCAGTTTTCAGTGGTGAGAGTGTTACTCGCATACATAAGGACTGATATGCATATCTACCTTCACCTTTTCTCCATTGCATTTGCAGCAGTGACAAAGGCTGTACAATCTTGCAGTATGGAGGCTGATGACGCTTCACTCTTGTTTGAAAATCCAGGCTAAAATGTAGACGTCTTTGTGTCTGGGGTCTTCATTTTGCCTTTGGTGTAAGCCAACCACTACCTATAGTAAAAGTCAAGATGACCCTTAAGAAAACAACTGTTTTAACACTCTCTCGGCTTTCTCTTATGTCACAGGTTCACTCAAAAACAACGAGCCTGTCAAAGAGCCTCTGAACGTTTTATCTCATAAGGGATCGCCATCCCCAGTAAACTCTGATAAGACAACTTTTGACGAACTATGGATCCAAAGGTAAGGAAGGGCACATGCTGGGTGCTCAGTGCCTCTGCTGAAGAATACAGAGTGGTTGTTTTGTGGAAGACAGCTGGACTAAGCTGCAGCTCTGGGCTGTGCCTTCTCACCCTGACTTGTAGTGCTGTTTTCCTTCCATCCTAACGATATGTATTGTGTAGTACTAGCATCTTGGTATAAAGGGACTTACCAGCATGAGTTTGGAAAAGACAGTGAAGGAGAAGGGGGGAAGAAGAAGACAGTGGGGAAAACTGAAAAAAAAAAAAGGGAATGTGGTGTAGGATCACCCAGTGGCGTAAGCAAAGAGGGCAGACTGCCTTAAGCAGCTTGATGAGAGAATAAGAAGAGCCTGCAGGCATTTTCTTATGGAACATCCCAACATAAGGGTGATGCCATTCTTGGCCTTCCCAGAGGGCTCTCCTGAAGCCCATTATACAACCCTACATGGAAAACATGATTTTATAGCTGAAGAAGTAGCTGCAAATATGCTTTCTGAAGTATTCAGACTTTCTGTTTGCTGTTCACTTTGAAGAACTGATAGGTAACAGAGGCTTTCAGCCAATTAAGCCCTTTTTGGCTCAAATCCCTCAATGACCTACATCCAGCAAAAGGCCCAGAACCCTAACACATCCCATAAATTTACCCTCACCCCTGGTCTCTTGCCACTGCAGCCAGTCAGAGAGAGGAGCAGCTATCTAGCCTTACATTTTCTAATATATCAGTGAGGCCTTCTGCCAGACTCCCTCTTCAGCTCCTTATCTCTTGTGTATAACTATGATAATCCTTACGTGTAGTGTAGAAGACCAAGATAAATACTTGCCCTCTAAAGGTGCATGCCTTTTACTGCACTGCATGGTCCTAATTAGCGAGCCCAGCTGTGTTGGTGGCATGCACAGTGCCTTTCCAGGCACCTTCCCTTATGAAGAGGACTCCAGTGAAAAAAAAACATTAGCCAAACTGTAAAATTGGATTTAAATTGGATTTAAATAAATTAATTGCCCTGGCTAAAATTTGATTGCACTTTGGCATTAAACTGAGCATATGAAACTAGACAGTTACAGTCTGCTGTGATGTCAAACCCATCTGTCTTCCTCTCCTTGTGGCATAATCATCGCTGTCAGTCTCTGACATCCTGACACTGCCACTTAGGCAGCTCTGAAACGTGCAAATTCTGATTCTCCCTGGAGCTGGAAACAATGAGCCTGTGCTGGGAGTCAGTTTTATCAAAGGTGCTGCTGTGCAGAGAGCTTGACAGGTCAGTACAGGTTCTAAGTCATGCGTCTGCTAAAAGCAGGCAGCGCTGCTGAGTGGCATCGTCTCTTGTAACTGAGCAGAAAAATCTGGCAGAGAATGAGACCAGAGTTCCAGCTCAAACTGAGCCCATGTCCCCTCCTCTCCCCTGCTCCAAAAGATCGGCTGTAATTTATAAGTGAACCACTAGAAATCTGCATTGTGAAAAGTCTGCAGGAGACTAAAAATACTGCCATTATTTGCAATAATCTCTATTCTCTCCCTTCTACGGGGAAACAGGCTGTTGTGTAGATAAGGCTCCTAAATATTTATCACTGGTCTCAAGAAATGCATTTGATGTCTCCCCAAAAGAACATAACTGGTAACTGTCAGCTAAGAGTTCTTCTGAAAGCAGAAGATAGCAGTTCTGCAGAAAGGACATTACAGGCACCTCTGACCAGCACTGGGAAGGTCCATGGGGTTCTCAGGGGTGAACCACCGCAGTCCTGAGGGCAGCGGGGCATCAGCACAGCATCTCTCCATGTTCAGTAGCGTCCTACAGCAACTCTGTAAGTAGCTAAGGCTGGGCAGGCACAACCCCTTCTTTTTGCATGAAGACAACCAGCAGGTCTCACACTAACAGGTTCTTCACAGGTAGGGATGTCACTTCACATATAGCCAAGTTCCATAATTTGGGAGAGGAAGTAAACACAGCTTTGGGCAACATATCAAAAGGCTCAGGAAAAGGTATCTGCATTGTACTGAGATGGGATATGGATTTTAATACTCTCATAAAAGAACAGTACCTTCAAACCCACCAGTGACTTGAATCTATGTGTCATTCAAAGCTCTGAGAATAGTAGAGTAGTTCATTGATCTCTGAATGTTGATGCCTGAAAACAAGATGACCTTGAAACATTATGGCTGGTGTTCCAAAATCTGCCATATGCCCTCCATAATGTACTTCTCAAGACCATTTTTATGCCTAGCTATTCTCAAATTATTTTTTCTTTCTCATGACCTTTCTCCTGTGTGATCCCCAGCTCTCCCTAAGCACTCTTGGGCTTTCCACAGGATCATGTGGCTCCCTCCCAGTCTTTGTCCAAAGATCTAAATGCCTCACATGACGAGCTGCTTCCCGACAACTCGGCTGACTTGCCCTGAACATTTCATTGCCAAGCTTCTAGTGCAACTTCTGCTTTTCAGAACTAAAGACCTGGAAGGAATTGAACTCAACAAAAGCTGATTCTTTCCCACTGTGCTCGGTCCTTCCAGCTTCGGAGTGGCAGCAGTTGTGCAGACTGAGACCATAGAAAGCCATCACAGAAAAAACAGCCACCCAAAGTGTCTATCCACAACTGTCAGCCTCCACTGAAAGCAGCTCCCACAGAGACCAGAAAATTAGTCATTTCAAACCCTAGAAAGGAGATTCACTAATCAGTGTCTACCCTATATTACCACCTAATAGGATGTTGACTTCTCTTCATTTCTAATACAATACAGATGTTTTAGCAGCGTGACTATTATTTACCTACCGTCTCCCACTGAGTCAGATTCTAAAAATGATATGTCTTTATTATGGGCCACTAGACACAGTGGAAAAGAAACTCAACATGAAATTTCATGTTGCAAAGCTCACTGCAAGATCACTGGTCCACCAGCGCAGAGCAAACTATTTCTTTAGGCTGGTTATGAAACCTCTGATTCAGCGAAATGAAGATCATCTAAAAATCATTTGATCACGTTTGATCTGAGCTCAAAGAATAAAAGCAGCACAGCGGTGAACACAGATAGTCACCTTCAGCAGCAATAGGGAATCTGACTCGTTGGAATTCATGCAAACGCATGTATTAGAAAGACACACGAGGCGTGTAGAATAGCATAGCACTCTGAAGGATGCTTGTGTGAACGGGGGTCAGCATCCCTTATCACAGCACTATTGGTCCTGGGCAGCAGAGGGCACTGCTTTTATAGTCTGGTTTAACCAGAAGAGCAGGGAAAGCCTCTAGAGAGGCTGGGACACGCATTGCAAAAGGTCTGATACCATACTCGAGCAGTTTCTTCTTAGGAAATAATAAATTTCTTATAGTTACCGCTTCTCTATGCCACCAATGGTGCTTCAGTTTGCAAGTGGTGAAGTCAGGAATAGATGGTGCAAACACACGTTGACCAAACCTTTCTATTTTGTCACACTACAACAATTTTTTTCTCTTTTAGAGAGAGAGAGAAAAGCCTTTTCCCCATCCCTCTTTCTGTATAATCTGAATCTTAAAAGCTCTAAGAGCAACAGTATTTTGCAAGGAGAAGAGTTTTAAAAACCAATAAATTTTCTGTAAAAGTAGCCACTGTAGGTACTAAAATATTAGTGTTCAAATTTCATACTTCACAGGATCATACAGAATAGTAAACAATAACATAGACAATTCTAATTAAGTATCCTTCCAGCAAGCAGCCAATGCAGATCCCAGTCCCAGTCTGCCCACCTATTCTATCCAGTCTCTGCTTGTCAGGTTTTTCAGCCCAGTCATGGTTTCATTACCCAACAAGTTCTAGACTTTGTCCTCCAGCTCTCCCAATCTGATCTGCTTCATCTGCACATACCCTGTGCCTCAGGTCCTCAATCAATCTCTTTGTTTCACTCCTTTTCCATCAGCTTCAACTTGTCATTCCCCCCACGACTTCCTCAGCCTTTCCCAGACATAATATTCCTCTCTCTTCTCTCCTGCAGCTCGTATGTCAGCAGCCTGCTGTTCTCCAGGCTCTTCATCCTCATACAGTCTCAGTGTCCCCACTCTTCTCCTAGCCCCAGTGCTACATTTTACAGCCTTTTCTGACTCACCATTTCCTGGAGCACCCAGATGCGGCTGAGTTCCTCTTCTCATAGCAGTAACCCGGTCCAGAAGTAGATCCCTCCCTCTCCATGCTTGAGTCTTGCTCCCTCTGTTTTTCAATCAAGTAGTTTTCTCTTCGTGCTGCCTGGACCCAGCACAAGGATCACTGAAGATACAGCAAGAAATGGCCTTTATTCACATCACCTAGAACTGGACCAGGCAGCTTTTACAGCTGCAATATCAGAAATGTTTCTCTCAGCCTTAGCAGGGAACAGGTTCTCTCCGATGGCAGCAGCTCAGGGACTTCAGATGCTAAAAATCAAAGTCTAAAGTTTATGTGTATTGCAGAGAGTGGGAAAGGTCCTATAATTTCTATGGATTCTCATACGTGTGGCGAGCCCTGGCAAACCCCAAATTTCAACTCTTATTTCAGCAGAAACCAAAGCTTCTCGAAGGACAGAGCAACAGGTTTTCCGTTTTCCTTTAATAGGGATCCGATAATATTTTCCTAAGCCTAAGAAATTGTTAATTGTTTTTAATATCTAAAGAAATAACCTTTGTCAGATAGTCAGTAAGGAAAAATGTAACCCTGGTATTCTGAGCATCAAAAGCACCTAAAGGTAAGGATCTCATAATAGGAAGTTCTGAGCATTTTTAGCTATCAATAACCCTGCCAGCCCCAACAGATATAATTAAGGTGTTTTGATGAAAGCTTAAGGAGGTTCAGGAAAACAGATGTGCTCTTGGCCTTTAGGATCTAAAAATATTTGGCATGGGGAGTTCTACTCACCTCCCACTAAAAAGTCAAAAACCAGAATAAGAATTGCACAGACACAGCCATTGTCAGAAACAGTGCTAAAAAACACATGTGAACAGAGAGAAGCTGAATGAACCTGAAGTATGAAAATATCCTTGACTAGGTATAACATGATTCAAATCTATTACTAACTTCACACTTCTCCACAAATTTGGTTAGCTCAGATTAAAACAGTGCTTCTTACCTCATCTTGTGGCCTTTCTTGGTGTGAAACTCCCACTGACTAGAAGGGTTTGGGGAATTTTTAATGAATGCTGGACTGCCTCTTCTCTTTTTAGTTTCTGGAAGAGGAGGTCTAATTTCTAAAAACTGCTATAAGAGAACATTTAAAAAATGCATTTAAGCGTCATTTGAAAACAAGCTCTTTCCACAGCTTTATTCTAAGGATTGCTTTTCAGTTTAGATGCACGTTAGAAATCTTAATTCAAACGATTAATCATTTTTCAAAATTACTAGTCCCTCAAAACACAGGCCATCCTGAAAACATCCACTTAATGAGATAATTGCAATAAACTAATTATAAGCTCACAGCAATTATCACATTTTTAATGCAACCATGGACCAGGTCAGCCAACATTTAAAATCTTTTCCAAGATGGGAACAGTCGGCAGCCACATGAAACCCTTCTTTGCAGAACATACGCAAGCTCAGACCTTTTTGTCCACAAGGAAAGGAACAGTGTTCATGATCCATGTCACCAGAGCACGGCCAGGAGGGTCATTTCCATTGCCTTCGTGCTTGGGGATCCAAGGAATTCCTGAGAGAAAATGGGGCTTTAATCTATCATGCCATTGTGTGACTTCCATCACCAATGAGAGCCTGGGGCACACAGCACCACCTGGGGTAGGATTTTTAACTATTTGCTGCAACATGTGTTGTTTTATCAGTCAGAGTCTTTCTTTTCCCCTACAACTAGACAACAGGGAGTTTTAGATTGAAATACAGGGAATTGGGTCAGAAAGCTGTTTTGCTATCCAGAGATTTTACTGATTTTGATGATATGGGGGGAAGCTTTTTAGGCTCCAGATCAAATTTGTTGTTGATACAGCGAGAGAGAAAAGAAAACCTCCTCCAAACTCCTACCCAGATGGTCATGCTTAGAGTGGGAACTTCTGCCTGAGCCGGCAGTTCTGCAGCAGTGGAAAATAATCTGAGGTGGCACTGCCATGGTCCTGCCATCCATCTGCATGTCTGCCACCTCCGTTGTGCAGGCACTTGCACTGAGTTCACCCAGCAGCGAGACAATCCAGACACATGCAAAACTAGTTCTACCAAAAAAAACCAAGCAACCAACTAACCAAACCAGAAAAAAGTGAAAGGAAAAAAGAATAATTTTGCACCAGTTTAGCTGCCCAAACCTGCTCACCAAGAATGAGACAAACATGAATGCTGGCATAAAGCTGGAGGTAGAAATCTGTCTCAGGGAGTGGAGTGAAAAGTGTAACTGAGGAGCAAGGTCAACTTAAACAGCACACAAAATCCTAAGAATTGTGGAAACGGGGAGGAAGAAAGAGGCAGCAATGCCAGAGCTATTCAGCCTAGCAGAAATAGCCCAGTATGAACTGACCTGAAGTGGTATCTGATGAATAAGGCATTCACCAGGTTCAAGCGCCTTTCCCAATGACCAGGGAAAACGGAGCAGCTCCGGAAGGAGAGACGGATCCACCCTGGAACAGGCAGTAACATGTGGGGTGTGAGGGAATGACACAGCCATGACTCCAACCTGGGTCCCCCACACCCAGCACGAACATCCCAGCCACCAGGCTCACTGTGAGAGAATCGCTTGTTTGACTGCCTTCAGTTTTCACAGCAAACTTGGAAAGCTCTTTGTTTTGTCCCCAAACAGAAGAGCAAGCTTTGGAAAATCCTGGCAATTTTTGCAAGACAAAAATATCTCATTCTCGCTAAGTACCATTTTTTACTGCGGTCCCAGAGCGCCGGGAACACTCTGTCACCTCACTGCGGAGAAGAAGTATTTCTCAGGCACTTGTTCTGTTGACAGATGTTCCCTGTATGTCAACATGAAGTATGAGAATAAGCCTGCAAAGGAAGAAAAAGCAACCTTTTTGAAAGACCATATTACAATTAAAAAAGAAAGAAGTTCTAAAGGAAGGAAAAGCAGAACTATATTAGTTATTGCTGCACAGTGGCACAGATCTCTGAGACACAAAAATACAAGCTGTGGCCTTCCATGGCCACAGGGGGCATTTCACTCTCAGCTGGTGTTCTTAACTCTTCAGAGCTTCCAACGTTTTTATTATCATTATTGCTTCTAGTGACATTTTTCTGGTTTTCATCTCAGACCAAAAGTGAAATTATTTTGGAAAATTTGAAGGAAAAAGGAAGACAGGCAGAATCAAATTACCAGACAGCTATAAGATCCTGAAAAGATGCTTTCTATTTTTGAGTGGTTTTCATACTATGACCCAGCCGCTTTTTCTAAAAATAAATTTCAATTTGCAACAGATTTAACCCTTGGGAGTAAAGCGATGCCAGTGTGGTTAGAATCTGTTAAATTCTTACTGTGCATTTCTGAAAGATTGGGGTTTTTGGTAGATGCACCCAAAAGTTATATATTCAGTTTAGCAGCATCAATAGGAGCTCATGCTCTGATGTCCCTTTGCATACCAGGGAGAACTCCCCACTGCTCTTGGTCCTTCCCTTTAGAAACAGTTAAAGACTGTCCCTGCTTTTCCAAAATTCAAGATAACGAAGAGTCTCAGTACAGTTAATATCCTCCCTCCCTTTTTCTAAGAAAGAAGCTTTTTAGCATCCCACCCACTTATCAAAACCCTCGGCAATATTCTTGCCCTGGCAGCAAGCCACCAAAATGCCAGTCATTAGCCAGAACTTCAGGTAGTCTCTTCTGCTTCATCCCTTCTACACAGTTTTAGCTGCCCCCTCACTCTCCTGTCTCTCCAAACACCTTAGCCCCAAACGTTTAATGATTGATAACTCACTTTCATCCCACATTGACCATGACAATCTCCTCCCCTACAGCCCCAGCTGTCAGGCTGTCCTCCTCCTTCTCCTCCACAAGTGAAGGCTCCAGCTCTCACCTTCACCCTGATTTTTCCTATCGGTTGTCTGGTCCTTCCAACCTCCCAGTCGGGGAGCAGACCTGGACTGGACTGACAGTCTTCTCTTGAGTCCTCAAATCCCTCCACTAATATTTCCAGCTGTTGTTCTCTCCCAGTCTG
This sequence comes from Nycticryphes semicollaris, assembly GCA_013400055.1. Taxonomy (NCBI): domain Eukaryota; kingdom Metazoa; phylum Chordata; class Aves; order Charadriiformes; family Rostratulidae; genus Nycticryphes; species Nycticryphes semicollaris. The sequence continues at coordinate 146,228 of VXBJ01005767.1, read as the reverse complement.
CCTCTTAATGACTTAAGGACCGAGCTCTCCAGTGTGCCAGATCGAGAACTAGTTCACATAAGCTGAAGGAATTTTTCTGAATGCATAGTCAGTCATGTGCTGATTAGAAGCTATCCCGATATATCATTTAGCAAAAAAAAACAATATAAAGATGAGGATAAAGAGGAAACCATTTTACACATACAGACCAACACGCAGATTTTATGTTGTTGCATAAATTATGTTATCATGTACAGGAAAAAACATGGTTATTTATGCAACAGGGAGAAAGTGAATGCAAGGAATCGCTAAGCATTTTTTTTTTCTGACTGTTAACTCCTCGGTTGCAACGTGGTGCAGATGACTGGGTTGGTTTTGGTTTTTTTTTATGCTGAGGGTTACTAACGTGTAGGGAAGAGCTTCACCCAACCTGTCTGCAAGCACTTGAACCGATCCGAGGGTGTAACCGCACTCTGGAGCTCAAGAGGATTTACCCCTGAGGCGGAAAAACAATTACCTGAACGAAGACAGATATAGATCATTGAGTACCGAGATACTCGCTGCCTAAACGAGACAAATATATCCTTATGGAAGGAGAGACGCTAAGGAAGGAGAGACGGGGGAAATGAGCGAGCGGGTGCAAAGCCTTGCCAGAGGAGGAGAGGAGGAAAGCGGTCAATCCTGCGGAGTAATCAGGGGTGCAGTTCCTGGCAGGAGGGATTAGCCTGAGTTTCCCAGTTACCTTCCTCCATCTCAGGGTTTCATTCCCGGAGAAGAAACGCACCATACGCACCAGATCTGGAAGCGGTTCAGGATAGCCCCCCTCTCCCACCCCCCCCTTTTTTTTTGTCTCCCTCAAAGCCGGTGCCAGCCACAGACAGGCAGAGAGGCGGAGGGGCTGGGGGGCAGCGCTGTGCCCTGGGTCTGAGGGAGGAGAGGTCAGTGTCAGGGCTGGGGCTGTGCATGGAGGAGATGGGACGGGGCCCGGGCTTGTGCATGGGTGGGATGGGGTGTGTGGGTGCTTGCTGTGGGAGGGCGCCTTGCTGGGAAAGGAGGGAGGGAGGAGATGGGGCTTCCCTACATCTGAGGAAGAAGCCTC
>VXBJ01005767.1:104370-143808 GCA_013400055.1 Nycticryphes semicollaris | reverse complement strand
CCCGCCCCCCCGCCCGCGGGGGGGGGGGGGGGGAGCGCGAGGAAAACCTCTCTCTGCGGGTTTATAACAGAATAATCAGACCCTCGGTGGTGGCTTTTTACTCTCTTCAGAAGCATCAGGTTTGCAGGCCTCCTGGCAGGTGATTTAAATCAGTCGCTGAGCAGCTTTACCTCCATGAATAAACAACGACTACTTCTTGTAATTACAAAGCCGTCAAGGCTACAGCCAACTTTCTGCTGAAATCCGATTTTGCATGTTCAAAAAGGTGTAAGGCTAGAATACTGGGTCACCTTTCCTGTTGTATGCACTGGGGTCAGTGTGCATCTGTGACAGCCACTGGTGTAGCGCTTGCAATGGAGGAATAAGTTATTTTAGCATTTGTGCTCTCTTTGTAAAGGCAGAGTTGAGGTTAGTTGGGTGGCTGTGGAAGAGAAGACTGTTATGCTTTTGCTCTTGTGGTATTTTTGAGTGGGTTTTTTTTTTTGTTTGTTTGGTTGGTTGGGTATTTTTGTGGGATGTGGAGAGGATCTTCACAGCTTGTTTCTTGGTTTCCCACATCTGAGTGGTGACATCCCTCAGAGTGATTTGGGCAACTGGAAATTTAACCCCCATCCTGAGGCAGGTTTTATGGTGGGAAGCTTCTTTATTTTATTTTTTTTTTTTTTTTCAGCAGTTCTGTTCAGTTTCAGGGACTGAAACTGGAAGATACTTGGAAGGGCAGGAATGCACCTTGATGGGGGAAAAACAGATAATTCTCATGAGCAGCAAGGTGAACCTTCCTGGCAGGAAAGAGGAGGCTTCTCACAGAGTCTCTGGAAAAGGAAAGTTCCCATTGGGGCGGGCAGGGATGATTCTTGGAGCATCTGATGGGGAAAGAGGGCTGGTGTGAAACCGGCAGCCTGCCAGCATCTGTCAGACAAAACAGCTGAGCTCAGGGCCTTCCGGACCAAAGTGGTGAACAATTTGCATAGATGTTGCCAGATCTGTTACTTGCTTTTGGCTGTGTTAGGTACTACTCTCCCAAGGCAGATGTGTCAATACGCTGTCAGTTTACTGCGACCGTGCTGCTAAGAGGCATGATAAAAATACTAAAAACCAGCAGAACTTCAAAGCAACCCAGTTGCTATATTCACATATATTTTTATGAGCTGTATATCAGAGGGAAGCCATGCGATCACTCTGTACACATCAGTGTAACTGCAAGTAGGTTTGTTGCACCTTGATGGAGGAGACAGGGTCTTGACAACCAGATATGCTATGCTAATCTCCAACAGAGAAGTCACTTCAAGTGGCTGGAGCACACTCGCCCCCTTCCCTCCCTCCTGCCTTTGGGGCATTAATGGAGTTTTTGCCTGAAACTAGAGCAGAGAATTTCAGAGAAAACGTCTCTGGACCTCATGAGATTTTACATAGCTTTCAATGTAATAACGTTTACTTTAACAGCACTGTGAACTCTCTAAGGCAAGTATTTTCCACAATGAGTAACTAGTTTTTCAATTCCTCTCCCAGTTTTTGAGGGAGCTGGGAAAGCAGACTGTGACAGCAAAATTAAATGGAATAAACACAAAGGAAAAAGTATATTATGTACTATAGAAACTATGTAAACACCCCTTAGGAAGATCAGCCTTAACCTCTTAAGTCAACAGGCAACACCAAGCCCATGGCCTGACCACATGGTTAACCTTTAGCCAGGTCACTGTGGGGACAGTTGGGACATTAAGCAATGGATGGAGCTCATGCAGGTCTCTGACATTTTGTACTTGTTCGCTTACTAAATGTAAGCATTTTCTAAATCATCATGTCTTCCGAGTCACATTCAATTACTGATCTCAGCTTCTTTCTACAGTCAGTCAGTTCCCAACTGTATCACTCTCAACACATCAGAACCTCGTTTCCTGACCTTGCATCGCTTACACCACCTGACCTGTGCTGTGGGCATCTCCTGCTTTGTCTAGAGTAGACTTTTGCATGGCTTCTCTCCCTTTCTTCCATCTAAGCCTTTGTTCTACCCATTGTAACCTCTTTACGGACATATGGATGGAGCTTTTACACCAAGATAGCGAGAATATCTTTTATCTTTGCTAGCACAACCCTCTTTGTTTCTGCCTACCTTTTTTCTGCCTAAACATCTACCTGTCGTTTATCTTTCTACTGGTGTCACCTTTCTGCATCCTCCCCGTATTGCTCTCTGTGGTAGACCTTCAGCCAGTCTCTCTTCAGCTCCTTCCTTAAAACGAGTTACCTTGCTGTCATTTCTGACCAAGTTCTGGTGGTAGATGCCTTTAGTAAATCCTGTCTCCTTGTGTCCGTAGGCCTTTGCCTGCCACCAAAGGCTCCGTAGGTCTTCCCTGTTTGGTTGGTCAGTCTGGGAACCTGGAAACAAAATCAAGTTTCGTTGTGTGGATTTTATTTCCTTAAAAGCAAGAAGGAAAATATTGAGGATCTTTTTTTAAAAGGGCTTCTCTCCAGATCGGCACAAGGGACATCAAATGCCCCTTACCCAAAATATCTTTAATTACCTCTGACTTGCAAGGCAGACCCACCAGCACAACATGGCTGTACAATCAGACGCTGCAAGTGTAATTATCTCCGATATGGGTAAAATACATAGGTTATCCTTCAATTTCCCAGCATGTTTTCCCTGGATGAAGCACTGCCCCCACTGCTGCAGGCTGGGTTACCTCCCAGACTTTCCCACTCTCGGGTGCAGCTTGGTGAGGCAGAAAGCACCCTGTGCCCTCCTGCTGCACCCGGGCCTTCAAGCCCACTAAGCTCACAGATCAGTACCGCTCAAAGCATCTCCAACTTAGCAGGCTCTCCCCTACGTTCCTGAAGGAGCCTTTCCACCCCACTGCGTCCCTCAGCACCCTTATTCACTGATGATGAATAAGGGGCAGAAATGCTTAGGGAAGCCGTAGAAGCCTGGTTGACGCAGAGAGGAATTATGTAAGTAGCAGCAGCATGCAGAACTTCAGGGGAAGTCTCCTCTCCTCGGTTATCGTGTAGGATGCTGACAGAAGACTGTACGGTTTCCTAGGCACAGCTACCCTTATTGCTATTTTAATCCAGTGTTGAACGTCTTTCCAGGGAGAACAGATAACAGGATACGCTCGCAGACTGCAGTGATGCTGTCCCTTTGTGCCTGTGCTTTTCCCCAGCATATTTCTGATATGGTTTTGACATGAGTGTCTGGTACAGAGCCTTGTAAAGACTGGCCCAGAGATTTAAAAGGCAGTAACATCTATGTTTCTGCCCTCCCTGGACAAACTCCTGACCTGGTTGTCTCTCACCTTATTACACGCAGAATCTGCTTCTGGGATCCAATATCATGAATGCATGGGACCAGATAGATTTTTAACCCCTAATGATTTGGACAAAATAAATTATGTAGGGTTTGGGGGGGTTTTTTGTTCTCTTTTGTTGCTGGTTTTGTGATGTTTTTTAACATCAAGGACTTTTGTATTTATTCATTCATGTTACACTTTGCAATTCAAGTATAAACCAAGGGAGATAATGTAAATTGTGCTCCTTCAATTTGAGAAAGTGAGGAGAGTGACAGAGCAGGCTCATCCTCTCTTGTCTTTTCATATTTTCTAAATTACATTTTCTGTTCAAGCAATTAATATTCTGGGTCCTACAAATGGCTCAGAGAGAGAAATGGGGCAGTTACAAAGCCCTGGGAGAGACAAAAGATCTTCTAAAGATGGCCAAGGAATTTCAAGATTCCTACCTTTTCTGTGCTGTCAGATGAAATCAGGGGTGGGGGGGAAATTCCATGCAATGTCATCTGCTCCTGAAGTTAGTAATTGGAACTGGGAAGACACCTTGTGTGACTGACGTGCTGCAAGATGGTGTGAATTCAGAGCCTCTTCCTTAGTGCTGCGGTGCTTGGGGACCTTCTGAATGTTAATTTCCTATCTTCAATCATCAGTAGAAACTGAAAAGGAAAACAGAAAGAAAGTAAGCAAGGTGTCCAAGGCTAGCTGCTAAGTCAGTACTAAAAATAAACTAGTACCTGTAGCTTGTTGTCCCAGTACTTCACCTGTCCAATGACTTAACAGAGCTCAGTCTTTCCTCCTTAAGGATTTTCATGGCCATCAGATTGCTCCTTTAAAGTACTTTCAACGTGTGCAGTATTATTTTTCCAGATGCACGCTTACACATACCTATCAATCTGTGGAACTATATAACATAACTATATAACATAATAATATCACAGAAAATCAAGGTTTGAAAGAAACATTTAAAAGCTTGGAGGATAACAAACCTTTTGTGTCTTCTGACACGTGGATTCATCCAATTGTGTTGCTAAATATTTTGTGAGAGCAGATTGTTGACAGCACTTTAGATTTAGAAATGGCCTTCCATTTATAGTTTCCTCTTCTGGCTGAAATGGGAGTGTCGTAATTGGCTTTTTTGCTCAGCACAGAAGGGATCTCTCTCACCTCTGCTGAGGTGAACTAATGCAAACCAAGTATCCTTTCCCAGGATACGTTTCTACTCTTTTTCTTCAGCTGTAGCTTCTCAGACCTGTCAATGTTGCCTCCTAGGGCTCTTGTATCAGGAATATCGAGATAAATCGACACGCCAGGAGATTGAAACCAGACGACTGCAGGATTCGCAGACGGACCCTGAGGAGAGTTCACCCGGCGAGGAAACCCCATCTGAAGCAGAACCTACAAATACAACCGAAAGCAAAGCTCCACCACAAATCAGTTTGCTGAGGAACTCCAACTCCAGGTTCAACTTGTGGCAGGATCTTCCCGAAATCCGGAGCAGTGGGGTCCTCAGCATCCTCCAGCCAGATGAGATCAAGCTGCAGGAGGTAATGGGGGAAGGGGGAAGCGTTTCTGAACTGGGTTGGCTGCTTAGAAGAGTGAGAGTAAATTAAGTCAAATGATTAAAATTTAAAAATTAAAAGCTTCATAGCAGTTGCAGACAAGCCTTGCCCTGCTGAGTGCTTCTCTGTGTTGCTCTGGTTAGCACCACTCTTTTTTTTCTTTTTCTTTGTTTCTGAGACTACACTTGGTTTTTTTGTATGCTGTTGCTGCTGGACATTTCTGTAGCGGAAAAAGAACCTTGTTTCCCTTTTCTGATTCAGTGTTAGGAACAATTTACAAAGGGAGGGAGGGAAGGATAATGAAGGTGCTGTTGCAATACAGGCTTTCGTACCCAGTGCATATTAATCCACTTCTGGAGATAATAGCAGGATACATACTTTCCACCAGAAATCTTAGAAGAATTCAACCGTTAACTGTAATCTGCTTTAAATGTGATGGCATTAATGGAAAGGGAAGAGATGGAGGTTGATAAGCTTCCTTATTTTTAAACGTTGTTACTTGGAGACTTATGCAAAATGTTTAAAAATGATGACAGGTATATTTGCCTTTTAGCCATACCGTGCAGTGACTCCACTGTTGAAGTCATAGGCTGTAAATTTACAGGGCGGCATCAAAGAGCGAAAGGAGTAGGTGTGGGTAAGCTGCTGCCCCAATCAATGAAAGCATCAGTCCCACAGCAATTTACAACTGATTACTATTTTGGATAGCAAGGGGAGGGGGGAATGCTTTTTGTCAGCGCACAGCACCACATTTGTAGCCATCGGTGGAGACGAACAAGCCTCATTTCACGTGTGGTGTGCATTGTAATACCAGCAATGGGCCTCCAAAGACTTGATCTTGTGAGTCCCCTACCATACTCCTGCCCCAGGACTGCTTCTGGTCAGACTGCTGTGGCAGTGGATTTGTTCAGCCCTGGCTGTGGTCATACCCAAAGTGCTGAAAAGCATCTCTGGGTGTGAGCGGTTCCCCCCAAGTTTATCTGGATTTGCACAATCTCAGGGTGTGAGCAGTTCCCCCCAGGTTTATCTGAATTTGCACAATCAACATCAACGGTGTTTATACACCGGGCTGGCAAGCAGAGGCTGTTGGTGTGTTAGGGTTGTGGCTGGAGGTGACTAAAGATATTTGTTGCTTTTCCATGTTCTTCTTCTGCTCTGGTTATTTCCATATCAGATTTGTTCTGTTTACCTGTCAAAACAGGGTCCTCCTAACTGCCAGCATTACAAACACAATCTGGCATCTGAAAAATTACAAGCTTTCCTTTTTCTTTCTGCCTCAAAATGAAGAGTCTTTTAGAGAGAAACATTAACTTAAAAGTTTGCATTACGGATTTCAAAACCTGCCATTTCTGTTGAGTTACGTTCATTACCTGTAGGTGCTTTAAGGAAAAAAAAAAATCTCTGTGCTGCTAAGCCCCAACATTAAGTATGCTGAATTTTCTTCTCTCTGCCTAAATAACAAGAGAAATAAAGCAGATGGAGATGGGACCGTGCTGCCTTAAAGAAGTGCTGTGCTTTCCCCAATGTTACTTTATCAGAGCTGAAATTTTCTTCCTGTTTGTTCTGGGATTAGCACAGTAAGAGATTATAAAATTACTCCAAGCCAGAAAGCTGTGAAATTGGCTGAACATTGAATAGATAAAGTAGAGAATTTGCTTTGTGTGGATAGTCAAGGACAGAAAACAAGGAAGTCTGGAGAAATCACTGAGGCAATTAAAGAGAAGATGCTGAATTCAGCCTTGCTGTAACCAAGCATGGCTTGCTCCTGCTGTGCGGGAACTGTACTTGTGCAGCGTATGAATTGGGAGAGCGAGATATACATTAGAGCTTGATTAAGTGAACGTAGAGCATTCAGCTTCATGAAGGAGAATTGGAGGAACTTACCTGAAGTACAGGGCAGCAGAAATTCTGGACTAAATGTCTTAAGGACAAAAATCACACTTTTCTGACCTATTTTATCTTCAAGCTGCAGTAAATGCAGGGACTAGAAGAGCTTGCAGCTCTTCACTCAGGAAAGGCAGAACAAGAGTATTATTTAGACCACAAGGAGGAAATAAGAGGGCAAAAACGGAAAGAAAGTTGAAGGAAACACCCCTGTTCACAGCTGGGGAAGGGAATACCAGAATACACCATAGATGTGATGGAGCAGGGCTTAGACAGAGAAAAAGTTGCACATCTGCAAAATGACAGAGGAACAAGAGGAATCTTGTCTTTGCTATCAGCAATGACGGGAGATGACTGAGCAGGTTATCAATACAAGATAAAAAAACCAAAACAAGACACAGGTGTTTTTCAGGCATTCAAACAAAAAACTTGACTAGAAGAGCAATGGATGCTTGAAAAGTGTCATGGAAAGCAATGTGTCATTGTCCCGAGCAGAACAAATCAGCCAGAAAATGGAGTTTCAGGAAGGAAAACAAAACAAAACAAACCACCCCAAACCCACATCCACCCCCAGCAGTTTCAGAAAAAAAAAAAACCAAACCCATACAAAAAATGTGTGCAGCGTGGCCCATTAGCCCCGGGAACTCAATCAGAAGTCAGACAGCAATGGCCTCTCCCACACCAGCTTTTTTCATGTGATGCAAATGTGACAGTAGCAAGATGTAAAATGACAACTAGAAGTGTCACCAAAAAAATGTGGTTGCAAATGCAGAGAAAGAACAAAAGAAAAAGCAAAAGGCATGTTACAGACCACAGAGGTCAGGGAAATACGAAAATTATGTGCTACTGGAATAATTATCAGAAACGACTAAGTCATTTAGAACATAGTTTTAATTATCCAGACATCTGCTGAGCATCAAACACAGTAAAACGTGAATCACCAAGGGCTTTCTTTTATCTATCTAGAACATTTAATGGTGCAAGAACAAGCCAAAAGAAAAGCTGTTTGGGTTCTGACATGGAGTGAACGGGAAGGAGAAGACAGACAACATGTATGTAAGCAGGAGGAACAAGTGACTACAGAGAGAAAGCACACACATTGAACTGCATGTGATTTAGGTTAAAACAAATTCTGCCACCAAGGTACCAGGCTCTGAAGAGGTAGTGATCCAGAGAGATTAGAAGCAGCAACATTTAATCAGTGAAACTTCCTTCAGCATGAACCTCGAATTAGATATCAGCATGGCCTTTTTGTGGCGTGGCTCTGGTTTATTCCGCTTTTCCAGTTCAGTTCTCTACCTTTCAGTTTGTCCCTGTTGTATTTACTACGTAGCTACTTCATTTTGTCCTTTTCTTCTTGCTAACTGTATTGATTTTTCTACGATGTCTTCATCTTCTGTATTTTAGGAGATTCTGAGCTGAGTGCAACTCATCCAAAAAAATTTACTAATAAAAATAGTTTAGCAAAGTATTCTCAATCTTTGAAACGAACCGGTTTTGCTGAGATGTATGAGCTCTGATAAAGTTTTTGCCAGGGATTACTTGGATTCAGGTCACTTTGGTGTTAGAAAAAAAGGGGCAGAGAGAGTAATCTGCACCATGTGTCACGGTGTGAATTTAGATCAGGGAGCTGCTGCTCTCAAAATATCCTTTGCTCAAGCAAAAGAGGGCCTTGAACCTGGTTGCATGCACTGGTGACATGGCCTTTGTGTGGAAGAGCGTGCTTGACAGGTAGGCAGTCTTTCTCTTTTGTTCCATTTTCACAAAAATGCCCAGAAAATATTTCTTTTCCTTCTTTGAGCAAACAAACCTTAGATTTCAAACCTCCAGAGAGCTCTGGTGCTGGACTTACTGCACTTCCAGCAGGTGGATATCGACTTGCCCTGTGAAGGCAACCAGCTCTGAGAGCTGGTCACAGCCGATGCTGCGGCATCAGGTCAGAGCAACATCCCTCCTGGACGAGAGCAGAATTCCCCCCTCTTACCTGGTGGTTTACAGGAAGAGAGCGGGGCCATTAGGAGCAGATATTTCCTGTCTATGCATTAAAATACTGTATTGTCTCAGTGGGAATTTAGTCTGTAGGATTACTTACTCTTGTCTTTGGTTACTCTTATTTTTTGTCCTGTTTTATCTTTTACATTTCCTTCTTCCTTAGGCTTCGCTTCTGTTTTTGTTTCTCAGTCTCTCTGCCAAAACACAAGCAATAAAAATGATTAGTGTAACTTCTACATCACTCAATTTCATGAAGTTAATGACCCAGAGGACTGATGGAATAGTGTTGGTCATATTTCCCAGATAGTTTCAGACTATTTGTAAACTTAAGAAGATAGCATTACTGTAATTGACATTTAGTTCACTTTTTTTTTTCTAGTTATTTTCGCAATTCTAAGACCAGATGCTCATGGGGGCTTTTTTTTCTTAACGACTGTTCAGAGCTAGCAAAGCTCATTTTTTCCACAGAGCTCACATCATCACATCGTTTGGTTGGGTGTTTGGTGCCAGTTTAGGAAGTTTGCAGCTCATACTTACCATTTAAAAGGGAAACGGCCATCAGCTGCTTGGAGCAAGTACTTTGGGTTGGCAGAGGACCAGCTGGATCTCCAAAGTAAATTAAGAAAATTGTGCCTTGCACACACTGTGGACATTTCCAGAATCTTATCCCAACCAATGGAAATGTTCTTCGTTTTTCCTAGCGTCTCCTTTAAATCAGAATCCTCTGCATTGATATTTTCACTCTGGATTTCGTTAGAATGGCTGGCCCTGTGCATGTGCCCATGCAGGTCTAGCACCCCCCACTAGGGTGAACAGCAAACATTGATTAATTTCTCCAAACAGAGGCAGAGGGGCTTCTGCAGGTCAGGAAGCAACCTTCAAGATTAAGCAAGTTGTCTGGGGGTTTAAAGGCTGCGGAAGGGTGGCAGGTCTTGATCTTGGCTTTCATGGCCATCCTGCCATCAAACCTGTCAGAAAAAAAATCCTGGCTTGGAGTGTCTGGAAAGCTACAGAGAAAAATGGCTGGTGCTATCAATCCCCAGGATATCTGGAAGGGATTGACTGTCCCACCACATCCTGTCTTATTCCTTGTTGTGTCTTTACCTATTTCCACTTCTCTCATTTATCAAATAAAAAGGTACAGTTAAAGCTGTAAGAGGTAGATTTAGGACCCAGACAGTCATGCAGAGAAATGAGTTCTCTGTCAGGTTCACCTGATGCCCTGGTGAAGCTGTGGGGAGAAGCCGAGCTGATACTCCTTCACTTTTCTCATTAGGAATCTGGCCTTGGAAAAAAGACAATAAATAAAACATCTTCTTACTCCTTAAACACCAGCTGTTCCGTGTGCACTGACCAAGTACATTCATTTCTACTCACCCGTTTCTGTCTCCCTTCTGGGGGCTGTGCAGGCAGAGCCGCCTTCTCTGGTGCAGAAAGGGATCACCTATTTGACTTCCCACTGGGAATATTTCCCAGGCTACCAGCCCCGCAAAGAGATTAAATAGTCACCTCAACTGATACTTTAGGAGCTCTGGATTGAGTAACAGTCCTCCCTTCGTGTGCCATCCTCCCACATCTTGGACTGCAGCAGTGCCAGAAATACAACCCAGGTCTGTGTAGCTCAGGTTCTTCTGTGATGTATAGCGATATTTCCAGGAAAAGGCCAAGAACTGATCAGTGGAGAGTATCTAATAATTTCTTTAAAAAGAAAAAAAAATTAAACACCACACACACACAAAAAAAAAAAGAACAAGCAAGTGATAAGACAGACGCTCAGCTAATTTGGAAGATTTTTTTCTATATGCACAGCACAAAAAATGCCATAACGTACCTGCTGCTCCATTGGATCTCCTTGGCTCTGGCTGGGTCCCTGCACCCTGTGAAAGCCATCAGAGCCTGGGGACTCACACCGGCACCCCCTGGGCAACTCCCACCCTCACCAGGGTGCAGCGGAGGAGCTGTGGGCAGCAGGGGAGCTTGGGCTCAATGGTCAGAGCAGCTCTAGGTTGAAGGAAACAAGACTCACTGAGCGGCAGCATGGGCCAGCCCCAGGACAAGGAGCCCTAGATGCACCCTCATCAAGAGGTATCTGAAGGATCAAATGATTTTTCACCATGTTGAAGTCCGTGGGAGAATCTTCAACTAATTTTACTTCAAGTAACAGATTCAGTAGTTGTATAAATAATCACCTCTTTTATCTACCTCTGAAGAAAGACAACAAGCACTTTCCTGGACACTAAGTGAACTCTGTGTGGCGATAGTGGACTGCAGCCACTGCTGTGGGCAGAAGGTTTTACATCCTCCTCTCATTAACTTGTGATTTATCTCTGAACCAAACCACCAATTGGTCTTTCTGCTTCCCCAGACCATATCCCTGGCCAGAGGAAGCCAAGCCCTGCACTGGAGCTTGCTTTGAACTCTTTTGACAGGAGAAGCAAGGGCTGGAATTTGAAGTAATAGTTGAGGACCTCCATGTCTTGTTGCAGTCCTTGATGAGTTGGGTATGGCCAGGGCTGATCAAGGAGCATCACTTGGGTGGTAACGGCTGTATTTCATTCATGATGGGGAAGAGACAAGGACCTGGGAGTACCTCAGCTGTGTATCTGTATTAGCTTCTGTTCTGTGGTGTGCAGCCCAGCCCCTACACCATGGTTTTTCTAAAACAGAAGCCTGAGTGGTGCAAGGAGACCCTCTTGGGAAGCACAGTAAGCCACAAGGAGCAGAGCAAGGAGCCAGTGCTGTCAGAATCAGCAGGGGATTGGAGGGTGTATGGGGGCTGGCAAGGCAAGTTCCCCAAAAGGGAGTAAAAGTATAGGACTGTGACAAGTGGACATAGAGGGTGCCTGGAGCAGCATCTAAGTGACAGTACAAAGGAAGGAGGGAGTCCCTGACGTGCTCTTACACATGCACATGTACAAAATCAGGTTGCTTATGTATAATGAGAAAAAGAGGTAGTTTTCCTGGGGAGACTTGCTGAAAGTAAATGTGGTCAAACAATTTAGGAGAGAGACAGAAGGAGCCAGGGATGATGGCTGAGGGAGGAAATCTTCCCCACTCAAGTCACTATCTTGTGTGACACATGGCAAATGCCAATGCGTGCTTACCTCTCTCCATACTCTGGGCCTGGAGAGTGGGTGCAGGGTCCATGACTGTATGCACAGGGTCCATCTGAAGCACAGATGTTCTCATCAACATTACGTGTGCCTCTACAGAATGAGAAGGTACCTGCTGATTTCCTTCTTTCCTTCTGGATTCTTTCCCAGGCCATGTTTGAGCTGGTTACTTCCGAAGCTTCCTATTACAAGAGCCTGAATCTGCTGGTGTCTCACTTCATGGAGAACGAACGTCTGAAAAAGATCTTGCACCAGGCAGAGGCACACATCCTCTTCTCCAATGTCCTGGACGTCATGGCTGTTAGTGAGCGGTAAGACAACTACTGCTGGATGCTTGTCCAGCTGAACGGCATCGCTTTAGCTAACCTCATTTGTCGAGGTAAAGAGGAGCTGACATGGGGCAGTCTGTTACCCACTGTCTTTCCAAATTGCCCGTGGACATATTCATTGCTTTGAACCCTAGTAGCTTCTTCTGGGAGCTACCTGGAACAGACAGGTCACAATTAACATGAGCACTGGGTTTCTCATTTAGCTTCCTGCTGGACCTCGAGCAGCGGGTGGAGGAGAACATTGTGATCTCGGACGTGTGCGATATTGTCTACCAGCATACGGTTAATCACTTCTCCGTGTACATCACCTACGTCTCCAACCAGACCTACCAGGAGAGAGCTTACAAGCAGCTTCTGTGAGTTCCAGTGCTTGATGCTAAACTGCTTTGTAAAATTGCATAGGCCACAGATTTAGCTATAATTTTGATATTTGGGGACAGCACAGAAACAGAATTTCCCACTTCACTGTTTTTTTCACTGCACCTCTAAAAACAAAAAACAATTACATGGCTTTATAGTAAGGGTGCTGTGATATAGTATGCAAGTACCATACCAAGTAAATTCAGAGCCAGCAGTTCCCAACTGGGAAATATTTATGGTGCACAGGGGGGACACACTTGTGAAACGTATGTATTTTTAAACTGCAAGTAGAGGCAAGAGATTGAAAGGCCGAGAACCTAATAGAGGTCTTTGATAACAAGAACAACCATTGCTTTTCCCAAGCTTCTCAGCAAGGCATTTGACCCACCCAAAGTTGAGATTTTTTTTTTCAAGAACAAAATTTTAAAAAAGGCACACCATTTTCTTCACATTCTGTTACACACATAGACATAACCTAGGCCTCAGCATGTAATCCCAGATATTTTTGCAGCATTTTTCAAGTTTAGCAAACCTTCTGGTCCAGTAGGAATACTCTTATGCCAGCTCAAAACAAAGAGTGCCCTACAAGCTTGTCTTTGAGCAGGAGAACTAATTTTTCTTTAGTTAGTGTCCTGGATTCTTTCAGGACAGCCCATTGCACATACAGCACTGTATTTCTTCCCCAGAGCAGCAGCTGTTTTAGGGGAGTGTAACAAGCCTTCAATCCTTTCCTTTCTCTGTGTTCCAGCTTTTGGGGCAAAAAAAAACCCCAAACCAAGCACTTTGAGGGGTCTCTGTTGAATTTGGCCAACTGTTCTCTCCAAAGAAAGGGCACCGCAGGGTTTCCTTCAGTCAGAGGTGAGCAGTGTAACTGCAAAATATAAACAATTTGCCTAGAGCCACTCAGAAGCAAAGCAGCATCAGGCTGGACCTGTTAGAGATGAAGGTGTTCCCAGGTGTTAATTTAGAGGGCAGCATTTTTTTGTCTACAGGAGAACCTAAAGCAAATTGAGAAGAATAGACTCCCTTCCACAGGCTCCTAGTTAGCCCAAGAATTTTGCTCCTGAACCTTTTGGCTGAATGCAAAGCCTGAGGTGTGTCACTGTTCCCCCCATACCCTGTCTGGCTGTTCCTCAGACACACGCAGGTCCATTCTGCTGTGGCTCTGGCAAGTCACACCGTCACACCAATGCCTGCCGCAGCCCCGAGAAGCACTTACAATGGCTTCTCTTGGAGAAGTCACACAGGGTAAAGGCAGGTTTTGCACAGTTAGCAGTGTCTTCTCAGCCCTGCTGTTTCTGCCAGCCAGGGCTCCAGCAGTGTAAGTCCTCCCCAGGGCACTGCAGTTGCCAAGAGGCATTGTCTTTGTGGCAGCTGGGGCTTGTGAGGTAGCTCCGTGCAGCTCAGCAATGCCCTCACCTGCCTCAAACACTGTCAGGGAAGGACCAGGGCATGGCCCATGCCCTTCTCAGGCCACGTAATGAATTCCATCCTCCAGCAGGCAGGAATAGCCAAGCTTGAGCTCTTTTGTGGCTTGTCATGTTCTTATGACTGCGTGAATTTCACCTTGTCACAGAGTTCCAACTGTGTAAAAATATATAATTATGCCTCTGACTCATCTACTTGGACACACACCCCATTCACACACACCTACGCACGCAGCGTATGCTGCTGAGCTAGATGTGCTAACACATGTGCACACCACCATGGCTTGTACATTAAAAGTCTATTTTTTCCCTCCCCCAACACTATAAATAGTTTTAGATTTAAACCAAAATACACCTAGGAGCATTGACTCCCCTCCTCCCATCTTTTCTCCTATTGGGAAAGGCCAGGAAGATGCTGTCTTTGGCACCAAGCTGCTTTTGGGTCACCAGTCACATACCAGAGTCACAGGCAGGGTAGCACTCAAAGCCCTGACCTTTTCTCTCTCTTTCCTCTCAGCCAGGACAAACCAGCTTTCCGGGAACTGATCTCACAGCTGGAGTTGGATCCCAAGTGCAAAGGCCTCTCCTTTTCTTCCTTCCTGATTCTGCCATTCCAAAGGATCACTCGGCTCAAGCTGCTGGTGCAGGTAGGGTTTTGTTCCTCTCTCTCTCCCCTGAAGGTCTTCTGGATCCCTGCTGGAATTTTCCAGCAGTCACCAATGAGGCTTAAATACAGCCACAATCAAGACTCGAGGTGGATGAAGCCTTTCCACAGAACCAGATGTTCTCAATAGCTGTAGAAAAAAGATGGCAGTCACTCAGAAACCATCCTCAAATTAGCGTTGAATTTGCCAGATAGCTTTTACTTAGCAAAAGAGTTGAGGAGGGACTTTGTCAAGCTGCTAGAAGGGGTAGCAACAGCCTGTCAGCCCAGCTGCCTGATGGTTTGGGTGCTGACATGCAGATGGACAGTGCAGAACATGGGAATGCTCCACGTGTAATACTCTACATCATGGTGGCTTGGAGCAGTTTCTGTGAGCCATCTTCCTCCCTGTGCTTGTCTAAACACTGCACTGGAGAACATGCTTCAGCTCAGTCCCAGATGGTCTTATCCCACTGGGATTGCCAATAGTACTGCCTGTTAGCGCCAGCTCTCGCTATTTTTATTTATTCATTTATATTTATGAAATAGGAGTCTGCCTGTATATTTCTTTTAGACATAAGGTCAGATAGGAGTCTGTTTTAATGAAAAAGAAGAGGTAAGAGGTGAGAGTCACTGTACTCTGTCACCTCTCCTGTAATTAGGCTGATGGCCAGAAATAACTCTGAGGCTAGCAAAGACTTTTCTGTCCTGTCAGATTGGGATCAGAGTTAACACAGCCTTTCCTCCCCCTGCAGAATATTTTGAAGAAAGTGGAAGAGAAGTCTGACAGGGAAACCACTGCCTTGGATGCACACAAAGAGCTGGAAACGGTAAGTTTGAATGAGCTAATGAAGGCCACCAAGATTAAACCATCATGCTCAGTTCCTCCCTTCCAGAAGAAGACCTACAAACTATATTCACTCCTGGAGCTGTCCATTTGAATCCTGTGTTTCAAGAGTAATTTTCTTGTCTTAAGCCTTCCTCACGCTTAAAGATGGACTAACGATGAGGATGTCAGTGATGAGAAATTCCTTGCTAGCAATAGATGTGTAAGTTTCTGCTGTAGGAAAGGGTAGAGAATGTTTTCCCTCGGGGTCCTTCCATGAATACAAACTGTTTTTGCAGATACCTGAAGGTGATGGATCCCGCTGGGACGTGTAATTAGCTGCAACAGGTAGCAGAGTACAACTGTGTCAGGTTTCCTCCAATACCACACACTGCTTCTTCTGACCTAGAATAACAGTTTCTTAATGAAGTACTCAAAGCTGCTTTTAGCCCTCTCCCCTGAAGCTGCTGTTCCATTGTACTAGTTACTGCTGTGTACAAAACCACCAGGAAGGCACTGGGATGTTTTCCATCTGGGCTGTTCCTGACACGGTCAGACAGGGCAATTCCCACTTCCTGGCTACATGTCTGAACAATCTGGACTTAGCTGGTGGTTACATGGGCTGGGACTGCACGGTGGGACCCTTCTCCATCAGAAGCTTGGACCACCTCTTGAATCCTGCTGTTCTACATAAGTATTTGAAATTTAAAACTCTGCTAGAACACCAGCTTGAGTATGGGGTTGCAGCTTCTGATGGAAATGGCAGAACAAAATGGGCTCTTGGATTTGCCTTGAACTAGTTTAGGAGGTGTACATTTTGGAGGTCACTAGGGATAAAGACAGAGGCCTTGGTAACGAAGAATGCTCTGCATTAGTTAGTATTTGCAGGATCCTTCCTGGTGTATCTGGTAGCCAATTGGTTTTCCATTGGTCAAAAGCCTGAGGAAAGCTGTTGCTTTAGTATGCAGATGACAGTTGTACAACTGCTGATGGCAAAATGCTCTTTTTATAGTCAGCTCTCAGTGACTCGTGATCAATTTCATAACTCCCTTTGCGTGGTTGCTTATCTGAAAATGTTTAAGTTTAGATGCCTATGTCCAGCTGGGTGCAGGCATCACAGCAGAGACCATCTAGTGCTTATTTTCTTTATAGGTACCCTATTTGATAGGTAGGAGCTGATGGTGGTTTCAGTTGCTGATATTTGGGTGGATTTTGAGTAGCAGAAACAGAGCACAAAGCAGAGCTTGTTCTCCAACATCATTTTTCTCCCTAGCCAGTTCTCAAGAGAGTTGCTCCTTATGAAACAGGCAATGGCATCTAGGTTAAGGTCCCTGTAATAGGGTAGTGCCTGCACGTTGGTTGTGGTTTTTCAGTTAAAAGTTTGTACTCAGAACACAGGTGGGCTCTGTGTGATGAATGTCTCCTTCCCCGGGACGTTTCAGAGCCTTGGCATCTGGTGCTGCTTGGCAGAACCACAGCTTTTTCCTCTCTGAAGTGAGGATCTTTGGCTTCGTTCTCTTCTCAAAGATGATACTGCGCCTGCACCTCATTTCAAGTGTTGAGGATGAGAAAGATGAGATAACGTGGTGTGTCAGGATCTGGCAAACGAGCTGTTCCCTTTGCCAAGCAACCAGGAGCATTGCTTAACGCTATCTGGTTCAGTAACAGTGCAGCCATTTAACAAGTCCTCTGGTTGTCAGCTTCCAGCTATAACATCTTCTGGGGGTTTGGGGGTTTGTGTTGGGCTTTTTTTCTTTCTTTTTTCTTTTTTTTTCATGCGAATTCAGCACTGATAGAAGAGCTTGGTTTAGTCAATTCCTGTTACAAACCAGCACTTACCCTGTCACAGTCACGCCTTTCTCTGCTGTCAAGTCATCACTTACCTGCTTAAGGCCAGTGGAGGCAAATCTTTCTACTCTTATTTGTTCCCAGGTGGTGAAAGCATGTAATGAAGGTGTCAGGAAGATGAGCCGAACAGAGCAGATGATCAGCATCCAGAAGAAGCTGGAATTCAAGATCAAGGTATGTGCGTGGGCTGGTAACCCTTTGCAGACAGAGAACCAACAGCATCCAGGTGTTGTGTGCATGTACATGGCAGCAGTGACCTTGTTGCACTCCTTTGAGCAAGTGTTCAGTGGTGGCCTAGTCCACACTGTCCTCCCTTCCAAAGTCTTTGGCTCTTACCTCTCACCTCTTCAAGATGCAGGTCAGCTTTCAGCAATTGTTTTACATTACAAACAGCAGTTGGAGGAAAGCAAAAGCTACAAAGCAAAACACTTCAAAGACAGAAAATACCATAAATGAAGACTGTCCCACCATTTTGATTCATCTCTGTGTTTATAAGTTATGTGCAGTCTCTAATTACCTGCTGATGATCTATTTTGGCTCCAACTCAGGGAATGACTGAGTCGATACTTAGGGGTTTCTAACCAGATCTCATTTAATATACACTGTGAAAATCCAGTGCTAAGTATAATGTTGCCATTTCTTTTCTTGAGTGCTACGGTGATGTTTCTCAGATCTGTCTGCTTCACAAATTTTAAGGAGGATATTTAACTTCTCAACAACATTGTATGTACCTGAACAACTGAAGCAAAGAAATTTAGAGACTGGGCTTCTGAGAGTTTGATTTTTCCAGAGCACTTTATGAGTGCGTGAGGGCTACACCACAGTCCAGAGGACAGCGTTAGATTGGGGTAGCCATCTCTTGAGAAGCTGAAGCTGTACGGCCAGGAAGGAGGTGGTTCATCCCTCCAGCAGGTCCTCCTTGGTGCAAGCAGGGCCCCTCTAGTGAAAATGCTGTGAGAGTGTGGAAAGAAAGGCTGTGCCGTCGTGCATATGACAGACCCAGGGAGGGAGTGAAGGTGGAAAGAGTAGCAGTTAAGCTGATATTTTCCAATAGTTCAGTCATTTGACTGGAAGCATAGTGTTCTGCTGATAAAAGATGTGCTTTGTTCTGGGCCTAACCACTGAGAACCCTTTTAACCTGGGGGGTTTTTTTGTAGCCAAAAAGCCAAGTACACACTTTTTTGAAAGCCAGTCTCTCCCTGGCCAGACAGGCTCAGCCCAGGTGATGAGACCTGGGATTCCCCCAGAGACAGATGGAGCTGTGCAGGGCGTAGCCTGGTGTTTGAATCCAGCACTTGACACTCCAGCATTGCTGTCCAGAAGTGTTTCTTCATCCTAGGGCCCTGCCGTGTCCCTGTCTGAGCTCTGTTACACTCTGTGCTGGGCTGCAGTGGGGATGGCAGAGCACTCTGCCCTGCTCTGTCCTACGCACTGTGTGGTGCTCACTACGCTTCCTTCTACGTCTTCTGTTGCTTTCAGCGTCGCGACTACATAAGCCTATGGGTTTTTTACTGCTGCTCTCCTGATCTTTGCCGTCTTTTCCTCACTTCTAGTCTGTGCCCATCATCTCTCACTCCCGCTGGCTGCTGAAGCAGGGGGAATTACAGCAAATGAACGGTCCAAAGACATCACGAACGCTTCGCACCAAGAAACTCTTCAGAGAAATCTACTTGTTCCTTTTCAATGATCTGTTAGTCATTTGCCGGCAAATTCCTGGGTAAGTGCAAAATGTGGGTAGTACATTGGGGACAGGGGGCATTTGATTAGTCCAGTTTGTCCCTAGATTTAACTGAGCTGTGATGCTGTGCCTCCATCCTGTCCCCCAGGCACGGGGAGGGGTATCCTGGCCTGACCTGTACACCCCCCTCCAGCAGTTACCTTGCCTTGGAGCACAGTTGACTACTCTTCATGGATGGTACAGCTCTCTCCAGCTGAATATGTGCAGCAAATGGGACTTGGAATAGATTCCAGGCCAGGTCTCCCCAGCAGGGTAAATGAGCAGGTATCTTTCAGCAGAGTGGCAGCAAGCTATGTCCACTGCTGGGCTGGCCCAGGAGGCCTGTCTTCCCTCTCAAGGAGTGATTTTTGACTCATCCCTGCCTGAAGAACAGCTCAGACTTAGTCAGTTAAACTTCTAAGAAAGCAGGCTAGAAAATCTGAGCAGCAGGGAGGAGTATAAATCCAGGCCTGAGGCTAGCGGTTACATTTGACATGGTGTAACCTGCCTCAAGAGGAGGAGAACGTCATCGTGCTGAGGACTATGTCTTGTGCAACCAGACACTAGTGAAATACAGCAGCACAAACAGACGGGCCCCGGAGAACAGCCTGTTCTTTGTGGCATTAGCTAGGCTCACCGGTAGAGAGCATCTCACTGGTCCAACCTTTCTAATAAACATGTCGCCACAGTGTCTGTACGCCTGGAAATATTTTGCTTCTGCGGCAGCCTGTATCCAGAAAACACAGGGGCATTTTACAAACAGGAATGAATTAAGCCTCACAGTCCCCTTTGAGGGAGCACTCTCTGTGTTTTGTACCTGGGGAGCTCAGAGCAAGAAACTTGTTCTAGGCCACACGGGGTGCCAAAGGCAGAGCAAGGAGAGGGTCTCTTGCTTTGCGGTGGGTTTTCATATCCACCCGCTCATCCCTTCCCACAGCAGGGCAACTTTTATCCTCCTGCCATTCAAAGCTTCCTGGTCTGTCTCCCCAGTACAGTTCCGGGTGGCTGAAGGCAAAGTCTCCTGAGATAACTGCAGTTTTTCCTACTCTGCTAACCTTTCTCCAGGGACAAGTATCAAGTGTTTGACTCAGCTCCCCGGGGGCTTCTTCGGGTAGAAGAGTTAGAAGACCAGGGGCAGAGTTTGGCCAACGTCTTCATCCTGAGGCTGCTGGAGAATGCAGATGACCGGGAGGCCAGCTACATGCTGAAGGCATCATCCCAGTGAGTACAGCGGTCACCCTGTACATACCCTAAATACAATTTGGCCCACTGCTTTGCAGCAGGCAAGGATTTATGTGTGTGTAGCCCTTCCTATAGGCTCATGGAATACCCTTTCTTTAACTATTGACGTTCATGTAAGGACCACGCTCTACTTATTTTTGTGTATTTGCTCTGAGTCCTCTTAATGTCAGTTTGTTAAAAAGTCTGATACTGTATGTGGTATGGGACAAATTTTTACCTCAGTTTAGAAACTGTAAACTTGGTTTAATTCCTTAGAGCTCAGCACGGCTCTCTCCCTGTGCCTGTGCAAGGGCAGCCCCTGCCTGACTGGGGGGGCAGCTAGGCAGGCTCCCCCTACAAGCCCTCTCTGCCCAGCAGGGCTCTCCCAAGGTTGCCTTCGGTCTCTCTGGCTGAAGGCACTAGTGAAACTGTGCAGGTTTCCCCGCTTTACGGTGGATTTGTAGCACCCCGGCTGGAAGACAGATGGGTGCTCTGGCTTCTGGGAAAGAGAGGTCAGAGATCAGCACTGGCACAAGAGTCTTAACTAATTTAGAGCCCACAGCATATGCAGAAAGTAAAAGCAAGCAGGGTGTAGGCTGTGCACACTCCAGCAGCTCAGCTGGCTCCCCAAAAAGATCAAGACCCTGCCTGACCAGCCCCAGGAAGCAAAGTGGCTCCTGGCTCTAGGCAAAAGTGGAGAAGATGCCTCTTGCTCAGCACCTTCCACAGCTGATGCTGATCTCACACAGCCCTTTTGCTGTTTGGGGCCGCCTTGTCTCCCTGGGTACAGGTTTTTTTGGCTCACTGATTTTTCACTTCAGGCTCCAACAAGCTGAGACCAGGCAAACGATTCAGCTGTGCTAACACAGACCTGGTTGTTTTGGAGCTCAGGGCACAGCTTTCTCACCGACCCAAGCCTTACCAGGCCCACATTTTCTAGGCACAGCGTCTGTGCTGTTACAGGTGTACGTGAACCACCAGCTGAACAGCGACCAGCGATGATATGCACCCCCAGCTTGGTGCTCCTTTGCTGTCAGTCGGCCAGCATTTGACATCCATATCCCTTAACGAAGGCCAACCCTGGCTGGGACCACGTCCTTGCTGCCCACCCTGACCCCTCAACCCCACCCAGGGCAGAGCAGCGCTGGCATCAAGGAAAACAAGCCCCCTGCACAGTGAGGAACCTCACCTTCTCCCCAGACACATGACTGCAGCTTCGCTGTACCCAAAATAGAGATGTCAGTCACATTATGCGGGGCAAGCGCACGTTTGACGTCTGTGAGGCCGAGCTGTGCAGAGAACGATAAACCAGGCCAGGGTTTGCCTCAGCTCAGGGGAGGCAATTGCAGGTCTGTGCCTCTGCATCCTGACCTCTCCCTTCTAGATGGCCACGGTGAGCGTGTGGCCCCGCACACGGGTGCCAACAGGTCTCATGCAACCAGAGCTGCGGGGATGATTGGGGCACAAACTGGAAAACTGAAGAATTAGAAGAGATAAATTGGTGGCGAACAGAGGGCTGCATCTGTTCCTCAGCTCCTGCAGCATTTCCCACCTCTGAACCCGTACTACAGTGACGACCTGTTTGGTGGCAACTTGCAGCTAATGCTCTGGGTGGGCTCCTCCAGGAGCTGGCAGCGTTTTTGGACACAGCTGGTGGCAGGGGCAGGATGGAGGTACAGGCAGGCCCTTTTCAAGCCGAGACAGGCTGGGGGCAGGATCCAAAGAGCCTTGCAAGGAGCTATGCCCAAGGCCAGCCTGCAGATAGGGCCACAAATACAGTACAACCCTCAGTTTGTTCTCCGAGTACCAACCCCTCACTGCATGTTTTCCTGGCATGAGGGGCTGCACTCAACCAGCAGCTTTCAGGTGTTTTCACTGGCCCTTGGCATCAGGCTTCAACCCTGAAGAACAAGGTATTCCCAGCTCTGCAGATCAGCCTGACAACACGCGTCCTTCACGTCTCCCTTTTAGGCTTCTCTCCTCCCAGAAGACACGCTGGTGGCTTCAAATGTGTGTCAAGCACAGGCTTTAAAACTACCAATCTGAGAAGGTAGAAAGTTCTGTCTCCCCCAGGGCCAGGAGCACAGCTGCTCCTCCAGGCAGGAGCTGGAGCCCATGAAGATGCACTGCCCCGTTTCCAAGTGGGGCTGAGGGAAGCCTCAAGGGAGGGGCAGGGCCTGGGGCTTCTCCAGCACCTGTGAAATCTTCACAAAACACCCACTGCTGCAGGTTTAGCCTAACAGCGTGCTGGATCTGGCAATGTGTCCACACAGGCCTGATGTCTCATCTGCTGCCAGGCAAGCAGTACCCTGGGTATGCTGCAGCGTTCGTCTGCAAGCAAATTAATCAGCTCTGCCCTTTAGAAGTTCCCGCATGGCAGCTGCGGGAATAAACGGTTCCTTTAACTTCTTTTCTCCAGGAAGAATCCCTCCTATTGACCCAGCTCACCCAGGAGCTGCCTTTGCTGGTTAGAGCTCAGGGGATGCCAGGCCCCCCAACCTGGCTGCTGGCTCTCTGAAGGGGAGCAGCAAAGTCCTGCTGCTTGGGGAGACAGCCAGCACAGGGGCCTACAACAAGCCAGGCCTGTGCCACAGGGCACTGTGACATGCATGTGACCTCCCAACCAGTGTGTCCTAAAGGGGGTCTCGGCATCACCAGTGAGTCCAGGACCCCAGGGGAGCAGGCAGGGTGGAAGTGGTTGAGTGAAAAGAAATTAGGAGCCCAGGGTAGGAGAGCTGGGTTCCCTACAACTGTCCTGTGCTCACGGTCTCTGTTTTTCTCCCCTATCCAGGAGCGAAATGAAGCGCTGGATGATTTCGCTGGCTCCAAACCGAAGAACCAAGTTTGTTTCGTTTACATCCAGGCTTGTTGGTAAGAGACAGGGCACAGGAGCCAAGAGCTCTTCACCCCTAACCCAGGGCACTTTCTTCCACCCTGATCTCAGTCCAGCCCTAGGCCAAGCCCTCTCCCTGGGCTCCCTTTGTGTTCCCACCGTCGATACCCACTTGTCTCTGGGCCTGGCCCCCCGCTTTGCTCCCCTCTAAATCAGGCTGGTCTGCATCAGCTCCTCCTCCCACCAGGGCAGCTCACGGGGTGTCACTGTGCTGGTGATGTGCTCCCAAGCTCCCTTCCCCCCAGAGATGCTCCCCTGGTCCCTATGGCTGGTGGCAGCCCTTGGCCTCTGGGAGTGGTTCTTCCCAGACCAGAGCTCTGGGTGCTGTCTCACAGCAGGCTCCGTCCCAGTCCATCCCTCACTCCCACCCTGTTTCCCTGGCAGACTGTCCACAGATCCAGTGCGTCCACCCGTACGTGGCCCAGCAGCCGGACGAGCTGTCCTTAGAGCTGGCTGATGTCCTCAACATCCTGGACAAGACAGATGACGGTACGGGGGATGGGCTGGGGCTGGGTGGGAGTTCCTGTGTGAGGGTGGGGAACATTGTAGGCAGGTAGCTGTCAAGCAGACAGGAGGTGTCCTTCTGCCAGGAGAGACCCTGGCATCAGCATCACAGCTGAGAGCGCTACTGCCTCCTCCTAAAGCTCAGCAAATCCAGGCTGCCCCGAGCCGTGACAGCGCTGGCACAGCCACCCCAGATGTAAACAAGAGCTGTTCTTACCTTGATGATGCTTCACCACCACCTGGGTCCTGGTCTCCGGGGTGCACTTGTAGCTGGTGAATTCTGTCACTTTGGGTGTCTGCTGCAGACCACTCCTGTGGCTTCAGGGCCAGTAGTGCCCGCTTTCTGCTAGCCAGTTGACCAAACATAGTGCTGCTCAGGTGAGCGGGCCTCCTTGGCTAGATTTTTAAACTAGGTCCTGCTCCAGCACAGGCCTCTGAGCAGCTTCCAGAAAGTGCTGCCAGCTCCCTGGGCTCTTTCCAGCAGAACTGCCGCAGCGCAGCAGCAAGGGCCAGTCCTTCCCTATTGATGCCTGCCTCTGTCTCTGCTCAGGATGGATATTTGGGGAGCGTCTTCATGACCAGGAGAGGGGCTGGTTCCCCAGTTCTATGGGGGAGGAGATCCTGAACCCCAAAATCCGAGCCCAGAACTTGAAGGAGTGTTTCCGGGTGCACAAGTCGGATGACAGTCAGCGGAGGAAACTGGGCAGCAGGAACCGCCAATGACCGCTGCCATCCCCAAGTGTCTGGAGCGCCTCTGGGAGCGGGGTAGAGGACAGAGACTGCCAGCTGGGAGAAAGTGATGGTGGTGGCACCATGGGCTGTGGTGCAGGACCTGGTGTGCCAGACGTGGCACACGCACCCCCGAACAAACAGCCTGTAGTTCCTGGGCTCCCCCACTGCGCTTCCCATGGCACTGATCCTTCCTTGGAGGTCAGTGCCTCAAGCTGGCTAAAATAACCCCTTTCCAAGTATTCTGTAAAGCCCCGAAGAGCACGAGCCAAACGGACACAGCCCAAAGGCCACCGAGTGCCAGCCAGCTGACCCCTGTTCCCTGTACGTGGGCTGGCTGGGGCCAGGTCAGGCTGCCTGGGAGAGGCACGTGGCCACAAACGTCACCAAGCAATTAATGTCACCCAGTTTGAGCCCTTGCAGCTCATCGCTGCCTTTCAAGTTTGGGGCCCTCCTAAAACTGAGTTTCTACCCCTGTGAGATGCAGAGGGGCTGTCTCCCTGCCCCGGGCTTGGACAAGCCCCAGGAATTCCACCTCCCCAAGTCCTGCTGCAAAGCCAGTGGGCCCGTTCCCACTGGCAGACCCTCAATCTGCGTCCAGTCCAAGGCTCCGAACTGCTCCATGCCCAGCCCTACTCCACCAGCAGCCCAACCTGGACAGCCCTGACCCATATCTCTGCACGCCCCCATGGCCTCAAAGCACATCTGGGCCCTGCCCCGTGGCTCACCCCCTCTTCCACAGCCTGCACCCCCCGTGAAGAGCCGCTGCAGAATCCAGCACCACAGCCTTGCCTCGTTGATCCTGCACTCATGGTCTCCACCACTCACTGGTGCTGAGGCACAGGGCAGGGAGGCCACGCCAGTGCCTCTCTGCACACCACCACCGACCACAGGAGCACCAGCAGACCCCCAGCTGCCATGGCAGCAGGATGGTGACGTTACCCCCGGAGCTGCTGTCCTGCCATCGCCGCCTGCATGCTCGTAACCCACACCACCCAGCACCACCCCTGTACAGGCTCAACTCCCTGTATATTGCACACCCTCTGTCGCCCGCGGAGGTGGATCGTCACTTCCTTCCAGCTGTGGCACTGTGCATTGCATGAAGCCCAGGGCACAGCATTGAGACCGGCCAGGGGATGGACTCACGACAGCTGACTGTTGTTCAACTGCCTCGCTCCCAACAGTCCCATGCGTGGCCACAGCCAAGGGCTTCTTAGCCACAGGCTGTTGCTGAGCTGCGGCTGGCGTCTGTCAGGGATAGTAATTCTTTGGCATCATTCTGTAACACTGCAAAGGAGAGTCTTCCAGGCACTGTGGCCTGCACTGCTGTACGCTCTGGCGGTGTCACGGTTGTGCTCAAGAAGGGGATGGAGAACAGCCGCTGCTGGAGCCATGCACCAGCCACACTGGTGGCAGCACATGAGGAAGCAGGACACTGGGGAGCTGATGGAGGGGGGCTCTGGAGCTGGTCTTTGGGCCACCTGGAGCCTGGGTTACACGGGGGATGTGCAGTGTGAGGCCAGTCCCAGCTGAGGGAGAGCCAGGGCTGTCCTTGCTGTCACCACAGCCCTGAGACAACTGCTTTTTTTCTGCCCTGCACTGGGAGTGCTGCCCCCAGGACCAAACTGGTGGGAGCTGCAGTGAAGGGTGAGCGAAGGCTTTCCCCCCTCAGGCCCAGCTCAGTGCCACCACGCTTGTATGTGACAACAGCCAGCAAAGCTGTCTCTGCCCGGGCCACCCGTAGCACCCCAGGGAGAGGGCCCTGGGCAGCTCACACCAGCCAGAGCCTCCTGGCCACCTGCCAGTGCCCATCCCAGAGCTGGGGGCCAGTAAGAGACCACAGCGTCCAGTCTGGTGGGTCAGGCTCATTTAATGGGGACACCCCAGGTCAGGTGCCCCCCAACAGCACCCCGCAGTCAGCTTTCCGAGCACAACCAAACCTGCAGCTCTGGGTCCAGGCCTTGCAGAACCCACAGATTCTCTAATGCAAAACCCAGGGGAGCTCCAGCTCCAGGAAATCTTTAAAATTGCCTGAGAAATCGCTACATCCCAGGCCCTCCAGCTTCACAGCCCGACCCAGGCTCTCCAGCCCCACTCACCCACCTGGGATGTTCCTCACAGCACAGAAACGCTCCCTTAATGCACCAGAAACAGCTCTTTCAGTTAGCGGAGGGGCTGACCCAGGTTCCCCAGCACCAGGACGCCAATTCCCCACTGCGTTTCTCCGGGAGAGAGGAGCTCGGGGCTGCCGTGCACCGTCCCACCACCCGCCGCTGAGCCCTGGGACTCGCTGCAGCCCTTGCTCTGTTGTGACTTTTTAGGACTCCACACCCCAGGCACAGGCCGTGCCGTTTTCAGGCACCATGTGGCACCCAGTGTTATTTCCTCAGACCCAGCCCCGCACGCCTGCCTCCGTTTCAGTGGTCTCCAGTGTTGTACAGGGCCAGGCCTGGGGCCCACAAGTACGGGCTGCACCCCCCCCAGCCCCACCCCCCCCCTAATCCAGCCCCCATCGGGCTGCCTCAGCAAACTGAGGGGAACTTCTCGTTGTCTTTTTATTTTTTTCCTCTCTCTGTGATGAAATATAGCTGAGCGAGCCAGTGCCAAAGCATCACGCCTCTGTCTTCTTCCTCCCTCCCCGCCACGCACCTCTCGCCTCCTCCCCAGACCCTTCCCAGTACGACTGGTGGGGGGAAACCGGCCTGAAGGCAGGGGGGTGGAAGTGGGGCTGAACATCAACACTGGGGAAGGGACCAGGGCAGTGTCACGGTGGTTCACACCAGCTGAACAACCCTTCCCCAAAGAAAAGCTGTGCAAGGTGATGCCCAACACCATTACTACAACCCGGGGTAGACTGAGAGGGCTGCTGCCAGCTTAAAGCCACTGGCAGCCGTGCAGGTGACACTGCCTGTTGTGGTGGAGCCTGCCAGGTCCCCACAGTGGGAGCAAAGAGCACTTTGGGGTACAGCTTTGCTGCCCAGCAGAGACCGGGGTGCCCTTTGCCACATCCCTGGCAGCGTTTCTCCCTGGGGGGCTGCAGGAGCAGTTGAGGGCAGGAGACGGGCTGGTTATGGTACAGAAACATCTTTTATTGAGTTCAGGAAGCAGAGAACTTTCTCAGTGTGATGATGACCAAGGCCACAAGCACAGAGGTACCCAGGAGGGAGGCAATGACAATGGCACCGATGGCTCCGGGCCCCAGCGAGCCTGCAGGGACAAAGAACAAGGTGGCGTGAAGTTCAACAGAGTCGGTGGGTTTCAGATGGGAAGGGACCCCCGCACCCAGCACAGCCCCAACCATCAGGCCACACAGCTGTCCATGGTGGCCCTGTTCCCATGTCCCCACCATGCAGCTCAGGCATGGACCTGTGCCCCAGTGGCATCAAGCCCATGGGCAAGGGGCTGGAGCCAGCCACCTGCCCCTTAGCCAGCTCCCGGTGACAAGGACAGCTGCCATAAAGCAGGTCTTTGTCCGTCAGCTTTCCTGTTAAACACCTGCACCAAGTTGCTTTGCTTGTTGCAGAACCAGACTACAACAGGCATCTGCTGTCGTTCAGGAGCCAGGAAAGGAAAAGTTTCTGGCACGCTCTGGCCCTGAAGCCCACTTGGACTCCTGCTGTCGTGTGTCAGACCTGGGGCAGGAGAAAGACCTCAGCAGCGCCCCCCTATCCCCCCAGAGCAGGGTGGCTGGCAACAGGCCACCTTCGGTGGCTGAAACACCTCCTGGGAGGTGACAGACTCCCCAGCAAGGATGTCCCAGAGCAAGCTGCACATACCGTCCCCGGCATTCAACCGGTGCAGGTGGGTGGTGTCCTCGGGCTCCAGCTCGGAGGTATAGGGAGGGAAGGTGGTGGCATCCGAGAGCCGGGCTGTGGTGGTAGCGGCGTCGAAGGGGCCAGCTCCGGAGGGCAGCTCCGGCGGCTCGTTCCAGAGGGTGGGGACCGGCCCCTGCGGGTACTCTGCTGGGAGACAAAGCACCCACAGTCACTCAGGAGCACAGGTGGCCCTGGCTGGGATGCCGGTGACAACAGCATCTCAGGACAGGCACAGCTCAGCAGGGCTCCAGCTGCCTGCCAAGTGTCCCGCAGTAGATGGAGGGTGACCTGGTGGGGCAGAACCCTCCCCCAGGAGGACACCAACCCCACAGAGTGCCAACACCCAGAGCAGCCAGAGGCAATGCCCACACACGGGGTGAAACTACAGGCTTTTGGGGCAAACTGGTATACGCACAGCACACATGGGACCAACAGGGAGCTCCCCACAACCACGCAACCTCTGTTTGTGCACAAAGGGGCCCTGAGTGAACACCTACAGGCAGTTTGCTCATGGATGCCCCTGGGACTGGGCTGGGAGGGGCTGTTACATTCCCGCAACAGGCAGAGGCCACCCGGCTGCCTGCGCTGTCCCCATTCACAGAATCTCAGGGCCTTTCTGCTCCACACCACTGACTTACAGTGTATAGGACATCAGAGGATCCCCCAGAGAGGAGCCCCAGAGCCTCCACTTCCCTCTGTGCCACCCTCGGGCCATGCCGGGGAGATGAAAGCCAGGGCTGGGCTCTGTTTGATGTCGCCATTCACCTCCTGTTATTCCTTCCTGCTGTGGGGTCGGGGACCCAACCAGAGAGCCCTCCCTGTCTGCGTGTGGTGGAGACCCTGTCAATGCCTGTCTTGTTCAAGGTGGGCCCTGGCAGGAGCGGGAGACATTCCACAGCTCCCTGCTGAAACCGCTGGGAATGTTGCACTGGGATGGAGGAAAATAAAATAAAAAAAAAGAAAAAGGGGTGTGGGGGGTTGGAAATGAACAGCATCCAGTGCCAGACCCACCTGAGCCAACACGATGGATATCAAGGCTGGGAAAGAGGGCATCCGAGGAGCCAAAGCTCCCTGGGGCAAGGGACAGAGGTGTCCGTAGGCACCCCAGGGCTGGCACAGTGTCTCTTGTTGTACCAGAGGACCTCAAAGACTTGTCCCAGGCTCTCCCTGGCCCAGCCAGGGAGGTGGCAGCAGCACAACTTGGCATCACCAACTCCAGTTTTAAGTACCTAGAGCCCTCCTTGCCTCCTGCAGGCAGCCAGCACCTTGTGAGAGGAGAGCGAGTCGAAGAATCGGCCCTGACGGGCTCCCCCACATTGTGTTCTCCCACAGGAGCTCTGCGTCAAAAGGAACAGGAGGACCAACACCAACACACTCACCTTTGCTGCCCGTACAAACCCACTGATGGCAGTTGCCACAGGGTTCACATCAAAGAGTAGCTCCCACCAACTCGTGAACACAACATGGTTCTAGATTAGTTTTGGAAAGTCCTTTCTGCAGTCACAAAAATGACAGGATTTCCAGCGAGGCAGCCACCAGGTTCAGCTCTGGCTCAATGAGCAACAGAGACAAGTAACCCCCCAGTTTGAGGCCAGAGCCAGTTAAGGCAGGCAGTGACACCAGCACACTCTGGCTGGCTCACCCACACAAGAAGCAGCAGTGAATCTTGTCCTCACGATGCTTCGTCACTGCATCAGAGGTGGCATCTCAGGTCCCTGGTGTGAGCACACAAGGGGTTTGTGCTCCACAACAGCTCCCTAGAAACACCCAAGCCCTTTGGAGGGCCCTTCCCAACCTGTCCTGCAAAATCAACAGTGGAGCTGGAGACTCCCATCCCATCCAGAGGCTCTTCCAGTAAGTGCCATTTCCAGTGGACCTCTTGTCCGTAAATCCTGTGGGTTTGGGTACCAGGGGACAGATTAGGAGGAAATACAGAATTTAGTGGGTAAGTGTAATTAAAACAACAGTGATAGGAACCGAGCAGAGCGGGGCTATTTAGTCAGCAGTGGTGGTGCTGGAAAGCTGTTGGTTTAGGCACAAAGCACATGTGTGTAAGGATTTTGAAGCCCCAGTCCCAGGCTGCTTTGGCATGTGGAGGAACTGCACACAGAAGAGCTACACTCCCACTACAACCTTTTCTGACTGTGTCAACACCCCCAGGGCCAGCACCAACACTGCAGCTGTTCCCACCTGGCAAAAGGACACCCCACTGGGAGGACATCGAGAGGACGCCGCCATTGTATTTCCCAAAAATGCCAAGAGAGCTGGATGTACCCCTGACATCTGACCAGGGGAGGCATTAGCTCAGATAACCTACAGGCACTGTCCAGGGAAGCTGTAGGACCTGGATGTAGGACTTTCCAACTCCCCGTACTCAAACGGATGAGGAGGGAGTGCTGCCCCTTCCAACCAGAGAGCAAAGGTGCTTTTTCTAACCAGACCCACAGGTCCCAGAAAGCCTCTCCTGTCCCTGATGCATCTAATTCCTGAAAAATTTATTGCAGTTCTCTTAAAGCAGGGCACAGAGCACATTTTTGACAGCCAAGTAAAAGGGAAACTGTCTAATTTGTTTATGATACCCATGATTTTTTTTTAAGACCTGGACAGAGTCCTGGATGGCTTCTGGAGATGTATTCTGTTAATTCCCCCCATCTAATTAAAATCCTGCTTTCAGTTCAGCCTCACAGAAAGGGCAGAGTGCGCTCAACGTGAGCTTTCTGTCCCAAGTCCTTGCGGTTTTACCTTAACGGCACTTCCACCAAGGGACACACAGCTCCTTTCAGTCAGGTCCAGTGCCTCACCCACAGGAGATGTCAGCTCAGCAGCAGAGTCGTGCACACGCATTAAAGAGAAATTACCTGCGTCGTAACATCACCAAGAGCCATGGCCCACTGCCGGCTTTCTCCTCTTGGGTTCCTCCTGCACCTCGATGCTGCTGGGGCAGACGCCAAGCTCCCCACCGCAGGCACACTGGGTGGAGGAACACAAAGCCCAAGGCCAGCACTGTCCCCCACAGAGAGAGCTGTCAGTGGGCAGGTCTCTCCAGAGCCTGGGAGGGCACCTGTTTGTAACCAGCAATTTTTCCTTTCCAAGACTCACCTTTGATTTTTTTCCCTCCCAAACGAACAGCTTGCGTCCTCGCGTGCCTCCATCCCCACCCGTTTGAGAAGAAGCCCAGACGCCCATCCCCACATCTGGATTTCTTCAACAACCAAAAGGAGTTGACGTCTGCTCCCCCCCCTCCGCAGCACCCCCGATGGTCCTAGTGAGCAGAACTTGGGACAGAGTTGCATTGGATCCATGCTCCTATTTCAGCACTCTGGTAAATCAAGACGGGCCAGAAGGAAGGACAGAGCTTGTGTCAGGTGCCAAAAACCAACACACACAAACTATTAATAAGGTGTGGCCTTATCCAAGTGAGACACAAGGGTGTCCTCTAGTCGCCTGTTGGATACGCTCAGACAAGACAGGCTGCAAGTAGAGCTGTAGAACCCATTTCATCTGGATCAGTTCTCTGCTCTACTGCTGATGTTTTGCATGACCATCACACACCCTTATCCCTCCTGGCCTCAATTTCTCTGTGCACCAGCAGGAGTCTAGGACTTTAAACATGATCTACAAGAGAAGCAGCACCAGAGTGGCCAGGTCTGCCCACCCTGTCACCCAGGCTGCGAGGAGGACACAGCCTGCGTGCCTGAACGAATGCCTCCGACTGACAGCTCCAGACCTGGTGGCAGCTCTTCATGGGGAGAGGGCAAGTTACAGGGGACCTCCAAGGGCTTGGGGCAGGGCACGGCATTTTTCACTTGTGCAAAAAGCCCAAACTTGGTGTAGTCTTCAGTTGGGGGATGCAGAAGAGGATCAGAAGCCTCTCTGGAAGGAGAGAAACCTCAGCCCCATGGCACAACCAAGCTCTCTCCCAGCATTAGCCCTGTCTCAGCACTGGGGCAAGGACTCAGGGCAACTGTTGCTTCACAGTAAAATCCACTCGGTAAAAATACAGATTGAGAGCATTTAAGAGAAGGATATGGAATAATCTTAGTTATTGGGGTTTCACTGGACAGAGGTGGAATCTGGGAAAAAAAAGGACTAGAAGTATGCCAGTGTTTTGCAACAGGCCAGGCAGAGGATGGCACCTCTTCCTTCCCTTATGTCAACACTACAAAATTGCCTTATTTCATGGAAATCTCTCATCTAGTGCACTCTCCACAGCACAGGTTAGTGACAACTGAGGCCTAGAAGGGATGATGCCCAAAGGCAACTTGACAGGACCGCTATTTCCATGTGGAGTGAGGAGGAGGGTGGGGTGAGCTGCCAGCACAGCGATGCGGTAGCCAGTGCCCCAGATACTCAGCGACTGAAAGGTAAGACTGGAACGGTCTCCATAACTGATAGCTCTTGAGGAAGCCAATCAAACCTGAAGGATCTTTCAGGATAATCCCAAACAACTTGCAGGCAGACTACAAGACCTCAAGGCAGGCAGTTGTGGCCACCTAACATCTTCATCCCTGAAGTTTACTCACCAGTGACCAATAATCTTCTTCATACAAGCTGGTTTCAGCACCTCATCATCCTTGCTCTCCACCTTCCAACCCAGTAACCTTAGTTGGGTGCTGACACTAGTGCCAGTAACTCATAAGGAGCATTGGTGTAGAGCAAGATTGAGTAACAGTCTACAAAGACTCACTCTAAGTCTGGATGAACCTGTTGGAACAACTGCATCTTTTTAACAAATTTGTCTAACAAAACCTATTTACTGCTTCTCACATTCTAGTACCTGAACTTCAAAAATTTCCTAAATAATCTTTTATTCTCCTGTTGCTGAGCATGAAGACCCACAAGTAGCTACAGAAAGGTGTCCTTGGACAAGGTCTTCTCCTGCACGCTTTCCTTTAGCGTGTCACGTCATGGTCTGCTGCTTTTCCCTCCCCTGCATTGTACATCCTGATGTGCTACTGCAGAACGAGGTACTTCCACGTTAGCTCAAAACACGGACAGTCATGAGCCCACAACAGAATGCAGATACCAAACAACTATATGTTTCAGAAGCCCAGGCCTTGCAATGGCTTTTGCTAACTTCCACTTCACTCTGAACTCTAATCCATTGTATGAATTGAAACTAGTTTTGCTGGTAGGAAAAAGATAAAATTCCACTCTTCACAAGCCTCCTGTGTGCTGGCCATCAGCGCCACTTGGGTATGGAGAAAAAATAGCAGAAAAGATTTGGGTGTGCAGAAAGTACTGGAACCGACCCTGTTCCCTGTTGCACTTGGATGGGATCTTTGACAAATGGGATATTGAAAAGAGCTCAGTAACATGGAGGAGAAACTCACCCTTTCTGCAGTCGCAGAGCTCTGATCGTGCTGTCCAGGAAGCCAGAGTGGCTGGACAAGAAGCCAGATCAAGATACATGACCCAGCAGCACCCCAAAAGCATTCTGCTACAGCCAAAATGGGAACCTCAGCAAGATCCTTCACACCTCACTGAACTCCTGAGCACTTAACCCAAGGGTTTTGGTACTGGGGTAGCTCTAAGTCACCACTGAGATAAAGTTAAATCCAGTAAGGAAGGGAAGACTCTTTATGGACCTCAGGTCTGCAGGGCCGGCATCACCTGCAGCCCTGTCTGAGGCAGACCCCTTTCTCCTCACCATGGAGGGCTTTGCTACGGAAAGTACGAGGTGCTGAGATGGGAGGGCAGGCCCCGGGTGAACTCTGAGGCCGGTAACGGGCTGTCCAGCCCCAGGTAGTCACAGCAGGCACAGGGCCAGCACCGGGATGAAAAGAGGCCTTCATAGGGAGCACAAAGGGCAGCCTGTGATGGGCAAGCACCGGGAGCTGGAGTGCGGAGCAGCGCAGAGCGCTGCGGTTCCGATGAATGTTAAATAAACTTGTTTACAGAGAGGCAGGACTGCGTGTGTCTGCACGGAGAGCAGAGGGCTGCCTCTGCACCCTTCCCTACTTTGTCTGCACAAGGCAGGAAATTTCCTTTTCTGATGGGGTGTAAAGCAGAAAAAAATTCCACTGTGCACTCAAAGCTGCTGTGCTGTGAGGAGCCACCTCTCATGTGGCAGAAAATCATTCTGCTCCAGGGATGGCTTATCATACAGGCTGGTTCACTCCTGTCCTGCTTTGAGGTAGCAGAGAAGACCAACTTCTTAGAGACCTCAAGCCCCTCCAATGCAACAGGGAAAGCAGAGAGTCTCTCCTGTGCCTCAGGATCTGAACATTGCGTTCACCAGCACAGAGCTCTCCAAGAGCTACTGGCCTCCCTGTGCCAATGCGACTCACTCAGTCGAGGAACCAACTGAACCCAGGGTATTTCACAGGACGAGAGACACAGGGAGGCAGTGACAGGTACAAACCACAGTCAGGAGCAAGGACATGGGAAAGCTGGCAAGGCAGGGGACCGAGCAAACACACACTGAATATTGGAAACTTAAAATAGTGTAAAAATTCCTCGCTCAGAGACAGAGCAGATCAAAATTTCACTGGAAATGAATCTGTTTCTGCTGGGTGAAGTACTACTCCCAGTTAAGAGAAGACCTTACCTGGTTTGGGGGAAGAGTGTTGCCACTACTTTTGGGAGCACGAGCAAGCCAAAACTGAAACCATGCTTAAGCAATTAACGTTCTACTACACAAAAAAAAAAATAAAAATCAAAGCTTGGGGTTTGAGGAGGAAAATATCCATTTTTTAAGTGCTAATTTCTTAGTTACTTTCATAGAAAAACCTTTAAAGGCTTCCCAACAAGGTGTCCTACAAGGGGAAGATCTGTGGGGGAAACACCAGCTGCAGTCATTTTGTTCTTGCACCCACAGATGTTCCAGCCAGGAACAGCCATGAATTCCCCTGCCCCTATGAAAGCTCCTTTAAAAAGAAATATTTTCATCTGCTAGAAGGCTGGCCAGGATCTCCCTGCCAGGCAAGATGCTCAGAACAAACTGGGAGGGAACTGCAATCCAGCCTTGCTCCAGGTCTTGGAAGGCAGGACAAGAATTTAGGAAAACAAGGGCTGTGCCCTTGCCTGTTATCTTGGCCTGAGCCATCCCCTCGCCTGCGCTTAGAGAAAGAGGGAAAGAGGGAAGCAGTTCCCCATCAGAGTTCCTACCCGGTCACTCTGGAAGCTCGTTTTCCCTCATTTGTAAAACCCATCCCCAGAGCAGGCAGCCTTTGAGGCTGACTCTGCCCTCGGTTCCCCTGAGCCCCCACAGCTGTGCCGAAAGGGGAGCAGGTAAGGCTGGAATTACTGACCACCTCCTTAAAAAACAACAGCCTCTCACAGGTGTCTCACCACAAACATTCCCA
The DNA here is from genome assembly GCA_013400055.1 of Nycticryphes semicollaris. Taxonomy (NCBI): domain Eukaryota; kingdom Metazoa; phylum Chordata; class Aves; order Charadriiformes; family Rostratulidae; genus Nycticryphes; species Nycticryphes semicollaris. Next base: position 108,360 of record VXBJ01005767.1, on the reverse strand, counting down.
TCCCCTCGCTGAACCTGGCTCCAGCCACATACCTTTCCCAGTGCCGCCACCGGCCTCAGCATACCCAGCTCTGGACAGAAATCCAGTTTGGGTGCACACCTCGGCTTCTGACAGAGAGACTTTCATATTTCTACTTACAGCAGCTGTGGAGACATGCTCTGCTGGAGCAGAATCATGGAATCACAGAATTTCAGAGTTGGAAGGGACCTCTAGAGATCTAGTCCAACTCCCCCATCCCAGAAGGAACCAAAGATTGGCACAGCTGCTTTAGCAGGGCAAAGAAAAATAATGTTTCTTCTAATGATTGTCACTTCTTCCTACCATTAAAAGCTGAGAGATAAAACCTCCCATCAGCTGCTGAGAGTCCCCAATCTGCTGCTGGCTGATCTATCCACTGATCTGCTGTCACTAACCTTCACAGAGGTGCCTCTGCTCTTCAGCTTAGGAGAAACTACAAAGGATTTTCTTCATTTTCCCACCAACAGAAAACTTGTCTCAAGGTAAAGAACATATCCTTACTCACCACCGGCCACCAATCCCAAAGTTAGTTTCCGTGACTCAATTATAATTCTGTAAATACTTAACGGATGTTTTTAGGGGAGGGGGAGGAGGGACTCAGGGAGAGGAGATAGAGGGGCAGGTTAGTAAAAGATCTCACATGCTTTGGGGCTTTAAATGCAAACAAAGCTCCTTACCTGCCAGTGCAGCAGGGACCAGGATGCTGCACAGCGTTAGCAGGACCAGGCGAAGGACTCTGCAGTAGGGCATGGCTTCCCTCAGGAAAAGCGTCGGCAGAAATTCTTAAAACTCTTCAAAGTACGTAACAACTTGGAAATGTCACTTGGTACAGTAAAAAAAAACAACACCAAACCAAAAAACAGCAAACAAACAAACTTTGTCCAGTCAGGTAAAGAACAAAAATGTACAAAAATTCCTTTACAACAGCAAGTGGATAGAAAGAGTGAAAAGCCCAGCAGAGACTCTCTCTCTCTGGCTCCTGGAGCACACCTCCTCCTCCCGAAGGCAGCTCCACCCTCTAAAATTCATGCCTACAACCCCATAGGCGGTCGAGCCATCAGGCACCCCTGGCCCTGCCAAGCTGGTGCACACACACCAGGGGTTGTTGGCCAGCCCTTCCCAGAGGACACGAGGATGTTCCTGGAATGCCTTCCCTGTGGCTGGCCATCCCACAGCACAGGAAAACAACACAGGAGCCATTGGGAGGGCTAAACCCCAAACCAAGCAGGCCACCGGAGGGCTGCGCTCGCTCCCGGGCATGCAGGCCGGCAAGCGGCAGCGGTGGTGGTCTTTCCAGGGTGGGCACAGCCAAGAACAAGGGCCTCAATCTTTTGAGGTTAAAAGGCTCTGAAAGAGAGCCAGAGCGTCTCTGTGGCACCCCCGTTTTCTGGGTGTAATACTTACAGAGGTGGGCGAGGAGCCACGTGTGGTCTCCACCAGCAGAACTGCCTGTTAAAACGTGGTAAGTCTTCCTACAGCCCCCTCCGCCCAGAGAAAACAGGAGGTTTGTTTCAAATCCCAGAGATTTGGGAAAGGACAAAATGTTTTAAAAAGGGGGACACGCCAGGTCATTGTCAGAGGACAGATGGAAGGGACCTTTTTGTTTGTTTTTGGGGGTTTTTTTGTTTGTTTTTTTTTTTTTTTTAAAAGTTGATAGGAGGGTGTAACATTTCACTTTTTTCATTGGGATAAAGTCATTGTAAGAAGTACATAAACATCTCTACTGTCAGTTCCAGAGAGGACCGAGCGCTGTCCCAGCAGCGAAATGAGAAGTTGGGAATTACCTGGTGAAACATGCTCAAAAAACCCAGACCTCAGACACCTCCAGCATCAAATTCAACACCGTTTTTCAAACTTGGGTCAAAGCCCCATCAGCTTTGCAGGAACGTGCTCGCTCCGAGAAGGTGCTGGAAGCACATCAATAGGTGTCCAGCAACAGACATGGCTCCTGTTTTCCCCAGCGACCTTCGCTACCTAAACAGGCCCTCCGTCTGTCACAGAGGGTGGGGTGACAGGGCAGTGTGTTCACACGCATCTCAAGGGCAGTGGAAGGACTGCCTTGTGAAGACAAGATAGTTCTGCCACTCGTGTGGTAAGCTTGCTAGTCCTCAGGTCTTGAGACCATTGTGTCCAATAACTGACTTTTGCTTCATTATCATAGAATTATTCAGGTTGGAAAAGACCCTGGGGATCATCCATTCCAACCATCAGCCCCACTCTACAAATTCCTCCCTTACACCAGATCCCCCAACACCACATCTCAACGACTCTGAAACACAGTCTGGGATGGGGACTCAACCCCCTCCCTGGGCAGCCCATTCCAGGGTCTGACCACTCTTGCTGGGAAAAAATTCTTTCTTAATGTTCAGCCTAAAGCTACCCTGTTGTAGCCTGAAGCCATTCCCTCTTCCTCCATCGCTAATTCCCTGCGAGAAGAGACCAGCACCAACCTCTCTACAATGCCCTTTCAAGTAGTTGTAGAGAGGGGTGAGGTCTCTCAGCCTCCTCTTCCTCAAACTAAACAGTCCCAGCTCCTTCCATCGCTCTCCATGAGATTAATTCTCCAGGCCCCTCGCCAGCTCCGTTGCCCTCCTCTGCACTCACTCCAGCACCTCGACATCTCTCTTGTGTTGAGGTGCCCAGAACTGGACACAAGACTCAAGGTGCAGCCTCACCAGTGCTGAGTACAGGGGGACAATCACCTCCCAGCAAAATCCACAAAATACTTACGAAAGCGCACCCCCCCCTGCACATGCTAATGAAGATGACAGAGATTGTGCTAAACACGTATGACCATGGCACTCCCCTCTCCACCCAAACCATGCTACACCTCACCTGAGAGAAGGGACAAACCTGAGAGGAGGCTGTCCTTAGCAGGGGTTAGAGTGTGCTGATACAGCAAATATAAAAGGGGAAAATAAGGGCCCCGAAGAGAGAACAAAGACCATCCCTGTGCCTGGGAAGAGGTTTCCAAGAAGGAAGAAGATTCACTGAAAAAGATGCTGGAACCAGGACTGGTGATCTCTTTCTCTCTGTGGTTTTCTTTATCTTTTCCTTTCTCTACCTGTCAGTTTCTCTGTTTCTCTTAGAGCTGTTAAGTAACAGTTAACCAAGTTGTTAAGTCATGACCGTAAGCACCACTTGCCACGAGCTGTCATACAAGCAACATGCTCAGCAACACAACACGTACCTCACTGCTTGCCATAATTTGTTATATGTCTAACCAATTATCATGGACTTAAAACCTATACTAATTATTCTGGGAAAGTAATAAATGTTTGTATACGGACCTCGAGATTTATCTCACCGTAGTCCACGCCGCTGGGGATTTACAAATCTGAGGTCACTCACCCCCACCTCTTTCCTGAGAGTGGCAGTCACTGGAGGGTACAATCTGAGCACGTCAGCATCCTACCTTTGTACTGAATACAGAAGCCAGAACATTAACATATAAAGAGCAAGATCTTCCCCACAGGTCCATTATATAACTCTTAGAAGCCAAGCAAGGTCCTCAGGGTCTGACAGATCATTGCACACTCTCCCTGCTTGCATTTCTGCATTTTCATTTAGCAACTGGTAAATCGTTCCTTTCCTGCTCCCCAGCTGAGCTGGAAATTAACAGCCTTTTGCTTATTTGTTAGATGGTAAAGAGCAGTCCAAAATAAGCTTGCAGAAATTAGATCATACCATAGAAAAAAAATAAAAAAGCAAACCAACAGAGAGTACTTATGAACCAGGCATCTTACACACTAAAAAAACGGAAAATATCAAAACAAAGTCAAATTATCAGCCTAAAACACATACAGTTCTCTCCAAGACATAAACATAATGCAAAGCTATTGTGTAAGTTAGGTCTTAGTATACTGACTTCATATCCTTTGTGGTCACGTGAATGGTAGAAGGATATTGACCAGTAGCTTTTCCTGGGATTTTCCACACAAAAAAAAACCCCAGGCAGCAAGTATTAAAAAA
>VXBJ01005767.1:67977-103172 GCA_013400055.1 Nycticryphes semicollaris | reverse complement strand
CACTGGCAAAAGTTCAGAGGGAGTTTAAAGTTTTGTAAACATTTTAACTACCCCTCTTCCCCCTTTTATGAATTTACAAAGCAAAGGAGACAGGGAGACCAGATTTGCAACAGTTCCAAGTCTCTCCATGCTATTGGATCCAAAAACTATATACAAGTCTGCAGCAGTCTCTGTATAGTTACTGTACATGTTTGGGGGCAGGGGGAAGAGAGAGGAGGAGGAGGAGGGGAAGGTGACCCCAAAAAAAAAAAATATGAAGAAACCAAACGAAATAAAAATCCAAAGCCAAACTGCTCTTGAGCAACTCGAACTGTTTTCTTTAGGCAGTGATGACAGAACAACAGACACCTTTATACAACTCCACCAGAACTGCAGCGTATCTCCCTTGGCCGGTTATAACCCTCTGGGAATGGGAGACAGGACCAGGGGGTTGGAACTAAGTGCATCTGGCAGTTTGCATTTTCTTTCTTTTTGTGGTGTGTGTGTGTGGGTGGGTGGAGAAGGGAAGGTGGTGTTAATCTTTCGGTGAGAGAGGAAGGTGATGATTCCATAAATACTTAAGGATTATGGATCCCAGTGAAGGTGCGTGAGATAGTTTAAGGTGTAGAAGACAAGCAGGACCATCATTGCACATCGCTTCGCCCCTCCACAGTCTCTCTTCACAACAAAAGGGCATCTCTGCTCATTAACCTAAGCACTGCTTGAAATGACAACTAGCTTAAGACTGCTGGGGTACATATCTGAAAGCCAGTGTTCGCCCTCACCAAAGACTACAGATCCACACGGGAAAGATCCTACTGTCTCTTAAACGAGACAAATTTGCAGGAAAAGAGCTCAAAATAAACTGGTCCTAACCCTCTGAAGGTAGCATTTAAAGGGACAAATTCAACCTGAAAGAAGAGATGCCACCCCATTTATTTTTCCCCCCCCAGGGTAGAAGTTCCCACTTGTCCAGGTAGGCTGGGATATGCCAGCAGGGAACTCCACCAGCTTCAGCATCACCACCTAATGAAGACAGACTCGAGCTTTCCCTCCAAAAAATAATGTGCTGAGAAGGGCTGGCAGGGGGTGTGCAACTTCAAACCAACCCAAGCTAATCTGCGCCCGCCACCGCCCCTCTCCTGCTGTCGCCAGTTCTAAGGTTAGCTTATGAATGCAACTCCTGGCTTGGGAGAGCACCTCTTGCCCTGATGGAGCGCGGAAGTCAGTATCTGTGTGGCATTTTGGTTTTGACCAACATCTGTTAACCACAAACTCTCTCTCTCTCTCTCCATGACTGCACATGTTGGATGTGGTAAGAGGAACCAGGAGAGGGAAGCAATGTTTTGCAGAATCCCAATTGATATTTTTTTTTTTCCAGGTATGTCAGCAGAAGAAATCACAGCACAGTGAAAGCTTGCTGCCCAAATCAGCCTTGTTTGTCAACGAATCCTGTCTCCCACCCTCCCAGGACTCTGAACAAAGTCTACTTGACTCTAGGCTGACGGGAGGAACGACACCTGTGCAGTCCTGGGCAGAAAGGGTTTGCTGGGCCTAGAGGAAGCAGCCTGAGATGATTGATCCTGTGATTCACTGCGAGGCGAAGGAGAACGTGTGGTGGAGAGTATTGTGTCCAAACCGGAGAATCCATGGTTAACAGATGCAGGAAAAGCCAGTTGATTTGCACATGCTCAGTAGTCTTCCAAAGTCTCTATTTCTCCCATATTGAGCCGCTCTGATGAGGCATTCACTGAAAACCCTGTAAACCGAAAAGGACTCGCGTTAAAAATCTGGATGTAGTATATTGCATCTGATGTAAAACATCTGTTCCATCCAGTACCATGGGTAGGAAAATGAATGATGTATATCAAATAAAGACATGGGGAAATTCCATAAGGCTAGAGACATAGTTACCCTAACTGGTTTTTTCCTTAATAAATCAGAGATAATCAAGTGCATATTTAGGCAAGTATCACTTGGTCTTCAAAAACAGACCAGCAGAAGACTGGTTTCAGCCTTCATTTAGAAGATGTCACCTGCAGAGCTCGTACAAGGCAAATCTAGGAAGAATGGTGATGCTGCTCAGCAGCAGCTTGGAAGGGAGCATGTTTGAGTCAACTGACACCTGGAAGCGCCTGCCAACGCTGTACTTCGGTTGTGCAACAGCTAGAAATATACATTTTGTCAACTCTGAATCCAAGTGTGGAATCACGCTCAACACTTCACAGGGTGTGAGCAATTCTACTCCTTATTTTAAAGTCTAAAAGCATGTATCTATGAAAGCTAGTGGTGATTCCATGTATTTCCATGGTTTGCTGCCTTTTTTTAACACCATGTTCCGTCTCACAAATACAACAAAAATGTACAGAGTTATCAAGGGCTATGCAGATGGGCTCAAGATGCACCTAAACTACCCAACCTTTTAAGCATAAGTGCTTAGGACATCATGTACATGAGAAAAGTCTGAGGAAAAGCAAAAACATTGTCTACAAGGAAAAAAATCCAATATATCACATGCAACTTTCCAACTGAAATCCAATTTTTTACGGTTGTACCAACCCCACATAGAGCATGGGAAAAAAGAAAGTTTTCCTGTGTAAGCCTACTAAACACAAACCTGACATTTCATTGTCTCGAGACTGCTCTAGGCTTGCTCTGTGCTAGAAAAGAAACTCCTTTTCACAGTCACCTTCAACATAAAGCGATAAAAAGTGCTCTGGTTCAGTAGGTTTAACGAAATTGTTCTGGCTCCCTCTCGTGGCAGGATGTTGCTTAAAGGTTTTGGGTATTATTTTATATTGAAGAGCATTGATTTTTAACAAGCTGCACGTGCTACGTCTCTTCCAGTTGCACCTTCTTAATTATGTTTGCTGTTTTCTTCTTCACATTACTTGAGCAGCTTTTTGAACTACTCAACTGAAGACTCAGATCAGTCTCAGACTGGCATCTAGGGGTGGCATTTGGGATTCCACTGAAGAGTTCAGTGTACTTCCATGCAAAAAATCATCAATTTAGTTGAAGAGCACTGATTTTACTGAAAACAAAAAGGGAAGATAATAAAAAAAAAAAACCCACAAACACCAAAGGTGGGGCTCTGTTAGAGCCTTAAAAAAGCAGAGACTTCCAGGTGGCTAATACCAGGCGTGCTTTGCACAAATATGAACTAAGTAGCACCAACACAACAAATACTGGGCCAGTGCAGCGCCCTGGTTTCCTTTTTATCACCTGGCAGCCCAAGTGTGGACACATTTAATCCTACAAGAACACTACAGCAACACATTACATCCCACAACACTCACTACTCGCATACTTACACAATGCCACTTCAAACACTTCAAAGAAACCTTTCCATCAATGAATGCTATACCATCCTCACATAAAAATTAAGATAAGAGAAAATGGACACACACACACACACACACTACTGATGATGTCATCATCTCCACTGACTCCAACTGAAAACTTTTGACCACTTTTCAACTTTTTGGTTTTTTCCCCCCCATAAGATCTTTGCTATCTGTTCTGACTAGTGTGGTTAGTTCATGTAAGAAGGCAGGAAGGGATAAAGGCAAACCTCAAGAAGCTGTTCCTGATGAAGAAACAGAAAACACGCTTTTCTTAAAAGATGGAATTAGCATTAATCCAATAAAATAGGTATAGGTCAACTCAAAAGAGGAAAGACAGTTTAACTGACATCCCCGAACCACTGAAAGGTTTCCAGGTTATAACCATGGTACTGAAAGGCCTCTTCAGTAGCAAAAGTTTGACAAGATTTGCCATGAAACTGATATAGAACTTTTAAACTCATTAAATAATAATACTGGAAAAATTCTAAAGACACTTCAACTGTTCTTTAAATTCTAACGACAACTTCAAGGTAGTTTACCTTTTCTGTTCAGATTCAATATTCCCACCTAAGGCTAACAAGAATTATACACTCCACAAGGCTTTTCCCAAATTATACATTAATTTCTAAAAATTAAAACCAACCTAACAAGCTGGGATCTGCGCGAACCATTTTCTGCTTCTTCTTCTTCTTCCCGCTCTGCACAGCCTCAAAATTGGATTGCTGGTTGTTGCTCTGATTGGTCTGAAAGACCGAATGTAGCGAACTGTGGTTCATCCCCCACACTGAGTCCTGGAGAACAAAGCAAGTACCAGGTTATGAAGTGCAAGTAGGTTTGGTTTATTTATGTTGAAAGCATTCAGAGAGCTCAAAGAGCTTCCCATCCAACACGTCTTTCTAAAGCACGTCCTGGATCAGCGCAGTACGAGGCTATTTGATCTACAGTTGACCTCAGCTGTTGGTAAGAAGGGATACTTGATTCTGCAGTAAATATGTGAAAACTGCTTTATTCCCTGTGTTTCACATGACCTGTAAAATCCTCCTGTCAATCCAGCGGAAATGCAGACTCTCCCAACTCAACTACAGTCCTAAGGACTGTAGTAAGATTTACCTGTTGCTGCTGCTGCTGTCGCTGCTGACTGGCTTTCTGTTTGGCACGGCGCTCGAGAAATTGCTTGGCAAACTCCTTGGCCTCAGGAGTATCTCCAAGATAGGCTCTGATGTAATCATGGACCTCGTAGGGAGACTCCACTTCCTTCAGGAAAGAAACAAACGTGGGAACTGCAAGAAGAAGGCAGACTGTGAGGGAATGGCACGTTGATGTGTGAACACGTGGCATGAAACAAGCACAGACTTTGGATTTCGGTTTCAAATATTTTCTTATCTGATAGCAATTGCAATTGCTCCCCTACTGTAAAGCCCTCCAGTGCAATGCTTCATCTGTTCTGCAGTCAAAGCAAGGATAAGGAAGCCAGCTAACGTGATGAGAAGGAAAAATAAAATGACAATCCTAAGGGCGTGTCAACCCACTAGTTCTAGCCACTGCCAGTTTTTAAGCTCAAATTTAATGCCAGGCCCAAACAGCATTACATTTGGCACAACACCCTCCTCAGTGCTGTCATCAATACAGTCTCTTTGTGGCTAAAGCAGATGACACTCGCAGTGGCTGACATGACCTGTAAACACCTGAGGTTGAACAGGTAGCTCATTTCCCAGACTGCCTTATCTTTTTTCCTTTAGACTACGTTGCACTGAAGAGCTGGGTTTTTTTTGTTTGTTTTTGGTTTTGGGGTTTTTTTTTGTTTTTGTTTGTTTGGTTGGTTGGTTTTTTGGGTTTTTTTTTGTTTGGTTGGGTTTTTTTTGTTTTTTAAACATGGACATGGGCAAAGCAAACCACAAGCCAGGAAGATACCAGGACAACAGGCTGCCACCTGTGGCACAAAGTAGATTTGGAAGCACAGAAGCTCCCTGTGGTGCCATACAGCCACTTCTCTCCTCCCAGAAGACACGCTGGTGGCTTCAAATGTGTGTCAAGCACAGGCTTTAAAACTACCAATCTGAGAAGGTAGAAAGTTCTGTCTCCCCCAGGGCCAGGAGCACAGCTGCTCCTCCAGGCAGGAGCTGGAGCCCATGAAGATGCACTGCCCCGTTTCCAAGCGGGGCTGAGGGAAGCTGTGGCACTGCAGGTGCGTGAAGTGTGGTCCTGTCTCTTGGGGCAGGTCGTGGTTCTGGTTCCCCAGACAGGTCCAAGGGTCCCACAGGACCACAGCTTTGCAAGGTGCAGGCGTTGGAGCACAAGGATTTGCACAGGTCCACGTGGGAGGGAGTAGGAAGCCTGCAGTGTTTTGCTACAAGGTGCTATCAGTTTGTGATCCCAGACTGGATGTTCCTCTACGTGCCCTCCAGCAGAGTTAGTAAAAACCAACCAGTTTAACACCCCAAAAAATGGGTGCACCCCAAAAATGCACAGGGGCATATGATAATTTGGCCTGCGCTTGAACATGAACTTGATCCTCATCCACCTGCCTGCTAACACTTCCATGTCCACCAAAAACCCTCAAGCAGAGCTCTGGATGGCAGACTTTAAAACTGCTCCCAGGCCCGCTGATCTGCTATAGTTAACCCAACAAAGACCATGGAGAAAATGATGCATCCAGTTCTTCAGACCACTATTTAATGATGCCATTTTGCTGACTGCATTAAAAACATCACTTTGATGCCATTCTTTCCCTCAGAACTATCCAGATCAGGAAAGAAACTGGATCCTGTTTCTCACAGGGGATCACTTAGGTGAGGACGCCTCTTACCATCTAAGTTGTTGGCTGTGTTGAGCGCATGAAGCATCTGTTCACACCACTGAGTGAATCCATCCTGGGCTTTATTAACCCCCTGGAACAATTTCAACAGCTTCTCCTCTTCTTCCACCTTCTTGTTCTGTCTACTTGTAATACCCACAGATTTACTGAGATAAAGAAAATACATAATAAAATTATAAATTACCAGACTTACAAATCTGATTATAAATCAGACTTATCAACATTATAGTACACAGCACAGCGTTACAAACTCACTAGTTTACAAAACGTAAACACTGTTTAAGAACCAACTAGTTTTCCATGTAGATGACAAAATAAATTGTGAATGATCAGCTATTAGCTATTTTAGCTAACACACAAAAAAACCCCCAAGGAATACACAAGAAGCTGTTGCAACTGCTTAGTGATTGTCTCAGGAGTGGCAGGTAGCATGGGAGTTGCTACCTACCTTTCTTTGCAAAAGCTCCTTCCCCAATTCCTACCTGAGGCTGGCATTGCTTTTGTTTTTATTGGTCGAGTTACGAGGTCCCACTTCCTTCACTGCATCGTCCCAGAAACCCATATTTGAGTTTTTGGTATCAGCATTACTCCAGATGCTACTGACCAGGTCAGATGCCCACTGGTTGCTGGGATTAGTGTTTAGGGAGCCCCACACTGAATTCCCAATGCTGGTGTGCAGGTTAGAGTGCTGTTGAAACATAACAAAGAGACCCTGGTTATTAGCACCAGACCTGGCAGGACAGTAAACGAAGAGACACAGAAAACTCTCACATACCATTTCCCTCCGCACACTGATTAGATAAATAACCTTACGTACCGTAGTATTTCTGACTCTGTTCGGCTGCTGGTGCTGCTGTTGCTGCTGTTTCTGCATCTGCCTTGCCTCCTCCTGCTGTATCTCCAGCAGGGACTTAGTGGTGCCTGTTGGTTTGGTGACATTACCCCAGCCTGACAACTTTTGCTGTTGTTGCTGCTGCTGTTGCTGGAGGGCCTTCATTAGTTCACGCTGCTGACGCCTTTGCTGTTGTGGGCAAGACATAAGTGTTTGTCTATACTTTCAGAAGATCATAACTATTCAAAAGTCTAGCTGGGAAACTGGTTTAAAACAGACTTCACCCTCTTCTGGAGGAGTCTGGCTGACCTATTATTTTTTGAGCCATTACAGTTCACAGAAGCGTCACAGAATAGAGTTGGAAAGGACCTCTTGAGACCATCCAGTCCCACTCCCCTGCTAAAGCAGGGTTGCCCAGAGCACATCACTCAGGACGGCATCCAGGCGGGGCTTAAAGGTCTCCAGAGAAGGGGACTCCACCCCCTCCCTGGGCAGCCTCTGCCAGGGCTCTGACACCCTCACCCCAAAGAACTTTCTCCTCATCTTTGAAGGGAACTTCCCGAGTTCCAGCTTGTGCCCGTTGCCCCTTGTCCTGTCCCTGGGAACCACTGAGAAGAGTCCAGCTTCATTCTCCTTCAACCCACCCTTCAGATCCTTGGGAGCATGAAGAAGGTCTCCCCTCACCCTTCTCTTCCCCAGGCCAAAGAGTCCCAGCTCTCTCAGCCTTTCCTCCTCAGGGAATGCTTCAATCCCTCCATCATCTTTGTTGGCCTTTGTCCCTCCAAAAAGGCAGACTAAGTAATTAGTAAATACAAATTGCTCATGAGCCTAGGACAGAATCAGTTTGCCTAATCATGATTGCAGCCACCTAAGCATTCGGGGTCTTGTAGGAATATCTTCTCTCCTACCACCACTTGTCTTTCTGCCCCTTAAAATGCCCTTGTCTTATCTGCAAACTACTGTATAGATGTGAAATAACTTTATATTGGTTTGTGAATGTATTAGACTCCTAGTGTTAAAAGGGTACAGTTTACCCTCCTCACATTTATATTAAGAACAAGTACTTACTGATCCCACACACCAAAAGACAGGATTTTACCTGAGTTACGCTGATATTTCAAGGAAACATTCCTCGTCCTCATTATTCCTTTCTAATCACTTAATCAACAGTTAAGCACTCACATAGCCGAGTCCACTCTTAACAAGTTACACTGCCAGCATATACATACCTCTTCTCGAAGCTGCCGTTCTCTTTCTTCTTCTAACTTTTGGATTTCTGCCAATGACAATGTGGTCTGGGATTGACAAGCTCCTGAATTTGATTGCTGACCCCATGTTGAAGATGAAGGGAGCTGGGCCAAAACCCACAAAATTAAGAATTACGAAATATTTTGAGAGAATACTTGCTGAAGTATAATCATGAAAAAAAAAATCAGTATAAGCTGATTTTTTTTTTTTTTATAAGCACAGGGGAAAAGAAAAGCCATCTTTAAACTCTAGCAAAACATTGGAAAGTATAAAATGGCACAATTAAGTATTAAAAAGTACATTCAAAGTATAAACTGTATGTTTCCTTCAACTGCCATCTGATGTATCATAGTATCAAAGACACAACAGTAATAAACAGACGTGGAGAACTCCAACTTGATATTTCTTATGAAGAATAAGGTAACACAAAACTGCCTGAAAAATAGCAACTTGTTTTGATCTAAAAAGCTTTAGAAACTTTGCATTGACCCTTGCTCATTGTAGCAGAATAAATTCTTCTGCATTCAGGAACCCCTTTCCAGATGTTTCTATCAACTGAGCCGCCTTCTTTTGGGTTTGGCAACTTACTTTCCTTTTGTTTCTCCCATGGCTTTTGAAGTCAGCTTTTCACCCTCTTCCCTCTCCAGATAGTTCATCCCTCCCTGCTCTGTCCAAGATGGTCTAGACAGCCCTGAATTCAGCTGCTGTTTTCACTCACTACACTGAACTGGAGGAGCAAGTTAAGCTGTAGAAACCCATTTACCTTCATTTGTGCAAGTTGCTGCTGTTGCTGCTGTTGTTGCAGCCGTCGTAAAGCCTCCTGCTGCTGCTGCCTCTGTCTCATTATTTCTTTCTGGCGCTGGAGTTCCAGCTCCTTGCGCTTTCGCTCTTCTTCTTCGAGCCGCTGTCTGGCTGCCTCTTCTTCCATGCGTAGCCGGCTTTCTTCAAGTCGCCGTTGAGCTTCCTCCTCTTCACGTGCCCACTTGGCAGCCTCCTCTTCCTTCCCAGGACATAAAGAAGAATAAAGTCTAAGCAGACCCAGAAAATCTAAATTACTTCTACTCTCTAGTACTGAGAGCCGGACAGAACAGACAGAGGCCTTTATATATGTAATCTGTGCTGGCTAGGGTTAGGTTCGTTTAGCTTTACATTTCTCAGACAAGAAAGCTCAATAATACAGTCTACATCACCTCAAAGTGTAACTTTCCCATTGCTCCACCAAAGGGACTTGGAAGAGAATGACATCCCCCTAGTTCAGACTAGGTAATTTCACACCACTTTCCCTCCAGGAGTTAGACACCTTGTGAGTCTGAGCTGCTTCTATCAGCTTATACTCACATTCAAGTATATTTTATTCCACTATAGTTTTAGTGGAATAAAAATAGACAGGAATAAAGGTGTGGACATGAAAGACAGTGACAGAAAACAAAGATGGTGATGTTTTCTGTTGTTACTGAACACTAGAGTTACAAAGGAAAAGATGCTTCTGCTAACAAAGGAGATGACTACACGGTGGGACAGAAATGGTGATGAAGGTCTTTATAAGAGAGGGCCTTGAAACAGAATTTTTAAATAATAGCTGGCAATTCCAAAATGGACCTGGAAGTTAATGTGAAGCCAATCGTGTTTCAAGTTTAGTTCAATTTAGGGACTGTGCTGGTATCGATTTGGGGGTTGGAAGCTCAGGTTCCCCAATATGGCTGTCTAAAGCTGACCCCAAGGGAAAAAAAATCCCATTAATAGTAGGACAAGAAAAAGGGAAGAAGAAAAACAACTTTGGTAGCAGGTAAAATCTTGGCCTAGTACAGGAAGATTGGTAGACCTGATCATCTCAGATGATGTTAAAAATAACAGTTCTACAGTAAAGGTTCACAGAGTGACATTTCAAAACATATTATTATTCTGGTGATGTACTCTGTTTTCAAGAAAGGAGTACATATACCATGCTGCAAAGCCATTCTTGAGGCTTTCAAACATGAAAGAAAATGCTCATTTCACACAATTCTCTTTTCCAAAGGGCAGATCAGATTCTGATTATTTTGTCTGAAATCACAATAGAGGTTAACATTCTTCATTCAGTTGGTACTGTCTACAAGCCTTGCCTTCCTCCACCAAAAGTGATGGTCTCTCAGGCACGGGTGCAAGTTTCAAAACTTGTTCATTCTCGCAGCCTCCATAATTAAATGTATTAGATCTGTCTTGCCATTTTTCACCTGTTTACGAATTAACTCCTCTCGCTGCCGTCTTTCCTCCTCTTCTCTTCTTCTCTCTTCCAATCTTCTAAGTGCTTCCTCCTGCTGTTGCCGCTCCTCTTCCTCCCGCTGCCTCCTTAGTGCAATTTCCTGCTCTCGTTGTCGCCTCAGGGCTTCCTCCTGGAGTTGGGAACAAGATGTCAATCTATAAACGCCATTCTATTGATGAACCACATCAGAACACAGACTACAACATGGTCTGGCCAGATAAACGGCCTCAAGAATAGCTTTCTTAGCTCCAAGCTAAGCAATACCAAAACAACTGCATTAAACACTACAGATCCATATGTTAACAAGTTATTTTGATGCAATGTGCATCTCATACTTTTCATTACAATAATTCATTTATTTAACTCATGAAATCATTGCCTGCCTTTGGTTTTAAAAAGAATGGCGTTGAGAATGAAAACAGTGTGAGACTACTCTTTCCAATATCCACTAACTGTACTTGTACATATATGTGGGGTTTTTTTATTTTTTTTAAATGTGTGAGTATCTATAATTCCTTTTTTTTGGGGTGTCAGTTTTAAGTTGGAGGCTTTTTCTACATATAGGAGTTTCTAAACACTTGTAGGGCACTGGAGTAGTCAAACCACATGTCCAGACACCAGAAGTAAGGCTGAAGAAGCCTGGTGCACTTAAAGACACTGCAAGCTTTGGAAGCCCTGGAAACATGAAACTCAATGAAAGGGGTTTTACTGGGCTATTCCTATGCTGCTTAAATATTATGGGCAACAAAAGGTCTCTTGAGGGCTTTGACTTTTTGGCCATCCCTGAATTATTTAAATACCTACCAATAAATTATGTTTTGCGCTCCTAGTTCTGCTGCTTGCCTTTTGGGGGAATAGGGCACAGCCAGCCTTCTGCTGCCTTCCCATATATTCTTAAAGGGGAGCTCATCTGTGCAACTTTTTCTCCAGTTCTGACTTTTCCTTGCATAAAATCGCCTTGGGTTTTCTTGCCTGTTCTCATCTCTGAAGTCCAGCACCTGCCATTTATCCCTTCTTATTCTTCTCTCCATGAACAGCTCAACCTAAAGATCCTACTTTTTTGGACAAGAACGTATTTAAACTTTCAGAAATAAATTTTCCTTTTGAATGATCAGTATAGTGCAATCATACTCTTAGAAGTTTTGGGGGTTTTTTTGTAAGCAATACATTATTCCCAGGATGAAGGGAGACTGACTGTGCAGCATTGATATGCATTTTGAACTCTGGTAAATCAAAGAAGTTTATGCTGAAATCTAAGACTCTTTTACTACATCTGGTATCAAACCTTCCTACACACACAGCATAGATAAACTGCAACATAGCTCCGTGAACAACTGGAGTAGGTTTCTCTCTGACAATGGCAGACTTCAGATGTCTACAATCTAACTGTCAGTAGACAGAACATTTTGGTTTTTATAAGCAACTCTTATTGCTTATAATGGCACTGAGGAGCTGCTGGCTGCAAGCCAAGAAGTGATATACAGGAATATGAATTAAGTGGTTTAGTACTAAATTTAAGTGTAAGTTTTCCTTCTATTAGCTGGACATGAAACTGTAGCCCATGAGTCATTTTCTCATTAATCAAGTTTTTGATTTGTCACATTCACAAAAGCTTCAAGCACAACACACAACTAAACTATTTCGTTATTTGGGCCTGTAAGTGAACTAACTGGACACATGCAGTCAAGTCAAAATAATCAAGTGTCCCCACTGTAAGTGTTAAAAAAAATTCTGCTTGGGTTTTGGTTTCTTTGTGGTTTTGTTTGGGTTTTTTAGTTTTGGGGTTTTTTTCTGAAACGTCTACTGAGGAGGCTGCCACACATCACGATCTCAGCTCAGGATGTCCAGTTGCCACCCAGGCCCAGGGGGCATGTTTGGCTCTAATCACTGACATAACACAAGGTATCTGAGAATGATGAACAAAGTCACCAAGTCCTCCTTTATGGCAGCAGCTCACTGACATCTCTGCCCTAGTTTCCCTTTGGGAAATGAGGCTAGAGTTGTCATTAATAAAACTGAAAGGATCTCTTTGTTGCTCAGGCATGCCAGGAGAGACACTGTTCAATGACAGCAATTAAAAAAAAAACCAGAACCCTCTCTCCTTAGAGAACTAAAAATGAGCAGTGTTGTACCAATATGAGGAAAAAATCTGCAAGATTATGAAAAGCTGTGAACCACAAGGCTGATGTCATTCTTTTTTCCTACTCTTCACAGCTATAGAAAAGGTTGTCTTAATAGTCACTTCTGTATCTTATTATTCAATGTTTTTTGTTTGAGCATGTGACCAAAACCATTCAATGCTCTCCAACTTTCTGCTGCTGACTGGTATGGGAAACAGACTCATTCCTTTGGCTCTTACTGCTCCCATATTCATGGCTTCCTGCTCCAAGAGAATCCCGATATTCTTTGAGCATCTTTTCTAATAATTGTTTTCGACACACGTATCTTGCTGTGCAACTTATTTCAGATCTTTTCCAATATTTATAATATTGCAGAAAATGCTTAAGTAGCAAGCCTCTTTTCAGTAGACTCTAGATTCTTAAATAAAATATTACAGATTTTTGCAGTTATCACCTGCAGTTCTGCTTGTCTATGTTACCAGGGATTACAAGCCCTTGAGTTTTGTGGACCTTGTCTTTGAACCAGGTACATTAAAGAAAGCACTAAAGATACAATTCAGAGAAAACAATTATTAGCTTGTTATTAAACCTCAAATTTTGCCCCTGAAAGTGAACAATCATTACAAAACATAAAATATCAGATCTGAAACAAAAAACAAACAAAGAAGAAATACAGGAATACAGGAGCTACACAAGCTGGGCATTACTGTTTGCAATTCTACAGTGCAAGTAATTGATGAAAACTACAAACAGAACTGGATTCAACATTTGGTATGACATTTCATCCTACAGAATTGAATTTCTATTAGTTATTTTTTTATTTAGAATTCACCATCAACAGCATATTTACTAACCTTATATACTAGTCTTTTATGCAGTATTACATCAAAAGCCTTCCTGAAGTCCAGGCAGATTAAGTCTACTGCTTCACCCCTCTCAGCTCTCACTGTCATCTCCTCAAAAGAAGTTAATCAAATTTGTTAAGCATCATCTCCTCTGTATAAATCCATGCTAATAAATCAGTTCATCCCTGATTCTACAATGCCTTCCAGTACAGAATTCAAATATTAGACCAGGTTTGTTTTTGTTTTTTCTTTTTTAAATACAAAATACAATAATATTTTCTCTTTCCAGAGAAGTGCTTTAAAGTCTTTCGTTACCTTTTCAAGACATTACTGCTCAGAATTAAGCATTTTGGCAATTATTTCATTGGTAATGAACTAAGATACTTGCTGTTACTGCTTCTCAACCGCATTCTGTTTCCTCCTTGTAAGTAATTATTTCGCATGACATGTCATAAAGGGAGAATCAGATTGTTTACTGTACAAATCCAAAGTGGACAAAACACTTTGGAATTTCATGGACATTTCTAATAAGTTATATACAGCAGCAAAACTGTTACTCTGAAAAGAAAAAATGCAAGTCTATTTATTTGAAGCCACCATGGATGAAACACATTGAGTTACCAGGTGATCAGCTGAAAATTAATTATTAAAACAGATCTAAAGCAATTTACCTCAAAATTTAAAACTTTGGGGTATATTATTGCTTTAGTGCTGCAGTAAAGTTTGACCTCCAGCATCAAAGGATGCTTTTCCTCTGTATACCATAATGATTTGCTGTACACAAAGTAGATATATTAAACCAAGGAGCCATTTATTTATAGACTGGATTCATAACATGAAAGCTACCACCTACATATCACACTGTAGTTTATTAAAAGGTGTTCAGTGACAAAACCCAAACAGTGAGTGAATTGAGGTCTAGGACTAACTTACAAATAAAAGTAAAGATTCTAGAGGCTTCCTCAGACATTTGATCCTTAAACCAGGATATGCGCTTTACAACTGCCTCCCTAAGCACATAGAAAATATTATAAGGCCAAAATTATTTATTATTTTCACTTCTTATTCACATGCTACTTTACAGGGCATTTATTAACTATCTCCTTAGTGAATAACCTGAATGCACTTGCCCTTTTCCTTTGCATACAGAGTGAAAACTAACTTCCGCTGTCTTTCCCTCCTATGACACTTAAGGAACAATTAATCTTTTTTCTATACAAAATTTAGAAGTACATGCTAGAAAAGTCAAGCTGATAATTTTCTCCATTCCATGTTCTTGTAAGATTAAGGATATACTACAACTCCTAGATTCATTCTCCTACTGCAACACAGATCAAGTCAACTAATCTGCTTGTCCAAACTACATCCTTTCTCAAGTATCAGCTCCAGAAAATAAAGCTGACAGACTATGACATAACCCAGATAATTATTCATTCAAATAAAATTATTTCCCAAGTTCAAAAAAAACACATGGGAAAAGAGCTAAATGTAACATCCCTTTTTCCACTATAGCCCTCTACATTTTATTAATTTGAAACAGTTGCTCAAGCTCCAGCCTACTCCAGAACATACCCTTATCAAAACACTAGACTGCATAAATGGTGAATAAAGATTAAACATACAATAACTGGGGAACTAACATCTAGTATTGACACTAAGAAGCTGGGAGGGAATATTTCACAGGGAATAAAGCCTCTCAGCTCACAAACAGGTCTCTATCTTGAAGTGAACCATCAGAGCCCATTTCTCAGATTGCAATTTGGGCTCTTAAAAACCAAAAAAAACAGCAACAGTAGAATCATTTCATATACTCACATGAAAAATATTAGAACTGTCTTTGTACACACCTACCAAAGATTAATTAGACCCCACAGGATTCTTAAAGTGAGTTTTAAAAAGTATTAAAATTAGAGATGAACTACATTGAGGAAACTCACTTGCTTCCTGCGGGCCAGTTCTTCTTCTTCCCGTCGTTTCCTCTCATCTTCCTGCTGCCTCCTAAGTAGCTCTTCTTGTTGCCTCCGAAGCTCCTCCTGCCTTTTCCTCTCCTCTTCCTCTCGTTTGGCCCTCATTTCCACTTCTCTCCTCTCTTGCTCTAGCTACAATTCACATAAAACTATACTCAGATGCAGGTAACGTATTCCTACACCATTTCTTAGGGCAACTCTGCTGAGATTACAGTAACAACATAACAGATGAAGCCTCTGACAGATGCTCTCCCTTAATTGCAATTTTACCTATCAGCTGGCTGCCTGCTGGGGTCACGTTGCTGAAATAGTCTAGAACAATTTCTGACAATTTCTGTTCTGTAATGAACACCAGTTCTCTAGTCAGACTTTCTACATCAGCTCCTTAAAATAACCTCTGACTTTAGAAGCTACTAGCAAGTTGCTTTGCAGTCATCATAGAATAATCAGTTTCAGGAAATGTACAGAATCATACAAGGTCTGAACTTATGAAAATAATTTAGTACTAGAGTAAGAGTGAAACAACCCAACAAAAAAGGACTCTTACAATTCCCCAAACCAATTCTGGTGAAAAGATGCAATGATTAAAAGAACGTCTACCTGCTCCTAGGTCAGGGCTTGGCATGACAACTGTTGATGAGCCAATTTAAAAAAGAGGTGGCTAGTGAAGGATCTTTAATCACAAAAAAAAAAAAAAGTGTAACCCCTACTTTAGAGGTCAGTAATATCTCCAGAGCAATTGTTTCCAAACAGCAGTCCGCAAGGATTTCCTAACAAGTTTTTATAACCCATATTCTCTTTATGATGTTTTCCATTAATACGTAATCAAAATTGTACAGAGTGGCCTGAAGATTGAAGAGCTTATAGTCTTCCATTGGCTCAAGAAACACAGCTACATTGCAGAACAGCAATCCCAACTTCTTACAGCACAAAACAATTTCTGACCTTTGCAGCTTTGGCCTTCTCGAGCTGCTGAAGTTGTTCTAGAGCTGGTCCCTGAGCTGCAGTATCAATGGGGAGATCCCAGACACTGCTTCCTTCCCAGACTAGACAGTGAAGAAAACAAACATTGACAAGCAAAAATAAGCACATCAACAAAAAAACAACTGGAAGCAGGAAATCTTGTGTACGCAATTACCACATTTTATGACTTAAAATCATGACAACACATTTGTCTTAGTAAAGGCTTGTAGAAGGCGGCTTGTCCATTACTGAAGCCAGGCTGGGTTTCCTATGAAATGCCACACATGAAACTACTATTCAAACTCCTCCCGTCAAAGCAGAACACCTTTATAATATAACACTCAATCCCTTTGGATCAAGGCTTCCCATAACCATGGGAAAAATTACCATATTCTTCACAGCTCTCAAACGCAATTTAAATTGCATGAACCATTAAAAAAAAAAAAAATACTGATGCAGAAATAACTCCCTCTAGCATCCAAAAAGGGAGCAATTGTCTCAAAGACGTTGGCTCTTAATCAGTGAGCTTTTCACAACGTATCTCACCCGTGCTAAGCATCTTACCTGTAGGTTGTGAAGCTGACTGAAGTTCCCATATTGAGCCAGTGTCCGGCACTGACACAGACCTTGTAACAGGTGGCATCATGTTCTGTTCAGATATTCTGTAATACCAACAGGAAGAGTCAACATGCCACTTCCAGGGAGAGGAGTGCTCTGAACACGCATGAGATTCAGTAACTTGTAACATACTCCTTTCCTTCCACACCTCTATTTAAAACAAAAATATGATGCGGACAATACTACTTGCTTGCAGAGTTCTTGCCCATCTCACCCCTGCTGCCAACTCAAGGGCTAAGCCAGATGCTGCTTACAAGCTAAGTTTGAGGAACAAGCATCTAGCATTGCAGAACTCAACTGGCAAAGCCATTCCATTACCAGCATAATGTCAAAAAGGTATGATTTCAACTGCAAGATTTTCCCACTCGTTTTCATAACCATTCTCTGAGGTGAAGGCTACATATATAAAGAATATTAGACAACCTGCAAGCTGTTTCATATCCAATCTTCACAATATGTAATGCTCAAATATGAGCAAACTTCAACAGGGTGGACCGCTGACAAGGATACAATTAACATTATACACAAGTAAGAGTATAGGAAGGATGGCATTCGGTTCAATTCTGGGCTAACTCACCTCATCTTCAGGGCCTGGAACTGTTGCAAGAGAATAGCAAGCTGCTGCTGCTGCTGGGATGAGAGGGCTGCCTTTTGCTGCTGGGCCAGCACCTGTGCGTATTGTTGTCTTTAAAAGAAAAGCAAGAGAATTACTGGTATTTGTTCACTTGCTTATTTTTGTCATGCCCAAGATGCAGAAGTTGTATAACAGATCTATTCTCCAGGACTGAAGCCCACTGACTTATATAACATACAGGCTAAATACTAGAGGAAACCACAGAATGGGGCCTTGGAAAGAATAAAAATACAAGAATATAATAAAACTGGCCCACGTGAGCACAATCAAATTTCTCTTCACTCTCAACTATGTCAACTGGTTATTGCTGTCTAACGTTACTCTCTCGTAAGCTGTGTAACACTGCTCCCCTTTCCTATGAATTACATACGCTCCAATTAATCTGGCTTTGATGACCGTCCACCTATACAAATCAACCTCTCCCCCAGTATGTCAAGGCATCCCCTAGTACAGGGGCAAGCTCTCGCCTTATCAACTCATAAGCTGACAATCAGTATCCAAAAATCATAATCACGACACATGCTTTTGGGATCCCTTGAACAAGTAGTCCAGATGATTGCTTTCTTTTTTTCCCCAGCTCTTACAAAACTAATTGTTAGGAACTGGCCAGGACTGAAGAACTGTTAGCCTGGTCAGAAATGGATGCCAAATTCATTTCTCCAGCAGTCACCTTCCACTGATCTTCAAAAATCTAAGCAAGTGGACCAAAAATAAGTTCTGCCTTCCCCATCTCCACTTCAAAAGACATGTAAACCTTCCCCTGACTCCAAAACATCTGAACTGCATCACAAGGGTAGCTGTGATTCTGTTTGACCATAACAGCTACCTGTATCACCGGTCTCCCCAAACTAGCTACATGTGACACCAAAAAAGTCTCCAAAAAGCATGCCTGAAGTACCACACTCCATCTGAATCCTGTAGGCTACCAAGCCTCTGGTGTTTGTGGAAACAGGCTATTGCTGCTGGAGGTGAAGCACTCCCAGCCCCACTGCTCAAGGAAACAATGACAAAAAACTGAACCCAGATGACTAAAAAGAACTGCAGAGCAGAACAGAGCTACTGGAAGGTCTCTGGGACTGGGAGTCTTACTGTATTAGGAGATGCTGATACTGGAGGTGCTGCATTTGGATCAGGGCCAACTCTTGTTGCCTTGTCAGCCGCTCTTGGTCCAGCTCACCCTGTATTTGGGAATAAAATGTTCTATTTTAATAACATAACAGTAGCAGTGCATT
Source organism: Nycticryphes semicollaris (assembly GCA_013400055.1). Classification (NCBI taxonomy): domain Eukaryota; kingdom Metazoa; phylum Chordata; class Aves; order Charadriiformes; family Rostratulidae; genus Nycticryphes; species Nycticryphes semicollaris. The sequence goes on along the minus strand of VXBJ01005767.1, from coordinate 84,330 downwards.
GCAAATGCAAGCAATGCAAAAGTTACATTCTGAACTGAAAAGACTAAGAAAATAGAAAAATACCTATACAGAGATCAACATTTACAAACAAAGCCTGTAGTACAGCCACTGTGAAACATACAGCACTTGTACATATCACAGGACCAAGCCTTCTTGTTTTGCCACAGACACAGCAAAACAAATGTTTTTAAACCGAGTGCCTTTTCTCTTATTAAAAAGGTAATTTAACACAGGGTTCAACTTTGGCACTTGGAATAGAAAATAGTTCCATTTCTATTTGTTAAGGAACTCTTTGAATATTGTAACTGTCACATAATTACCAGGTGTGGAAGCGGTGCTGGACCTGGAGTGAAGGGAACCCTGCCCCACATTTTCATGATGTCTCCCAGTGGCTGGAAAGTCTCATCACAGGCTCTCTTGACCAACAGCGACATAGTGAAGTATCCAGCCTGGAACCACTCTGCCATCTCCTGATTACTGAAAGGACCTGAAATAACACAAACCGATACACATGGGGGGAAGAGGAAGTGAGGCCAAGTTGAGTATATGGGGAAACAAAGAGCATGGTGCTTGTTAAAGCAACACAGTACCTCACCAGTCCATCTCATCCACTCGCCTGGACAGATAGTACATTCAAGGTTGAAGTGTCAATGCACACATCTAGATCTTTGCAGTCCCCCAGAGAGTCTTTACAGAAAAGCATACGACTGCTTTTACCATGCGTTGGAGGGAGACAAGTCATCTCCGAGATGAAAGCCAAGCAGCCACGGTGGTGGAGAGCTTGGTCCACCAAATACACGTGCTGCCCTTCCAGCAGAGCTCATTTACTCGGGGCTCAGCACCGGGGTGACAACAGTCCAGTTTGGAGCTCAGCAGTACCCACTAGCTGACAGTGCTAAAGATCATCAGTGCTACCTTCCCCACCTGCACTGAACGGATAATTAAGCACTCTTAGCCTGCTTCAACTCTTGCCTTCAGAGGAACTCGTTATCTCTTATAGAAGTTTTACTTCTGGAACGTAGCAGACAAGCAGACCCACCTCTGAGTGCTAGATTACATTTTCTGAGGAAGGAAAAGGGAAACTGGTTTCCTTATTTTCTCAAAAAGTGACATCACTCCTTCTCTTCCTCTCCTTCCTGAGGAAGATTTCAGTCACTCCTGTCCAAACGGGGACTCCTATACTAATTTTATATATCCAAAGGGACACAAAGCCAGTAATTACAAAAAAGGGGTTATTCAACCAGTAAGAACCTAAGAACAACATAACTACAATTTTTGCAAGAACATCTTCAGAAAAGCAAGAATGTTCAGTACTTCTCGCCTTCTCTGTAAAAGCATCTTTAGAAGGTAATTCTTCCCAGAGAATAGGAAATCACAAAAGGTATCGCAGGAAAAAAAAACCATACGTGGGAGTGTTTACTCTTAGAGGTCATATCCAAGGCACTACATACTCCAGTGAAAAACTGTCACATTCTCACTGAGCAATGAAATTCTTTAGAAATAATTCTTCCCAGAAAGAGGGGTCAGGCACTGGAACAGACTGCCCAGGGAGATGGTTGAGTCTCCATCCCTGAATGTGTTTCAGAGTGGTTGAGATGTGGTGCTGGGGGGGGACATGGTGTAGGGGAGAACTTTGTAGAGTGGAGCTGATGGTTGGACTCGATGATCCCAAGGGTCTCTTCCAACCTGAATGATTCTATGATTCAATAACCTCAGCAACAACTAAGATGCAGTTTGAAGCACAGTGAGCAAATGAAAACGCTTTACTGATACCATCCTTTAAACTTAAGGGGGCGAGAAGAAAGCCCTAAAGATATATAATACCTGCAGACAAGAGACGGGCACAGAACCCCCAGAAAACACCCCCACAAACTCTATGTAGAGCTGACAGCTGAGGACACCATTCACACTAAACAGCGTTAGCAAGTACTATTTAGCAAAGCACAGCAAGTAAGGAACTTGCTGCTTGCAACTGTGGTTTTGGGAGGCAGCAAAGCAGCTGCTAAAACACAGCCCCAAGACCTCAAAAAGTACTTCTGAAAACAAAGATGCAACTACCTATACTATCTTTCTTAAGCAAAAGCTACAAGCATGAAACAGTTGTTACTATACAAACTGATAATGTGCTGGCTGCAAGTACAATTAAAACCGAGATTACACGCGAGTACTGGCTTGTAAAAATTGGCGTTCTCTTTGCTCTAGATTCTAAAGAAATTACCGTTCCCTGAATACTCAATGTCTTCAGACAGACTAGAAAACCTATTTCAGTGTTTCTTAAGGATTCTTCAACAAGCTACTGAATGGTCACGTTCTTGTTTTGTTTCCACTATTATCTAGAAACCTGAGTAACTATTGGTATGAAAAACAGGCTTTGGTCTAACCTCAGTTTACAGAAACACAAAGTGATAACAAAGCTTAGCCATGACAGTCTAATTCTGGACATTAGACATGCTGAGCTGGTGGGGGCAGTGATGAGTAGAAGATGTATTTTCAAGACCTAATTCTAGAATGGTCAATTCCCTGCACCGCTTTTGTAAAAACAAGCATCAGTATCTGTTGGCAGTAAGTTTGTGAAGAACTCTAGAAGTTCTGTGAAACAAAAGAGGAAGTGTAAAGGGCACAGACCTACCCTGAATTTCTCCTTGCGGATCTTTGTAGTACCATTTCTGCATGGCTTCATGGAACAACGGCATAGAGGAACCCTTTGCTCTGTGCTCTTGAATTTTTGCTGCTAGCCTTTCATCGTCAAGGGCACTGTCCTGCAGGTATGCCACCATCTTCTCTGCTTGCTGCAAGGAGACATCAAAACCAGCAAGGAATACAGGAGTTAGATGCGTGCGTACAGATTTGAAAACAAGGGCACCAAATACACCAACCTTGTCTTATCCGGTGCTCAAGGGTGCACCAGGAATTACAGGCAATTCAAGGACTCGTAACTCCACCACGAACCCCCAAGCTCAGTCTACCACCTTGTCATAATTACAAAGAAGCACAACTCACCACCTAAGGAAAGCTTTAAAACAACTTGCCAGGAAGGTCCCACACAGTATCATGATGAAAATTACAACAGGTATGGGAGCACTAGCATGAAAAATGCCCCACATCCCAGCAGCAACTAAACTTTCACGAACACAGTCTGTGCTTTATGTATGTTAGGATTTTTGTTTTGTTTCATACTTTGGTTTTTTTTTTTTTTTTAAACATATTGGACACACTGTTTTATGGTTTCTCAGGCAACTAGCAAGGCTATGACAGTGGTCATAAGCACTAGGAACTGTAGCTCTTTAATACTGGGCATAGCACCCTTATTCAGAAAAATACTACAGGGGCTTGAATTATTCTTTGTAAAAATAATGGAGGGAAGAAAAGTAGCTATTGGTATACATTGTGGAATGTAAAGTTTCAGCTGCATTTCTGGTTTTATGGGCTTCAAATACTTTTTGCATTCGACATTCCTCCAGTCTCACAATTGTCAACAAACAAAGGAATCTGAGAAATTTTACCTGCTCTAGGTGTTTGAGGCCCTCTTCATCATCTGGGTCAGTGGGAATGCTGCCCATGCCCGGAGCAGCTGTGACAGGTGTTTGAACTGGCCGCAGAGCAGGATTTGAATTGGAAACAGGAGGAGAAAGATGAGCAGGAGAAGCCGTGTCTGCAGAAATCTGTGGCAAAGGTTGAGCAACGGAAGCCAGATCTACAGAAAAGTGTTAAAATTTGTTAACTACCTTTAACGCAAAAAATAAATGAAAACTACTATTATGAACTTAACTGTAGAAAACATTCAACAGCTCAAAATTAGCACCAAAGCAAAAGTATTTTCAGCTCTTCTGTCTGTATGGCTGCACATTGGTATTGCTTACAGCACAGGCACCCAACTAAATTTACAAGGAACCGTTTAGTTCTGACACTGCAGAACTCAGCACATTTCAGCATAAATTCTGTCCCCTGGCCATATTTTCCTGATCTGCTCTATGACAACAAGATACATGCCCAACCAGCTCATCGTTCTCTAAATCACATTGCAATGTGAAGTACCAGTGAACTGCAAGCGTTTGAGACGGCATATCCAAAAAATCCTGCTTTTACAAGACCACTTGGTCAATTCCAGCTTCTCATCACCATATTCCAGCCCTCGCCTCTTAAAAGAGACCAAGACTAATCACAAATGGAAACTTACTAAATTTATCTACCAAGTTCATTACCTTCCCCTCTGTTGGACATTTTGGCTGGTGGTGTATTCTCTGTTCGATTCTCTTTATCTTCTGTTTTTTCTGTTCTTTCTGGCACAGACTCTTCCTTTCTTTCAAAAAGGCTTGTCTGCAGCGGGTCTGGAGGCTGGGATTTTGGTGGGGTATCTGACCTGGCAGCCGGTGAAGATGCTTGGACTGCTTCTTCCACTGCTTCTGTAACATTGCATGGTTCTACGTAACTGAATTAATGGAGTTTCTACACTGCAGCATAAAATGGATGCATGAGAAGTCCCCCTTACCTGCCACCACTCTGTCTGTTTTCTCTCCCTCTTTCTTGGTGGTCTTCTCATGATCTTTGGCTTCTTCGTTGTGACTCCCTTCAGAGTCTGATCTTTCTTCCCCTTCCTCCACAGGTCGGAAGTCCATCTCTTGTTCCTCAGGAATTGGCTCCTTCTGCACCTTCTACAAAGTCAACATAATCACCCATAATCCACCCAACATAGCAGGACATTTGCTCAAAGTGAACAAAGAGCCTGAGACAGCTTTTCACCTTTAAAGAGAGAAATGCTCCAGAGGAGTCAAATGTTCCCATTTCTTCTTCTGCATCTTCTAAGCACCACTCAGGGAGACTGTCTCTGTCGTCGTCCATGCTGCCACTCCCACACCGTACCCGTCGATAACCCCGTTCGTCATCTCGTTCCCGGAAATCGAATTCAAACCTCCGCCGTCGCTCCATGTGCTCTCGCCAGCCTGCAGAACGAGGGCCGTCTAAGGTGGGGGGAAAGCAACTTTACAAGACAGTCCTGGGGGCAGTAGCTTACTTGGGAAGGTGAAGAGATAACAGACAGCGACAAACATTCAGAAAGCCCCTAAAACGTACAATCTGTCTATGAACAGGCATCTTAAAGGACAAATGAAAGAAAAGGAGCATCTTACCATTAAGCAGGGGACTTACAAATATTGTCCTGTGTATATCCCCACATAAATTGCATTATGAGCATTAAAAAAGGCAAGAAAAGGCTAAGAAAGCTGGGCTATGTAATCTAAAATGTGCTAAAGCACCGAAATAAGACAAGTGACATTAGATGCTGATTGAATTTACTAACTGTCAGTGACTTAAAATCTCTTTTGGCATCTTTATATGTACCAGATACTATGTTTTCTTTTAGGCAATCTGCAAAAGTTACATCCTGAACAAACCACCCATGCCTTTTGGCTCTTTTCTTCAGAGGCGCTTTTGTGCATATACATGAAAAATGAACTGACAACTGTTCAAATACCTTTGAAAGGACTGTTAAGTTTCTCGAATAGTAACTTTTTAGCTGTGGAATACTTGGAAGGATAATAAGAACAGAGGAAAAACTTTCCAAAGTGAAGCATAAATTTTAGTTCATTTCTCATTCTAATCTATTCAGAAGACATCTTCCTTCAACCAAGCTTAAAATCCTCTGACTGCAATAATGCCAGTTAAACTGTAAAAAACCTGCTGCTAAGGAAAACAAATCGGGAGTGAAAAGGGTCGTGAACAGCTTTCCATCCAAGAGAAACTGCCTTTACCAAGAAGGTGCAAAGGAAAAATGAAAGCACTTCAGTTTTTAGTACTTTTAGTAGTGGCTGTGTTCTTTTCTGGAGGAAAAAAAGGCAAACATTCTTTTTTTGGTCTCAGAATTTGTCTAATCAGTGCAGTCTCACTGTTTATCNAAAAAAAAAAAAAAATCACAGTCAAGAAGCATTGTCCTCTGTTTTATCTACTTCATATGAGTGAGCAGTGTTTCCTCATCAACCCTAATACCCTAAGTATTAACATTAACCATGCAAAAATCCACCTGTCTCACAAATACAGGAAAGTTAAAACTCATCCTTGACAAACTATGAACTATAAAATTATGTTTTATCAAGAAAATACAAATGGTTAGATTTAAATGAAGCCTTCACTATATCGTATGTGCTTATTCGCAAATAATTCCACTGTATATCTTAACCCAGGATTCTAGTTATGCCTTGGAAAGAAATAACATTATTGGTATGTAAAACTGTCAAATTAATGTTCCGAGGCAACCTTTTTAATGTCATTAGGGAAAGAAATAAGGGATTCTAAGCATGCACTTATGCCACTTTTTCTGCCTGCTTTAAAGTAGTTCTTAACATCTCAGGCCTATTATGTCAACTTCTTTTTCATCAGTAACTTCTTGAAAAATTCGTTAAGCAAAGACAAAGGCTCAGTGAAGATACACTAATGGGGTAGAAACTCTGGAGAGCTCAAGTAATACCCATTTCATACATCCTCTTCAGAAATGGATACCTCATCATAGCCCCTGCGCCTCTGTCCACAGCACCCTGATCTCCAACTCAGTGCACACTTGGGAGGCACAGGTTTCCAAGGGCCTTCTTTTCAATCAAGTCATGCATATGAACATCTCATTAAAACGTTGCTCGATTCTAAAAGAACAAAAGCATCTCTGGGAGCAACCAGCAACTAAGCACGACAGCACAGTCTACCTGAAAGAAAAGGCCTGACACTGAAATCCCACATGGCATGAGAAGTGGATTTACTTCCCCTCTCCCTGTCAGAAGTATCAACGCATCAAAACCAGGACTTCCTTTGGAATCAGAGGGTTTTTTCCAAGGTTTAGGTGTCAGAAGTTGCTGACGACCACCCTGCATTTCTGACTGAAAGCACAGGCAGGTATCTTCTCACCCAGCGACGTCCACGTCAGGTTTCCCAATATGTGGAAGAATAAACAGTTACGGCCTGAACCTGGCAATGGCACATCATACAAATAGATTATTACCTCTCCCTGTTTGCTATCCTGGGGCTTGTAAAGATCTGAACATCTCTTCTTAAACTCTCTTTTGTACAGAGGAGGGAAAATTGGTACTGGGAACTTTCTGCGCAGCTGTAAACAGCCCATCTTGAGACCATGCATTGAGAAAGGCCTCCATTATTTTAACATGGCTCTCATCCCTACACAGCAGCATGGGAACTTCAACGTGGCTTTTGCAGGTGAAGTCTAAGCAGTTATTTCCAAAATACCTTCAAAATTAAAATCAAGATTCTGTTTCCCACGTGGTCTGCTTGTAAAAATTTAGTTGCACAACCTCTTTTTATATGCCGCACTTTTTCAGAGCTAGGCAGACAGGCAAAAAGAGGTAAGTGGAGCAGGAACGTGCCCTTGTTCCTTAACAACATAAGATTGCAAAAGCCTGGTAAGAATATAGTGAGCAACTCAGCCGCTAAGTACAGGGCTACTGATCTTCAAAGCAAGCCGAAGTAAATCTTAAATCCTTACCTAAAGTTTTTTAGCTGACAGTTAGGACACAAACCCAGCTTTAAATTCAGTCCTGTAGTATCATAGGGCACCAATCATACAATCAAGATTCCACGTTAAAAGCCATAACTTTAAGCTAAATTTACCCCTTGCAGTTTATGGTGACATTATAGGTGAAAAAGGAATACAAGCTGCCTCGCTTCAGGGAATCCAAGTACACTTTAGTCTCAATTATTAATAGCTATTTATCTCTTAAAAGTTATATTTGCTTTTCAGTAAAGAAACTTCTAATGTATACTAAATAGTAAAACAAATGATACTAAATATTAAACAAAAGACAAAGTAATAATACGCATTGTACTTTTTTGGCATACACTGTATATGGCCCTCATTGTTATTTTACTGGTTTAGAGCAAGATGGACTTAAACATATTCAAAAAGCGCAATGCCCAAAACATAAGTCTACTTGATTCATAGCAGTTGCTTCTTGGAGTGAGCCAAGATTAAGTTGAAAACCTTCTAAAATAAAGCAACTACCTAAAAAAAAAAACCAAACAAACCCACTCCACTTTATATGAGATTACAGACTAAGGCATCTGTAAACAGCTTTTCAGGAAAAAAAGATTTTAATAGAGCAGCCGAAGCAAAGGAAAAAAAAAAAAAAGAGAAATTTTAGGCAAGAGATGATTCCTATTCCTTAAGGATGACTTGGTAGCAAGAAAACCCAAAATCAAAACCATCTATACATCATTCACTAGTTTTGGGACCACAAAAAGTTTGTATACGTATCTGATAGGATGAACTTGCCCTGCAAATTTAAAAGGCAATCATTGTATGAATGCAAGGACTGAAACAACAGAAAGAAGGGGCTTTTTAGGTAGAGCAGTCGCTAAACCATTAAAAAAAGATAGCTTTAAAAAAAATAAAAATCAAGTGAACTTTGAAGGTCCCAGTGAATTTAAAGCTACAGTCACAGTCTTCTTACAGATAGTTAACCTGGTCTAAAGATCCTCTTTCATATCTACAATAGCAGCAGTACCACATTACCCAGAACAACTTTTCCCATCGTGTAAGCCAAGGAAAGATGTCTTCTCATCAGACTTCAAGTCCTAGGGCACAGCCAGTAGTAGAAAAAGTAGAAAACCCCATAAAGTCTGACTAAAAAAGCCTGGTGATACAACCTAGATTCTTTGCACTGCAAAACGAGACAAGTTTCACCCTTCTGAATTAAGTAGGAGCAGGAGAAAGGCAATAGGCTCATCTGTTTTCAGGAAAAGCCTGACCAATTTGCTTCTTCACTTGACTACCGATACTCAGAAGATCCCTCATGTCCTGTGAGGCACAGCCATGTGAGAGGAGAGCAGTTTAAATGCAGCATGGACACATGACAGATCCTTTCAACTATGTCTAGGGAGTTACCTTTAGGTAAAGTAAAACAGACAACAGAATCTGGGAAATTATACTTAGAGGTGCAAGACTGGCTTCAGTAGAAGCAGTCCATCCTCTTCATCCTTTGCGCCTGTTAAAAAGCATAAAATGAGCGGATTTAGGTCAGCCACGCTGCAGTAAACACAGCTGAAGGAGCAAGAGGAATTCGAAAACTCGAAAAAACAATGGTCTGTGGGAATCAAAGTATTCTTTGCTTCACAACAGAAGATGATCATGTCAAGCCTGGCAACTGCTACATTCTTCTAAACTGTTCTCACCCCAAAGAAAAAAACCCAAGCAGCATACAATCTAGTAGGGAGCATGCAGAGCCAAGTCAAAGGAAGGGCCAGTTAAACAAATGACGACAGTATTCTGAAGACATTTCTCTATTTTTAGCAGGACACATGATTAGTACTATTACCTAACAGCAGAAGTAGTACAAAGAAGCAGTTTAAGACATGCCAATTTGAGCTAAACTCATTGTTTAAAGCAAGAATGTGATTTGAGCTGTTTTGATGGCCCCATGGCTACTACTAACAGGAGAATTCAAATGCAGCTCTGACCAAAGCTGAGGGACTAGTACGATACAGCTCTCAACTCAGTCCATCTCAAAATTAGCAACTGCTCTGCAGATTCATAGAATTCTTAAAACAGGCTTTATAATTATACCTGGTAAAACTAATTTGTAAGTTTTTAGTTGTCTGCTACAGCAAAAACTAAAGTAAGCACTAATATTTCCTATGATGGAAGGAAGAAGAATTTTTCAAACCCCTCCTTGTGACATCTTCCAAAAAAAGTTCAAGGCATGAACAAGCATATGAACTTTGAGGTCTGTGCTTCCTTTTAAGCTGAAGCGTGCAGGCTTGTACTTGCAAAACACTCCACTCCTGAATATCATGCTGCATCTGATCATCATGAGGTACTACCGTAGCTGGCCCGATGTCATCTGAACTATGTAACAAAGCAGCAGTGTCTAATGAACAATTGTGACCAAACATTGGGGAAAAGAAAATTACATTCTTCAAAATTTGCCCCTCAGCCCTACTCTAAATAGAAAACATCTGATAAGCCTAGCCTTGGTCTCACTGCTGAATTTTAGTACAAGCTAACAGTTGTTTGAGGGCAGACTAATACGTATCTGTGGAGAGGATGAGGAAAGGAGACAACAGTTGCTCGCAACCATTATAGTACTGAAAGTCCCTTGGGATGTTGAGAAGAGTGGTGGAACCATTGTAAGAGCAAGTGTGACTTTTCTCCAATTAAAACAAACTGTCCACCTCAGCCCCAAAAGTTTCCCATACCTCCTTTTCTTCCCTAGGCAGATGTAACAATAGAACCACTGCAATCCTCCCTTGACTCCCCAGAAGCGTTTTGCAGCAAAAAGATACCCAAAACCAAGACCCACAACAGGTATGATCAGCTAGATCTTTTCCAAGAGGAAGGAAAAATAATAATTGTATGTTTCAGCCATACTGCTTATATAACAAGCTCTGCCATGTATTTTCCTTGCAAATCTAGCAATGCAATGCTCAAAAATAAGTGATCAAGACTGACTTCATCAGGCCAGGGAAGGGGAGAGGGACATCAGACAGATGCCTGAAATTTAGTGAGTTAAGACATCCTGTAACTAACTACAACACACAGTGAACAACATATTTTGAGGTTTTCCAAGGATGCCTCTTGGCATCGCAAACACATTTGGAAAACTAGGAAGACGCCAGCAACATCAATGGTTTAGTGCCAGCATGACTCCACAGCCTTATATACACGCTACCTCATGTGGGTAACTTCTTTCAGCATCACAGCCGCAGAGGAACAGTATTATTAACAAAAACCCCTTAATTTATCAGGCACATACAGACCTTGAGCACAACTCAGACAAGCACACCTCTGACCCTTGGTCCCTTAAATAATTTACATCAGGGTGCTGAAGACATTAAAAAGAAAACAAAAGGCACATAATTTTGTGCTAATCATTTTCTGATGATGAGCCCCACATATGCCAAAACAGTATTTAGAGATTAAAACAGCATGATCCTTACCTATTTTTGTCCCAAACTTTATGCCACCTTCCCTTCCTGTGCTTTCCCCATGCCCTTTCCCTATAAACATGGCTGCATTTTTCTACAGATCTCTCACCTGGACTGTGAGGACGCCACCTCTCACCATCTCTCCGTGACCCAGCCAGTCGCCAGCCTCCGTCTTCATCTTCACCATTTTGTTCCTCCCTGAAGATGCGCCAGTTCTCGCTCTCAGAGCGTATAAACTCATGCTTCCTCCCTGTCGTTGTTGTCCCACCTTCCTCAAAGTTTGGTCTCACTGCAAAGAAAACACATGCCAGTGAATGTGCGTCCCCATCTTTAGGAACCTAGAAACAAAAAGGTTGAAGTCTTGCTCCCTTAGAAGCAAAAATGCAGCAGAAAAAAAGTGGTGACAGGAACCTGGGAGAGAAATGAAAGTTCATCGAAGGAAATACATGACAGAGACAGATTTGGGAAATCCCTCCACAACCCTGTGTTCCTTGAGACATAAAGGCTGAGGGGAAAAAAGAAACCAGTAGAAAGCAGAGCATACAAGAAATCACGACAGATAGGCAAGAGAGAGGAAGAAAAAATGAGTTTAAGTGAAATAGGGAAACATAAAAGGAAAGAAGCTAAAGTGTGCAGAAAGAAAGAGTAAATTGCTGTAGCATGAAATTTCTGGTGTTAAGGGAAAAGGGGAATACAGTAAACTGTAAACATTACACACATTTTATATAAACAGAACACATTGGCTCCTTCTGTAACAAATAGAATATGAGATCTGTATATTTAATCCAATATGATGAACAGCATTTCTTGCAATGATTTTAGCGAAGTCTGAAATTTAAAGTAGGATTAAGGATGCAACAAGAAAAACATGGTAGTGTTAATATTATCCTGCAAATCCATCTTTGGGAGAGCTAAGGACAGCACATCAAGTGTTAAAAGCAACTACGTTCAAGCTCAAGGAAGAGTCTACCAGAAGTTCACGAGAAACTAATGAGGATGTAAAATCCTTAAGTACTTAATAAAGAGCAACACTGTCATAAACATTTTTTTTTTTTATAAGAAGAATCCACATTATACACCAGTAACTCAGGTTAGACACAGGTTCTACTTTTTCTATTGACTTATCCTGACAAGATACACCAACCACCAGCAGTACTAGCCTCAAGGCTTCTAGACTGTATATTTCTTTAAATATGCTTAGCTGTGTAGCACCAGAATTCTCACAGGAGCCATGCTGATGCCACTTCTTCACTGATACAATTAAACTGTGTTAACCTAAAATTCTGTGGTTATCTATTTAAAAAAAAAAATTAATTGAGTATTCAAGTACTAAAGAAAGATGCGTTTAATTTTCCTTCTTAGAGAGTCTTAAAATCAAAAAATAGATGATATTTGTTGAAGATTGTATAGTATGCCTGCTTGCTTAGGAAAAACAAAAGAAAGCATTTTCGGGGGTGGAAAGGGACATTTTTAATAATTTATTTTAGGACAGATAGATTGCATTTGCTTTTCTTCACATCGTGCAGCTTTTTCAGTTAATGAGAAGATGAGGAAACAGCACCTGGAATTCTATGGCACATCAAACCTCTGTTTAGAACTCAGAAATTCTTCCTACATAGAGATATTGTACTCTGGAGACCGGAAACGCACGCTGTCTTTGGATTTTGCGTAGATCTTAGGGAAAAAAAAATTATATTCCCTCTCCATAACAAAACACCAGAGGAAAGAAACCAGTATATTGTTTTAGGGAGGGACTAGAATGAAAAGTGGAATTCAAGTCTGAGTACAAAATTCACGATGTTTCCAGTTTCCCATAGTCCAGGTATATATGAAATCCTTTTACCACTGTGAGAGGAACAAATTCCTCCAAGAATTTTCAAGACTGCAGGGCCCTTGACCTATCACATAGACAGGAGAGGCAAGAAACACCACAGTGCAAGATCTAAGAATTCTTCCACCCTGATGAGTACTTGAGTGCCTATAAGCAATTACTTGAGGACCTCAGAAAGGTAACTGGAATACCTTCCTCTTTCATTGTTTCCATATAAAGAAAGAGCTAAAGCGTATTGGCTAATTTCAAGTACATCATCAGTATAAACAGGCAAATCTCAGCTATGAAGCCTAATATAACCCAGACACACACTTATTTTATTGAAAGGGACATCTGGCTAAAGACCACTTCTGTGCTTGCAGGGCTTTTTAAAACCATGTATTTCAGAAAGTCTCTGGTGATACTGGCTCCGAATTGCTGGAGACTCCCTTTATTTGGTGTGTGTGATATTGGCAAAGTTACTTTGCAGATGAAGGTGAACAACATTCTGTTTTTCCACACTCCACAGAAAATAAAGGAAGACAACAAGCTAGACGGAACATCTAAGTCTGGGAAATATTGGTTGTGTTTTGGTTTGGGTCTTTATTTAAGCCTCTGAAAAAAGTCATCTAGAAGTATGTTAACAGGAAGTGCAGAGAATCTTCTCAGTATCGCTACTGGGATGGGCTTCACATAGTAGAAAACTAGGACATTAGAACTACAGAGATACTGGTCCAGGACAGTACTGCAATTTGACAGACCAGATGAGCCTAAGACACAGACGATAAGGAATATGCCTTATTTCTTTTCAAACTTACTTTTAAAATAATACAAAGATAAATGTTTTGGGGTTTTCGGTTTGGGGGTTTTTTTGTTGGTTTTTTTTTTTGGTTTTTTTTTGTTTTTACTCTGTAGCACAAGACACATATTTTCCCTCACTAGAACAGTTCCTGACAGGAAAAAGTTACTCAATTGGCTACGAGACTAGAAAAATAATTTGAAAGATGTATGTATTCTTTTCATCAAAATTCACAGCTATTACTTAAGGGTCATTCAGTAACATTGATTTGAGAGACTTTTACACTCAATTAAAAAAAAATAATTCTTTCCATTGCCATTAAATTAAAATTCTGGAAACTACACTTTAACACTGGTGAGCTATCAGCCCACAGGCTCAGTTCTGCTGTCCCAAAAATATTTAGGAAAAAAAAAAAAAAAAAAGGTTACCTAAAGAATATTGTGAAGTTTACTTTGCCACTGAAAATCTGTATGTTCTTAGCCCCTCTGCAGACATACACACGCTACTATACACATGCACAAGGTAACTCAGGTTTTCTTTCTCCTTCGGGCAGCTGGTTCTGCTCCCAAGAACTGAACTACTGAAGTTAGGTTTTGTATTCTGAGAACTTGCAGAAAATGACATCCCCGCCTGCTGCTCTGGGGTCTAACACACACACACATCTCTACAGAGGTGACAAAACATCAAATGCTGTTTGCCAAGATCAGGCACTAGTGGGATCATGCCCCTCCTCTGAAAAATCAGTTCTACACCATTAGACATCTATGGAACAAGAAAGCAATTGATTATAAGGGCTCTGTATTATATACACCTGAGAATGGTATTACTTGTGACTATGAAACCTTTATAAACACAGCAACACTCCAGTGTGTCACATCAGGTGACTGTTTCGATGCCACACTTCAGTGGAACTAAGAGAGAAAATGCAGCCTATTACGACATACTTCAGTTTTCTGGTACTGGGACATCATAGCAAGCAATATTCAAAGACAGCAAGGTATGTGTCAAAACAGATATAGCATTATATGATCTTGAACATTAGAAAGACCAGCCAAGAAAGTAGTTCTTCAGAAATATAGACCGGTCACAGGTTAAGGATCAGAAAAATCTAGCTACACAAGTGACAAAAAGACTATGACAAAACCATACACAGGAATACTCCTGCAGCTAACATCTAAATCCACAACTTCCAAAATCCTATTGTCTCTGCAAAACGTTCCTAGATTTGAGAACACTCATTTTAGAAGAAAAGACTCAGGTCAGGGAGTCAGTATTTGGCAATGTTTTAAGGATGAAAAAAAACCTAACACACAATCTATGGTTTTGCCTTGGACTAATTGCCTGGACTTCCTGAAGAGAAGGAGCAATAAAAGGGCACCTCTGTTCAAGCCTGTCACAGAGCCAGCAATGGTGTTTACAGAAAACTTCAGATAGAGCCTAGCGGTACCCAGCCAAAAAAGCCCACAGCTGTGCAACACTGGGCTGAAGGGAGACTAACCGCAAAGAACAAGACCGGGCTTCCTGGGGACACAGTCCTGTGGCAACAGGTTTATGAAGAGGACTTACTAACAGAATGGCAAATAACTTCTGTTCTCCATGCTGTCAGTCCACGTTTCCTATGACATGCTCACTGTCTGGAGAGAATAAACAGGAAAGCCATGATTGACAGCAATACTGTTTCCTCTAAAGAGGGGAAAAACTAGGAGTCTGTTGAGTGCTTTGACTCATTCTCTTCTTTCTGATGCATGCCACATACTTCCTCGAGGATAAAAAACAAACAAACAAAAAAAAAAAAACCCACCTTTACAGCTATAGGGCTTTTAAAGGAATTCAGGTAGCCTTGCCCACATGTAATTTTGTACCTCATTGTACAGAAGAATAAAACAAATGACCCTAAGAATGATTCTAAAGAGGACTATCTTCTCATTAGGACAGTATTTGACACTTAGGGACAGCACGAAAATATGTACATAGTGAAGTGACTCACTTGTAACCACAGTGAGTGACAGATCAGAAGTTCTGATGCCCATTTCTAGCTTCGTATTTTCTCTCTCCGCACAAAATCTCAATCTTAATAATAGGTGTCAAGAACAAACTTCTCAAATCTCACTCCATACCTTTTCACTAAATTGACCATTATTCACTGTCACGAGTACTGGTGAACCAGTAAATTCAAAGGAATTAACAAGAGAGCTTAATTCCATAAAAACACCTGGAAATCACATACTGTATCTGTTTCATCTGCTATATGACTGTGTTAGATTTTCAACCCATTCAGTTGAATCACATTAGAAAACACGTGACCAGACACCATATGCTTTCTACAGTACAAAATATGGTTTGCAAGAAAATACCTCTTGTAAAAAAAAAAAAATCCTACTTCTGAATAAAAGAGGTTGTCTGTAGTGGAAGTACAACTTTTATGCAGTAGAGAGGGAAGGGTCAAGGGTAAATCACATTGTCCTACAGGCTTACGACAGCGGTGGGAGTCACCTTCAATGGCATTTCTTGCCCTGCTTCTGAAGGTCACAGTAGCCTATCCTAATTTCTAGTGCTGTGCCTGAACATGTATTAAAATGTTCCATACTAATGAAGCAAAGAATTAATGTTTTGCAATTTAGGGTTGGGGGGAAGGTTAAAGAAAAAAAAAAAAAAAACCAAAAAGAAAAAGAGGGAGGATTTTGTTTCCTAAGCAGGAAAGTCTACATTAATAATTTTCCCAGCAGGCCTTCAGTAGTTTTCCTGCAAACAACCACAGCCTTTGTTTCTCAGATCCTCTTACATCTGACGTTTGATCAAAGCCCTCACATCAGCAGCTCACCAAGGG
>VXBJ01005767.1:30895-66990 GCA_013400055.1 Nycticryphes semicollaris | reverse complement strand
TCTTGCCAGTGCTGGAACCAATACACAAGACCAGCCCAGTCCCTCTCCTGGAGCCCAGGTTTTCCCTTTCTCCTGCACACAAACCCTCTGAAGACTGGTAAGTACACAAAACAATCTTAATTTATTTTTTTTTTCTTATTGTGTGATTAGAAATTTTTCTGTCCTTTTGTAATCAAAGAAATCAAAGTTGTTTTCAGGGCACAGCTTTATTTATAAAGCTTGCTAAATTCAGTATCACCTTATACAAAATGGTTTCCGATTCCCCTCTTCATGAAGAAAATGCTCTTTGAGATGACCATAGTCCCAGCAGACTGTACAGAGCAAAATCAAAGTCATCTTGCAATGCTTTTTCAGAAAGTTTTCAAGATAAACAGTGCTGGAAAGGCTTTGCAACGCTCTGCAAACAAGGAACACTTACCAACCTACAGCCAAGGTAGCCAGGTGTAACCCAGCCAAGTGTTACTCAAGAGCCATCCTCACCCCCTTGCTGTGTTTCTTGTAACTCGGCATTTAACTTCAATTCTGTCACAAACTGAAGAGATGACCTTCACTTCTCCAAGCCTGCTTTTACCATTTCTAATGATATCTCACACCTTCAATCACTTTCAACCATTCTGACTGTGCTTATGAACATGTTGCGAGCCAGTGCTGCTGCTCAAGAAACCATGCACAGGCATCAAGTGTCAACTGCAAGATCCCAGAAAATGCTGTCATTCTCGACAAGCCGTTAGGAAATATGTTATCACACAGGGCAGGACTGCTCTTCAAAACCTGCACATTCTACCAAACAAAAAAAACAAAAACCAAAAACTCAAAATAAAAAAGCAACAGATTTATTAGTTCAGCCTTACAAATACCTTCCCTCTTAACTCCAGATTTATTTCTCCATTATCAATATTTAGTTCTGCAATCAACTTTCTCTGTAAGGATTTAAGATATACTAGCGTATTTTAAAGACTTTAACAATATTTAAGCAAAGACTTGTGAAAGGTTTTATGCTTTTCAGCATTTCTAGTCTACAGGGCTGGACTAGTTGGTCCACTCAGATGCTACTTCATAATCACCCATTAGTGTTCATATGGAACCTCAGTATTTTCAGTATGCTGTACTATGTGAAAATACTTTATAAATTAAATACAGCATTACAGATGTCCCCCAAAATGCAAGTATGTAAGTAGCTTTGCTTTCTGTACTACCAAAAAAAAACCCAACCCAAAAACATACTCTCCCATTTTACCAAACTTTAGGAGGGTTTGGTTGGTTGGTTTGTTTTTTTTTTTTTTTTTTTTTAAAGTGTACTTTATCTCTGAAGTTCAAATGTATGAGCTCTTGCATCCTACACTTTGTGGCACTTTTAAAAAAGTACAACTTTGGCTCAACATATTAAATTTCCTGTTTTTACAACACTTACTTATATATGTAACAAGCCGTGAAAACTGTTATCTTAATACCGCAGACTGCTCAGAAAAACCAGTTTTGTCACAAAACTATTCCCGCTCATCTCAATGAGGCATTAGCTACACAACTAAAGGACAAACACGTCTGAAATTTTAACTACCTGACTAACAACTGCAGCATAAACTTTCAACCAAAGCAGTCAGAATAACTGAATTACTTCCTGTATTTCTAAGGTTGTCCGCTAATGTAAGTTAAATGATCCAGTCATGTCATCAATTCTGAAAAAACTTAATTTACTACTATTCATGTCAGAGCACCTCAAGGATTGCCATACAATCTAAAAATAACACTACTAAGATTTCAATAGCATGAAAGTACCTTTAAAAGAGAACAAAAAACCCAACTTAGTTTGTTCTTGTTGCAAAGTGCAGAGGCAGCAAGACATCTCACTAGTCACAGCTCAGAGAACAGAGATGGTGTTTAAGCCTTAAAGGGGTACAAGATTACTTGGACCCAGGTCAAGTAAAGAGAAAATGTACACTTTCCCAAGAGGGGCGTGCCAACGCCACCTGGGTTCTAATAAGTCTTATTAATAATTTAATAAATTATACCACATCTGTAAGCAGTTTTTGTAGTTATTCCCAGTAAACAGCAGGTTCTCTTGACTGCTTTGCTGTCACAACGAAGCAGTGCACTATAAACCGCCTCAAATCCTTTCCAAGGTCAATTAGAAAAGATTTAGTTAAGAGTAGAAGCTGGACAGGTAGGGCAGCACTGCAGAAGTCTCCCCTGAACACAGCTCCACACAAAGGCATTCAGGCTCCTCACAGGGTTGCAGGTGCGTTAGTGCAGGGCACTGAACACAGGCTGGAGGTGTCACTTCAAATGCCTTCAGCTGAGAAGGCAAATATAAAATGAAGACACTGCTGCAAGCGAGTCCTCCCTGCAAACAGCTGAACTTCTGCTGTCAACAGAAAGAAGGGGAAAGTAACACAGTAGCATGAAGCAATGGAACGAAGATCTGTTACAACACAAGGAAGATCTCAATCAGAAAGGCAAAGCGTGGGAGATCAGGGTGCCTGATCATGAATTTCAGAAATGCAAGCAATATCCTAGAGCTGCAAGGCAAAGTTTTATTCCACATAAATCATTAGTAAGCCGGGTCAGTTTAGAACCTGTCTGACTGCTAAGACAAGGGAAACTGAGACTTTGATTTTAAAAAGTAGCATTCACCCTACCTTGACTCATCTTAGAGGAATGTGCAGAAGAATCCAGAATGAGGGAGAGTGATGGTAGAGATTAAAAAAACCCTAAGAACTGACATAAGCACTGGAGCTGCTGATAACCATTTACTTTTCAATAGACTGAAAACAGGAAGGATTAGACACACCGAATGCATGATAAAAGACTGGTCAGCATGCCAAAGGAGGTTTAGAAAAGTGATTTCTGACAGTTCCTGTCTTTCCAGTCAAGGGCTATCAGCTGAGAGATGGAAGGAGAAGGAATGCCCCAAAGCTACAACAGTTTCACAAGTCAGGAACCAGGAAAAGCAAAACCAGACAAACAGCATAACATGAAGGTTAAGAGATGACATTAGACAAACCTGGATTAGGAACACAGTATGTGTTTACAGTGGGGACGAGTATTATCCAACAAACAATGACTTGAAAAAACAAAATTGTGGGAAGTTGAATGTCTTTCCTAAAACGTACTCTGAAACTGGGATTAATGTGGGGACATCAAGGACCATGTTGGGATCAGATGGTCCAAATTGTACTTTGTAACTAAATTAATTTATCACTAACAAGGAAAAAGGGTATTTATATTTTTACTACAATGGGCAAGGAAAGGAGTAGACAGACACAATTCTTTTTAGATTCAAAGTCATATCTACTCTTAAGTTAACTCTGCTTTTGAGAATAGAGAGGATCAATCCTCCAGCCCAAAGTAAACTATTTCTCACAGGACAGCTCTTTCACCTCTTATTCCAAACCAACTGCACTGCGCTCAGAACTGTATTTGTTGGTTTTTTACCCATTTTCCTTGCCCCAAGAAGTTGAGACCCTTGACTTCTGCAAAAAAATCAGTTCGGGAACTCAAGCTCACACACTTCCAGTGCTATCCTTGTCATCTAATTAGATACCTGATAGTTTAAACAGTCCTCAAAAGAGACGAGAGCAGTAACCTGGTTAACCTCAGCAGGTAAATTCTCCTGCTGGGAGTCTCAGAGACACAGGATTGTTGTGAAACGTGCTGGGGGCTAATGGATGTTTCTCAAGTACCTTCAAAATCTGTCAGTAATGGATCCTTCCCCATAGAAAAGATCCCAAACAAACCGATGGCGAACACCAACTAATATATCTTTTTTTTCCAAGAGCTTTAAGTCAACATTAAGTAATTAATCACCACTCTAGAAAGCTCCTTAATCAACAAAACTGAGACCCCCTCGACACTGATAGAATGTTGCTCTGAATGAAAACTGCAGTGCTCAAGCTACCTTAGTGTTAAGGTGTGGAAGATCTGAAATGTAGCCAAGAAAGATGGAAAAACATACTTAATCTATGTACGTAAAACACTGTAGAAAAGTCTTCTGTCACCAATCAATTTGTATCAGATTCATTCTCACAGCACATGCTTGTTTTGCAAACCCAGATTATTCAGAGGCCGAGGCAGATGCTGCTCTCAAAGTATCATGAAAATTTGCACTAACTCACTAGGTTACTGGTGGGTTGTTTTTTTTTATTTTTTCAACGATGCATGAGGTTTACACCCACAGGTATTTTGCTCTGTGGGTGTTCTTCTCTATTCAAACAAGGGAATGCTTCTTGCAAGCACTGCTTATTCTAAAGACGGTAAATCCAAGGCATTGTCCACAGCTTATTCTGAGCATGGTCCCCATCATCCTTCCCATTCAGAGATGACCATTTTCCAGTTCCTTCAAGGTATCCAGAAGGGCTCTTTAAATCTTACCACAAGGATTCTGCTCTACAAGCAAATCACTAAACATCAGATAGGACTAGGGGTAACGGTTTTAAATTGAAATAGAGGAGATTTAGATTATATATCAGGAAGGAATTCTTTACTGTGAAGGTGGTGAGACACTGAAAGACGTTGCCCAGAGAAGCTGTGGCTGCCCCATCCCTGGAGGGGTTCAAGGCCAGGCTGGATGGGGCTTGGAGCAACCTGGTGTGGTGGAAGGTGTCCCTGCCCAGGGCAGGAGGGTTGGAACTCCATGATCTTTAAGGTCCCTTCCAACTCTAACCATTCCAAGATTCTACAATCTAGTTCCTGAAACATTTACAATTGTATTCAGGTTATCATAAATCCTGGAACAGTGCGGCAAGACTGAAAACTGTCATTTAGAGAGCTATACAGCAGACCAAATTCAGATAAGGGAGAGATCATGCTATAAATTTAATGGACTATGATCAGAATCTCCCAAGAAAAGTAGCTTGGTACTACTGACCAGGACACTCTCAGAAAGTCAACTACTCTTTGGCAGCAGGAGTAGTTTTGAAATATTTATTCTAGGACATGTAGATTGGAATAAAAAAAATGAGGTGAAAACTGCCAAATTCCACTTGGGCTGTCATCTACTCTACCTTCTTTCACTATAGCATGGGTAAGCTAAATAGCTGGATGGCTCTGAGAACCTACAGAAGGAAAGAAAAATTAAAATCTAGCTAAATAGCCACTGTGATATCAATTCTCTTACTTCGTTAGGTGTAAGGCTCAAGTAAAAGAAAATGTCTTTTAATATCTAAAGTTTGGTATCAAGTAAACAGTCATGAGAACTACTGGCTTACAGGATCAAAATCACAGGAAAGATTTTTACCTTTCACAAATTAATTCTGAAGTTAGTAACCTTAGATCTAGTGTGTTTCAAAATAAAACTAAAACAACACTCTTGGGGGAAAAGTCCCATTCCTCCAGACTGTTTGTATGCTTGTTATCATACACTGAAACAGTCATAATTCAAAGAAAGATCAAAATTGATGAGAAACATACAAAATTTACTAAATACCCTATGTGTAATTATGACTTCCAGAATCCAAGTTTTTCTTTAAAACACTCCTTTGCTCTATAAACAGGATTCCTCACAACCTTTAAGTAGGTTGCACACATTATGAAGTCTCTATTTTACTTGAACCCCTATTTATTTTAGCCTGTCCTACGTGAACTTTAAACATTCGTAAACATTTTAAAAATTTATAGACTTGAGTGTCCAGTGTCTTTTCAAAAGACACTCAGCATTTCTGACAAGTTTGGCAAGTTTGAAAGCAAACAAAGGAGCCTAACATGGCAAATACCTACAACTATCCATTTTGCTTCCCACGTTTGCAATTCCACCTTCACCCCCTAGTTCCCACACACTTGCTGTCCTGTTTTCCCATTTGGCCACGAGTAAGAAATACACTGCTCAGGCAGACTAAACTTCAAATTATGTCAAAGAATATTTTTGGTATTGGTTGCCTGCCCCTCCCCCTCCCCCCTTTTTTGATCTGATCCTTACATAAACAGCCTCAGACTCACAGAAGCAGCTCTGCCCTGAACACTGTAATTCTGCTTATCTGGACACAGTGGGCACAGACAGGAGTAATTTCTTGATCTAAAAGAGTCTGAAAGTGCTAGCAGGTAAACTACAGTGCTCCCCTAAAAGAATTCATAAAGGTGTTAGAAAAATAACATGATAAATATTATTTCCATAGTACTATTGGTTAGTAGTACTGGTAAACTAGTAAACTCTGCTTCAAAGAAGTTGCAAGAACTGATACAATCAGACAAAATTCACTTTCTTTTCAGATATAGCATGCCTAATCCTATCCCACTCTCCCCTAAAGAATTAAAGCACGCGACTAAAATGTAAATTTAGGAAGGTAAAGTACACAAGTTATATTTAAACAAGTAAGCAGGGAAAATTTGAGAAGTAGTCAGATTTTTGAACTTAATCTTTTTTAGCAAAGTATTACCACAAACAGTGGTAAATTCCTCTCCAGGCTCCTGACTTAATCTTCTCTGGATTGCAATGTATAAGCCTTCCTTTGTTGGCTGCAGTATTTCAACCCCTGCTGATGTGTCAAAAGCTGTGAACATTAGGCAAAATACAAATACGCTGCATTCTATCACAATTTTTCCTTTGTTCTTCTCTTTTCTAGAAGATGACAACAGATATGATAGAGAGCAATAACACCAAATCCAGCGCTCCCCTCCTGACTCAAAGATACCTGAGGATGGTGACCAAGGATGGGCACAGCACATTCCAGATGGATGGTGCCCAAGGAAAAGGTCTGGCATACCTGCGAGACGCATGGGGA
This sequence comes from Nycticryphes semicollaris, assembly GCA_013400055.1. Lineage (NCBI taxonomy): Eukaryota > Metazoa > Chordata > Aves > Charadriiformes > Rostratulidae > Nycticryphes > Nycticryphes semicollaris. Next base: position 60,277 of record VXBJ01005767.1, on the reverse strand, counting down.
ATACTAATGGACATGCGCTGGAGATGGATGATGCTTGTCTTTTCTGCTTCTTTTGTCATTCACTGGCTAGTCTTTGCAGTGCTTTGGTATTTGCTGGCCGAGATGAACGGGGACCTGGAGCTGGACCACGATGCTCCACCTGACAACCACACTATCTGTGTCAAGTATATCACCAGTTTTACAGCTGCCTTCTCCTTCTCACTGGAGACACAACTCACAATCGGTTACGGCACTATGTTCCCAAGTGGGGACTGTCCCAGCGCTATCGCACTGCTTGCCATACAGATGGTCCTGGGGCTCATGCTGGAAGCCTTCATCACAGGTAATTCTTCATATTTAATCTTTAGATAGAACAGGTCTAACGTGGAAAAAATGGAGCTAGAAACAAATAATGATTGATATCTGAAAGAACAATCGAGGCTATCACCATGATGATGAGAATTCAGCTATGTAGCAGTAAAAGTTAGACATCTTTCATTAACAATAGATATAAATTAGATGATATCAAGATTTGTATTTGAGAGTTCCACTATTTATTGGACAGTAATAGCGACAGCTCCCCACTTATCACTCTCAGTCACTTATTTCTTATACCATTATCTCCCCAAGTTTTTTTCATTACAGTATTATACTTAAATTACATTATTTACAATTAAAATATTTGAAGTCAATTAATTGAGTAATAGTTTTAAGGCTTACTTTCATCTAGCTTAAGCATTTTCGTTGATCTTTAACTCAGTGCTTAAGCATTCCTCAGTACCTGGTGTAATGAAATTTTCTACAATGTCACAGCTATTTTGAAGCATTTTAAATAGTTTAAAATGACTTTCAGGTGTAAAGTACAGACTTCAGAAGTACACAGACTAGTTTACTATGTATTAAAAGCAAACGCCAGCGGTAGCACACCAAGATCAGGTGCTACTACCAATGACAGTGCATTGGAGCAAGCTAGCAGCTCTCCTTCCTGCAGCTACAGTTCACCCTCCAAAGATTAGTAAGTGAACATATTGTAGAAAAAGAAGCATTTTAGGAAAACTATACTTTTTAAACAATATGAGTAGGTGTGATACCAGCCTAGCAGTTTTCAAGCATGCAGGCCGAGGCTAGGAAGACCACACGTGCCTACCCCAAGCCTGCTTTTGTTCCTTGGGATTGTTTCAGATCTTGGAGGCTGCAGGGAACCAACCCGGGCACAGCGCTCCTACTCCATTTGTTCTTTTCTGTGATGCAGGTGCTTTTGTGGCAAAGATCGCCCGACCAAAGAATCGGGCATTCTCCATCCGCTTCACCCGCTCCGCTGTAGTGACACACACCGAGGGGAAGCCATACCTTGTGTTCCAGGTGGCCAACACACGCTCCAGCCCACTGACTAGCGTCCAGATTTCTGCTATACTTTACCAAGAACAAGAGAATGGGCAGCTGCACCAAACTAGTGTGGACTTCCACCTAGACAACGTTACTTCGGATGAATGTCCTTTTTTTGTGTTTCCACTGACCTACTACCATTCAATCACACCATCCAGCCCCCTGGCTGCTCTCCTCCAAAGAGAGACTGCTCACCATTTTGAGCTGGTTGTCTTTCTGTCAGCTGTGCAGGAGGGCACAGGAGAAATGTGTCAAAGGAGAACATCCTACCTCCCCTCAGAGATCATGGTGCACCATAGCTTTGCACCCGTGCTGGCTCGCAATGCCAAGGGTGAATATCAGATCAAGATGGAGAATTTTGACAAGACTATTCCTGAGCTCCCAGCTGCGGCTGGCTCAAAGAGTCCAAAAAGGACTGACAAGGAGATCCGCATCAATGGACAGCACGCCGACAGCTTCCAGCTCTCCGAGACTGGCCTCACAGAATAGAGAGAATAGACTTTGAACTTTGTGCTTTTATAATTATTATTACATTAAACTTTCAGGTTCCACTTACAACCTACCTTCCTTGCCTGCCCTGCCATTTTCTAGTGATCTTCCTCTTGTATTCCCACCCTTTTGATTACAACACGAAATGCAGAGTAAAGTGCCCACAGAAGCTGAGAAGAGGTTGGACTAACCACCCAGGACAAAGTCAGGTACAAGAATCACAGTACTAATTCTTGGAAATTAAAAGAGCTACCTGCTGAATTCACCAGACTATGATTAAAAGCTGCACTGACCCCCAAAGGAGAGACCTTCAAAATTCCCAAAGCTGAGCAAAATCATTATTTAGCAGCTTGTGACAAGATGGACCATGCAAAAAGAAAAATCTCAGTCCAAACCAATACGGGATCATTCCGTAAATATATTAGTTATGGGATAAGCAACTCTGTTCATCCAAGATCCTAATTTTTGTTCTCTTAACTCTTTAGGGATACAGAATTCTATCAGTTTTCAGATGGCTGAATTTACTCTTAGAAAGTACTGCCAATCTCTCATGGCAGTGAAAAGCACTCCTGCTGTGCTTATTAAGCAAATTTGTAAATACTAACTGTAGTTCTTCACTCTGCCAAATAAGACATCTCATTTCAAGACACTCACAAAAAATTCTTGATATATGTGACAAATGCTGCAGTGGAAATTTTTTCGTATTTGGAAACACTGAATAAATTATTTAGCAGTGGAAAACAGACTATTCTAAATGAATTAATGTACAATTTTTTTAAAAGGACCATGCATTCCACAACTTCTCACCTTTGCGTGGCTTGTCTCAAGTAGATCTGACCCAGAAGGATGCACTACGTACACAAGCAGAACCGCATCCATTTATATTTTATGCTTTTTAATATCAATATTTGCCTGTACATACAGCACAAAAATAGACACTTGAATCAATTTTAAAATAAAAAATTAAAACAAACTATACATGAGACTTTTGTATTTAAGTGCCTCATAACCCTGTTGCAATTAAGACACTGTTCCGAAGCTCCTAAATAATTCAAGAAGCTAAAGGATAAACAGAACGATGGTTAATTATTTCCAAGCTCTCAACAAAAGCAGTACCTATTGCGTGTTCATACTTGAACAGTCAAGTATCAAAATAAAGCGTACATTATCTTCCCAAGATAAAAGACTTTCCCAGAAGCCAAGATGGCATAAATAGCAACTTCCATTGACAACAGCATAATACACTACCAAATATACTTTCTTTCAACTTCACTGAAGTGGTCAGCAGCAGGAAAAATGGTCTGAAGCTGTCTGATGAGATACTGTTTAACTGAATTGTCCTCAAGCCCCAGAGCTCTCTTAACTGAAAGATGCCCAAAAAAAAGCAGCAAAAAGCTGTTTTGTTTTAGGGAAATGGGAAGCAATCCCACAGGAGCGTTTCACACAGGGAGGAGGAACAAGGCAGGAGGCCCATGTTTTCACTGCAATTCAGCTCTCGTTACGAAACTGTTCAAGTATTGACTCCCTGCACTCCAGTCCTCAGACAGATTTAGATTTAGTACATATACTATCAAAATCTCTTTTTAAAATTTAATTTTATGTAAGAGCATTCATGAATACTACAGAGCTTGGAGAGCAATGCGCGTTGCCTTCATCCCTACTTTTGTTGGCTGTTGACCCATCTGCAGTCTAAAGATCACTTTTCCACCCTGATACCAGTATCCAATAATTTTTTAAGTATTTCTTGAAAGTTTTATTTCTATGTTCTCTAAGAACCAGTGCAAGAGCAGGACAGCAGACTCCTGTGTCAAGTCTGCAATAACCGTTTAGGAAAAAAAGAGCTGTATTCTGTATGAGATACTGTTTTTTCTCCCATATACTCCAGCCTCAGACAAACCAATTGATCTAAAATTCAGATGCATAATCCCAACAGACAGTAATATAATCTCACTATTTAGAGTCAAAGCCATAAATGGCTATTTCTAATATCAATTAACATCTAGAAGTGTGGACTGGTTTGTATGGTTTCTACATGACTTGATACTTTAAAGTTGTCCTATATTTTAAAAATCATTTTCTATTTATAGATTTTGTTTAAAAGGGGGTACAACAGCAAGCATAAAGAAAAATATGGTCAGTACACACTAAATGCAACCTTCACAGATTACACATTGGAATGGAAAGGTGAAGACTACTGCAGAAGCAGATTAGAAAGACAAACACAACTGTGTAGCTAATTCAGAACAGCTGCAAAGTAAGGGGTAGGCAAGACACCCTATTGCTTCTACATTTCAGGGACCTGGTGAACTATGGAGGTCTGATAAAGTACTGGAAATATGCCATGGCCCAAATTGGAATACGAGCCTAGATAAATTGCTGATGGGCTCCAATCTATGCTTTGACTAATATTTCAAGAGCAACCTAGTGATGAACCTTTTTTAGATGCACTTACTGCTTGTGAGGTAGGGAAGAAAAACAAGCCAAGCTGAGTAAAGGAAAATGCAATTCAAAGAAATTCAACATTCATCATTTTATAGTCACTTAAACATCCTTTTTATATTCAAATCTTCCAAACCTAACCAAAAAATACACATTAAATTGCATTCAAATCAGCTTCCACAACTGACTTTCTAAATGTCTTGTTTAATCTACATTACAATTATTTACTACCAGTGTGTAATTGCTGGTAACTAATCAAATCCCCACAGCTACTAAGCTGGTATTAGTCAAGGGGCTGCACAGAAAATTAAGCAGCTTTTGCAGTTTTAAAAGACAGCCATGATTGAGAAAACAACTTGCTCATTTTCTGTGCTAATGGCCTCAGCCTTCCAGAAGTAATTTGTGTTCTCAATGAAGTTTGACAGAGCTGTGACAGTCTGCAGCAGAAACTCGCAAGTGCTTTGTGCATCTTCAGTTCGTATGCTGAAACTAGGAACAGATACTGTTTATGTTGAGGATCAGTCAAATGTGACCTCACAAACTGTTGTGAGGGCTGAAAAAGCAATCACTAATGTTTTAAGAACAGCATATTGATCATATTTGCAAAGTAATTCTCTGTTGAAGGTCTATTACTTTTTCTAATCTCATGATTTTTAATTGAAGCGTTCTTGCATTGTCATCCATTATGAATGCCCAGAAGAGTTCAATATTTGATCTGTTATTAATTCTGTAATGTTATCACCCAGAACAAGGAATATGAAAAAGCTGGCAACTCCATAAATTATGTAATTGGAGGCTAATCCAAGCCCCTATGAAAGAACAATGAAAAACTGAAGCACGTAAAGCTGGAAAATAAAAAAAAAAAAAAAACCAAACAAAAAACCACCACGAAATTAAGGAGTTTAACCTGGGTAACAGAAACCAATGTATGCGTCTGCTACAGCCCACCAGCCTGAACTATAAACTGCATGTCAACTCACTCCTCCATCTCTGCTTTTACTGCTGCTTGGTATTAACACAGAGCTTCTTCTGGCATGCACCTGTATCCCTACTTCATTCCCAAAATATTTTGTCACTGGAAAGCCTCTACTTTACAGTAACTATCTGTTTATTAATCCAGGCTCAAATCAAAATAGACCAACAAGTTCTGTTAAGATTTTTGTGCTCTCCACCTTATTTCTCTTTGACAGCAGAGAGGAGAGAAACAGTCCTCCCACTTATTGGGACATTAATCTCTACTGTTTCAACAAAGTTTTTAATAGAATCATAGAATTGTCTAGGTTGGAAGTGACCTTTAAGATCATCTAGTCCAACCATCAACCTAAACCTAACTCTGTTAAAAAAAAAAAAAAAAAACCACATCACTAAGCACTATGTCAACTCGTCTTTTAAATAAATCCAGGGATGGTGCCTCAACCCCTTCCCTGGGCAGCACATTCCAGGGCTTAATAACCCTTTCTGTGTAAACATTTTTCCCTCCTACACCCTCCTTCCAGGGAGTTGTAGAGAGGGATATGGTCTCCCCTCAGCCTCCTTTTCTCCATACTGTTTTTATTAAAATTTCAGAAAGATTGCAGGTCTCTTGCCTCTATCATACTGCAGTACAGAGCTTTTAGCCAAATTAAATCAAACTAGAAGAGGAATAGAACAAGAGACTCAAATAAGAGCAATCAGGCACTACAGAAAGACTCATCATGATGACAATGATTTGAGAATAAGCATATTATCCCTCACAATCAACCAGGACTTCCAGCAAAGCACACGGGGACACCAGCTTCAGAGAAGACTCCAGGGTCCCAATTACTAGAAGCTGCTACAAACAAGACATGCTCTCTACCAGCTGAAGCATCACCCTGCCACGTTCAGACAAAAGTCAGCTTCAGTAAGGGTATCTCACAACTCATCCTAAACCGCCATGCAGTGGTTTTATCACAGTCTTAAACTGAAATAGTACATTATATAGTCCGGATCTGGAAGTGATGTTATCACAAGAACAAGCACCACCTTAGGTTTGCGTTGTCTTTCTACTTAAAAGACAGAAAAATAAAAGCACTCTAAAATAGATGAATATTAATTCATACATGGAGAGAGGATTGGGAGGGCTTTGAAAGCAAACACAGTAATTTAAGACTCCCATGGCATGTGCCACCATGGCAATCTGCAACATAATTGAGATATAAACTTATGCTATTCTCCTTAAAAAAAAAATAATTGTCAGTTAAGCATCAGTTCTAATTGTAACTGAATGTCTTTATGTTTGCCTTGAAATACAACTTGCAACTGTCTTTTCTGACCTACGCTTTGACACATTAGCTCCAAAGGATATTCAAAGACAAAAAGATCCTCTGGGTCCTAAAGCCGCAAGACTCATTGTCAGCAAGTTTTCATTAGTACCCCAGCTCTCACTAAGCGCAGATGGGGTACGTGGATGTGGAAACATCCCAGGGAATGAGCAAGGTCACACCAGAGAACAATCAATGCGTGATCCCACCAAGGAGAAATCACTTACTTGTAGTGTAAGTTCATAGAAGAGAGCCTGAATATTCTTACCACTCAGAACAGAGTGGGTACGTTCCATCTTCAAGATAACAACCTACTCCAAGTTCAGCTGAATTTTCAAACATATTGGGTCAAAATTAAGGATCCAGTACCCTGCCTGAAGGTGGACAGTGTGAAGCATTTGAGAAAGAGAGTAAGAGAAGAATAACCCAATAACCTGACAAACAGAAGATTTGTATGACGACAAACTAATTTGACAGGCAGTAGATCTATCAGCAGAAGAATCTCAAAACATGGCTGCTGGGAGCTACCTCACACTAGCAAGCAGTCAAAAAATTAACAGTTCATGTGGTCCAGAAGTCCCAAGTACCAAAACTGCACGCCAGGAGTCTTTAAAAGCTGCACTGAAAAGGCATATTGCCACATCACACCTGTTGATTGTAAAGACTCCTTTCGCAGAGACACAGGAATTTAGTTCCAGCTGTAGACATCATGAGTTAATTGAGTAAACAGAACCTACTTACTGCAGAGTTTTCTTATGTAAAACATTTAAAAGACTAATAGCAAAGCCACCACAAAATAAGAAAACCAACATTTTGAGAACACATAGGTAACCTGGCACAGTATCATGAATTTTGTATGGAGAGTATATTTGGAGCAATAAGAAAGGTTTATGTACATACAGACAGATCCCTTCCCCAACACACCCTGCTCCTCCCTCCCATTTTCTGACCATACAGTAACAGAACCATACCTGGATCTTTTCGCCCTGGTTTTTCAAAGCGTCTGTCCCCCCTAGAAAGGCAGAATAAAAGTTTCAAATAAGGTTTTGGAACTACTCCTCTCATTCTAGATATGGGGTTTGTTGTGGGGGATTTTGTTTAGGNTTTTTTTTTTTTTTTAACTTGGTAGGGGGCTTTTTTAAAATCAGAGCTTGATGGGCAGTATCTTTAAAGGTCCAAGGGACAACTGAAATTTTCAGGAACACCAATAATCACGCAGCCTTTGGCACCTAGGTATGTTTGGAAGTGTGATCCTAAGTACTGTCAACAACTTTGAGACTAAAACTGAAGCAAATCCTTTAGCAATCCATATTTTCACCCATCGTTCCCTGCCGCAACTGTCATAATTTATATTATTTTAAATTAGTTCCTTTGTCCCAAGAACTCAACAGAAAGATTCTTTGTAAAAATACTTTTAATTCCTCCTGATTTTCTAAAAATGTTACTGTGTTGACTCCATCTTAGAAGTTCAGACACTCCACTCACAGATACATCTCATCACCTTTCCTAAAATGTGTATATGAAGTCAAAAGGCACAAATGGAAGCTGAGCAGATGTGTGTAAAAAAACTTTAAGGGTCTCAGTTCTGTTACCTTTCCTCCCAACTCTGTGATCTGTGCATTTCCCTGCCCCCTCCTCGCCCAAATCCACCCTCCACTTCATCAAAACTTCTTTGGTAGAAACCGCTTTCTCCTCGGCCTCTGCCTGAAAAGACAAAAAATACAAGTGTTTGTACAAATAATAATAGAAATTTAAAGAATCAGGTAGGTTTCCCTTTCCTGGTGTCCCTGTGAACTAATCTTGCAGTCTTAAGCCCCAGGGAAATTATCTGGGGCAAAGGGAAAAAGGAATAAAGACTGAAGAAAGAGTCTTACGTAAAAATTCTTATCAAGAAGCACAAGATCAGACAGAACAGGCAAACAATTCTGAAATATTATGCAGAAAAACGCAGAAAACAGATACTTACCCACCAGAAATTACCCAACAGGGATACATTGTTCACACAACATCCACAGAGTGCATCGGTACGTGACACTCAAAAATCAGACTGCTTTTAACAGTGGAATCCAGTATAGTGGTACTGCACTGCAGATGTACTCATAATTACTGCTGTCAAGGCTAATAAGGGAGAAGAAAGCTTCACCACTATCCAGTTCCGATGATTCCCAGCAGAAAACTTCCCCAGGAGCAGTGGGGAAAAAAAGAAGGATCACAGGACGAGTATAGACAGGACAGCATGAATAACACCAATAGCTATAAGATAAAAATTATCCTGCTCGCTTTTTCAAGAAATGATTTTCCGTAGGTGGGGTACCAGGTATCAAGCCTCAAGCCAAAGAGTTACAGATGTATCCTCAAGTGAAGCATCTTGAAGCACATCTTCAGCCTGTGGGTAAGCGTGGGGTGTTTAGTTACAGGAAAAAAAAAAAAAAATAGATAAACACAACAGAAAAACAACACCCACGCGGCATCCCCAGACCTTCAAGGTAGCTTTCAGCACTTGTCAGATTAATGGCTGGGGTTAAGTTTCCCAATCTACAAAAGATAAACACTGCCTTACAAAGTGCTACAGCAGAAGTCATGGGAGGTTTTTATCAGCTAACTTAAAATTTCAAGGAACTCGTGGCAAGAAGACACACAAGTGAAACACATCAATTAGCTGGTTGTCAGGATAATTCCGTGCCTATATCCACATGTGCTCTCCATAGTCAAGTCCAAGAATCTAAAAAGCACCTGATAAAGGGAATTCTTGGCTATGAAACCATCACGAACCTCAATCCTTTCATATTTCTCTCCTCCTGGCTTCAAGAAAACAAATACCTCAAAGGCTGAGGTGCAAACCAGGCCAGGGATCTGGAGGAGTAAGACAGAACGACCAAATGGAACAAAAAATAAACACCTTGAGAACGGACTCCAGTCTCCATTGCCTTCTGAAGACAGACATGATAACAGGCCTCTACATCGAGAATCTAAAGACCCCTGGACACATCAGAATTGTGTCATATTCCAGTGTCTTACAAAAAGAGGCTCTAAAAAAGTTGAAACAATTAGGACAGTTGAAACAGTTTCTCTAAGATTCTACACCAAATCTCCTTAAAAAAGATAGAAGTTGCTTTGCAAGCAGAGAAAAAGAAGAGTGATCCCCAGGTAATCCAGTCAGGCTCCTCAAATACACACTGATTTCCTATCAGGCAGCACAGGCTGCAGGGTATGCGAGGAAGATACATAAAGTTAGTGTCTGTACAATTTCTCCTTCTGCTTCAGAAATAGGATTTAAACATCCTCTTTGGACAAAACTATCCTGTTGCTATCACCAGCAAAGCAGTTTGGTGGCAGACTTCCTTGTCACAGATATGCAGATTTCCTTACCACTTACTTTTGGAGATGCTTAAGTTCAGATGGAGAGGGGACAAACTCATAAAAGACAAATAACACTGAATTTACTAAACACAGAGACCACAGCTGTCTCAGGAAATGCACTGAGCTGCAAATGACTGGAAGCTGAGCATATAGATGATGCTTCTTCACCTTTGTATTTTTATATAGTCCTTATTCTCTTGCCCAACTATCTTCTTTTGACTGTGGCTAGAGCCATACTGAGTTGAAGGAGCCTTTGCCTGATTCAGCACAGCTGTTCTTACACTCAAGTGCAAGCAGAGGAGCTGACTGAGCACTCAAGGCAACAGAGATTAGTATCAGACCTATGACTGTAGTAGAGACGTGAATACCTTCACTACAGGAAGTCCAATACTATAAAATTGACCATAGTCATGAGTGCAAAGTAAGTTGCAAAGGAAAGAAACCATAAAGCTGTCACACAACATCAAAACTAGCACAACGTTTATTCAGTTAAGGCCTTGTGAGTCTCCTAAGGCCCTGGAAAAGGACTCCAATCTGTTGTTCTTCACAAATAAAGCCCAGGCAAGTTTAAGCATCTCATGCAATGGCAATCTTTGCCTAGTTTCTTCACCACAGGAAAGCCTTCTTCCTTCCTCTCACAGGAGATAATGACACAAAAGCAGTTCACAAGAGAAAGCCACAGGCGGCAGAGTCAAAAGAGAATGAAGACACTGACTCATTTCGTGTCTCTGAGGTAGTGGAGGTGGAAAGTTGCACATACTTTTCCAACAGAAACAAAACCAATTGTCCTTTTCTGTTTTTCACAGTGACTGATGGCAACATTTGCAGTGCTCCCCTTGCAGCATGAGCAAGCACGATTACTGATAGCAGACACACAACTACCAGTGCCAGAAGGCTGGCGATATGAGAGATTTCATCAGCAAATAAAGCAAATGTCCTGTGTAAAGAGCAGAGTCAGAGTTGTTGTAACAGCTTTTAAAAGTATGTGAAACAAAAGACTGAGAAACTTCTCTCCACTTACCCCCCCTCTATGTTACGGTTCATCAGTATTTCAGTTTTGCTCAGCCACCGAAATGGTCTGAATTAAAAGACAGCCTTGTAAAAGATCCAAACAATTAATCATAGCAATTCAGATCACGGCTGCCTTTGGGGCCACTGTACTCAGCTCCCAGCTGTACTGATACCACACAGTACCAGACAGGACCTAGTAAAGCCACCTTTGCTCTGGTTGTGTTGCCACCCTCTTTCACTGCACTCCCCAAGGCACATAGGTCAAGGATGCGCCCATCCAACAGTTCCCTGCAGAAGTACATGTCCAGCTCCCACAGAAACCAAGTACACCACTGCATGAGAAGCATGATGCATTAAAACAGATCCCTTCAACCTACAGAACCTAAGTATATAGGTAAGGAAAACTGTGGCGTACACAGTCAGTTGTTCAGCAAGTATTAAGTAGAGAGTTGGACCTGAAAGTGCACACAGGGACACAGTTAATAGGGATAACAAAACACATAGGAAAAACGCTTGCAGAGAGGATAAAACTGCACATATAAGCACACTCTTCACCATTATGTTTCTGCACTTCTCGTGGTTTTTGTGGATAATAAGTTTAGAACAACATGGTCATTTTACATAGAATGCCATTTCCAAAAAAGAATGCCTGGCACGTGAGGAGCAGCCTTTCCATGTGAAGATGTTGCACAAAGTATTGAATGCAAAGTCAACGGATGTCAGTAAACTCTTTCATTGAAGAACCAAATGAAACAGTTGTGTAATTTGTATTTCAGTAATACCTTAAAAACCTCAGAATGAGGATCTCAATCCACTGGATATTGTAATCATAACAACCAAAAGTCTCTAACCAGAAAAACCGACAAGTCTGAATTTAAGAAAAAAAGTACGAGACACAAGCAAGAGGGCAAGAAGTAGCACACGCTGTCGTTCTAATTGTCATTACAAAAAATACCCCCAAACACAACACAACACAACATGCAAATTCTTGAAATTACAGCATGACCGGAGTGCAGGATCCATGATTGTAGCCACGCTACTGTGTGGGAAGAGCATGATAGCTACAGTTCAGCTACCATTTTTTAGGTATGAGAACTTTCCACTGTCACACCACTTACTTTCCAACGCAGCAAAGACAGATTTCAAAGGGGAAAGGGGGTAGGAGGGGAAAGGACTCCAATGGGAAGCAAAGTACCCTTCATAAGGTTTGTAACCCAAAAGGAGAACAGCTACCAAACAAGGTGTCTGTAAGCTTCCAGCCCATTCCAAGCACTATTTAAATCTCTCCTCGTCTGAGGCTCTTATTCATGAATGTTGACATTCCAGTCCCACAAGCACAAAGCACAGGGCTTAACTGCACACCACAGGGAGCTCCCAGGAAAACAAGTCAATTAGAAAAAAGGTCACGTGCAAGTACTTGGTTTCTTTAGAGAATGTAACTTCAGAACTAAACAAAGTGTTTGGGGTTTATGTCTCCACACAAGACACACAAAGTACTAGCTGATGGCAGTTGCAGACTGCAAATGTTTTTTAACATAAAGTTGTATTTCAGCACAAAGACATTAAAAAAAAATTAAGCAAAAATCAAAACCAAACTTCTACACTAATTACTTTAAAATCAGCTAAATGTAATCGCTGTCAGTAAGACTTGGGGTGACTACTGAGAAAGTATTTACTTAGTGTTATGTCATAATTTTAAATACTGATAAGGGAAGTCACATTTAGAGTTCTGACAATAATCTTCCTTTACCAGCAGTTTATCCATTCTTCCCTTTGCCAATCTGTCACAGATCCCTTCTCACGCTCCCAAACACCAGAACACAATTCTGTGATTTGTACTTAAGTGAGGGAACTTAATTAAACAAGTCTAATTGTACATGCAAATTCTTCCCTGAAGTTACTGTTGTGCAAGTCACTTCCAGACAGCGACCTTGTTTTGGTAAAGCTGAAACACGCATTGGACCAGCAGCAGCTTTGTTGAACACAATGACGTAAAGTTCATGAAAAACAGCAGATAACTTTTCAAACGTGGACAATTTTGCAAGGCAATAATAAAAAATGTTTTTTCCAACTATTAAGAGAAGCAACTCATTTAGTGAACAAACTCCAAATAAATTCCAAGTTCTTTGCACTGTAACTTGAAAAAAAATGGATCTGCATTTGAAGCTTGCTACTTGAAGTGTTACTTTTCTAAGTTAGATGTCAACAGTTCTACCAAGCTTTTCAAAAATAACTATTTGAAACAAAGTCTTTAATTACAAGAACATCAAGTGTATAATTATGAAAAATCTACAATTTGTCTTTATTTGTTTCCTGAGAAACTTTGGGAAGACTCATCATGGATGAGGTTCAAGACTAACTGTTTATGGAAAGAAAAGGAGGAGAGTGGAAGCAAGAAGCAGCAACCCGGTTCTATGAAAGAGGGAAAGTTCAGTAATTCACAATTTCAAACTGTAACAAGAATGAAGAATTAATAGGTTATAGTGGAGAAACGTGTCCTTTACAGCTTAGCAGAAGAGAAGAATGAGAGTGGTATAACAAGCACTGCATATAATAATTCATACAAGTTAGGAGAAAAAGATCAAATTAGGTTGAAAACAAAAGTAGGGTGAAAAAGATGACCTTTGCAACTATGTTCTCGAGCTAATTTTTTTTAGCATATCTCAAAAATGAAGTACAAAAAAACAGGAATATTCACAGTAGCTTTCAAACAGTCTCACTAATACTGCACAAATTATAAGTTCCATCCACTGAAGTGTAATGAATCGAACTTCACTGCCAAACAAAATTTCCATGCATACAAATAGATTCAATAATAGAATTGCTGAATGAGAAGCAATATTTTGCCACATTTAACCCCTCAACTTCATTGAAATTAGTCGGGGTAATTAAAAAGCAACCCACTGCTCACTGCATAAAGATGACATTCATTGTCTGTGATGCAGCAAAAAACAAAAAAAAAAAAAGGAAAATTTGACAAAAGAAAAAGAAAGGGTTTGGCAAATTACAAATGGTCAAGGTATCTTGAGATTGAAACTAGAGAGCGCGCTAGTGGTTATATGATCTTCAGTCATTTAGTTTGCGGAATTAAGCCTTAATTCATCAGAAAAAAAAAATAGCTAATATGTGTACTCCTAGCAGAAGTGAAACATGGATGGTAGCTATGCAGACACGCACATGAAAAGGACATCACAAAAAACCCAACAGCTTTCAAACGTACAACAGAAATATAACAAGGTATGTATAAGTAACAGTATCACCCAACATCTATATATGTGCACATACTATTATTTTTTTTAATTAAGCCCTGAGCATTTGGGGGAAGACTATGATAAATAAAGAAGGGGAAGTTATAGGGAAATCCACAGATAGCCTTACAGAAGTCTAAATGTACATGCCTTAGCTAAGAAGCAACCTCAAGAGGACAGACGACAATCAACGTCTACAAATGTTTAAAAGATGTAAACCAAGAAGAGAGCAGGATTAAGGCATGAGAACAAAATAAAAGAACAAATTAAGTCAGAGCAAAATTCTGGTCAGGCATTTAATTATGTATGGAAGTGACTTCTGAAGACGTTATTGAAAATATCGCCACATAAGGACATTGAGAATTAAATTAGAGAGGACCCTAAGAGAAACTTCACCTAAACACCTGCAAAGACAGAGATTACCTGAAAATGACTCCTGATGATATTTCCAAGTTTAGCTTCTTACTTTTTAAATGTAACCCATTATATTCATGTATTAAAAAAACCCAAATAGTGTTCACAGCAATATGCACATTGAAAGGGTACTGCTAAAATAAATCTTGGATTTAACAGTTTGTTTTGAATCTAGTCATACAGCTTGAGGACATTTTGTCAATTAATTTGCAAATGTTTGAAGTGATCCGGGGTGAGACATTGACTGTAGTGATGAACTAAAATTGGCAAGACTCACATTTCTCCCAAATCCAATTATGTCTTTACATTAACCTTCTCCTGTTTATTCTCAGGATGTTAATAAATAAAAATGACTCTTCAGAACACTGAACACCACTTAATACAATCTTAATGTTTTAAATACACTTGCAGATTCTTCACCCCTTTTCCTAAAAATTTGTTTTATACCTTTATTAAAGATATTATTAGTAATTCTGAACATAAGTTTCCTATCCCACCTCAAAACTACTTTTCCTTTTGCTTTCCACACCCACCAATCTGACAAAAAAAAGACAGAACACAGGTACCAGATGCATGCTAAAGTGAGCAGAACGATCGCTAAACGCAAGGTTCATTCCGTAACAGTATCTCATTGGAAAGGTTTCAAAGCCTTAAGGGAAAAGTAGCTGGCCATGACCAAGCTCCATTTAACATCTTTCCGAAGCTTTAACCTGGATCACCTGCACACATTGCAGTGTACCCCACCAACAGCTCACCTCGACCTCTAGAGGAACTTCGACCTCGAGGAGCCCCTACCACCGTTCCTCCTCCTCCACGTCCCGTCAACCGCAGGACAGCAGCACTGTTTACAGACATCGAGAAATTTCTCTGCCAAGAAGAAGAAAGACCCAAGGTGAGATTCAATTAAAAAAACAAAACAAAACACCATATCCTACATTCAGCTTAATACCAGGTCTGCTTTCCTAATGTTCATTGCAGATTCTCTACAATTGACTAACAAGGAAGACATGTCATGAAGACACGAGTAGGTGAACCACTCCATAGAAGGATCTTCATCAACATTAGTGCTTCCAAGTAACTTACCCAAAATTTCCGTGCTCTAAAGACAGCAGTTGAGCACCTACTCCTTTATCAGATGATTCAAGCACAGGAGCGACTAGAACATCAGCAGCTTTAACCACAGCCATTCAGTTCCAAAGAAAGGCTGGCACCTGCCTATACCTGACACCATTAATTAATACCATTTCTAAACTTACTTCTTAAGGAAAGCAGGAACATATAAAGACCAGGGAATATAGTTTTACTCAAGTTCTGTTAGTCTCCTTTGCAGAAGATAAGGGTGGGGTTTTTTTTCCTCCAAACGTATCATAAGAGTAACATGCTTTTGGCAAAAATAAATGTATTTAAGACTTGTAAAATTGAAGTGATACTCCTTTTAGAAAGACAATAAGCACCAGTAAAATTCAACTTTAATGTAACTGCTAAAGAGAAAGCTATTTCAAAAAAGAATGGATAATTATAACTAACTCCGGTCCCATTCTTTTCCAACAAATAGTTGGAAAACTGGGTCAAGGAATTCAGGAGCATGTTCAGAAGCGTTAACAAGCAAACTTGAATTCACACACACTTTTTGAAAGCAAGTTTTAAATAATTAGAATGCATAGGACTCCAGACAGCTGTTACATCAGGTGCCTTGACAGGAACTTAAAGGAGGCAAATTGCTTACTTTAACTCATTTGAATTACTATGACTTTGAAGATCTTCAGAGAACAATGAGACATGCAATTATATGCTATTTAAGATCTAAATGCTAACATCAAAGCCAACAAAAATCTAAAGGAGTTTTAACCCATTTCAGAAACAAGCCTAACTGCTTGATATGTTCTTTCTATGAAGTATATCTTCCTTCAACAGAGAATTGGTAACTAAATAGACCTTTTTTTTTTTGGGGGGGGGGGCGGAGGAAATCCAGCCATGCATGGCGAAATAGCAAGGTCAACCTCCAGTAAATTTTATTTTCCTTGTTAGCTCTTAAAGTTTAAAGCAACCATTTCAACAAGTCAAAATGAACCCCCTCCATTTGCCTCTAAGCAGATCACCAACGTTCCGGCTGCTGATACTTCTGTTTTGTTTTTAGATGGTGAAATACTTTACTACAGAAACAATTTTAAGCTATTGATCAAATTCATGATCTTGCATAGGAGTTTCCTCAATTTTTGATGCCTTATTTTTCCAGTAAGAACAAAATAGTAATCTCACTGCCTTTTCCATTTTTTTGACTTTTCTTCTATAAAGAAATTCTACCTCCCCTCTGTAGAGCTTGCTCTGGTGAAGATGTAGTCCTTGTAACATGCATAGTGATAATAATCAACATGGTAAGATCACAAAAATAACAAAAAAGTCAATAAAGCAAAACCCACCCTACTATTGTTTAATATATTACTTCAGTGTCTGTTCCTCCCAATGCATAGCAAAGAGCAAAGCTGCCGCACAACAAGGTCTCAATTCATTCTTTAGTAGCAAATGGAAGATGTCCCATGAAACAGAGGTCAGAAACACAACCAATGAGGACACAAGAAACCCTCTATCATATTCAACAAGAGCTTGAGACTCCTGTACTCCAGAGGCAGATAAGATTAAGACAACTGAATTCTTTCCTCATGCAAATAGGAATAAACTGGGGCGAGGGGGGGAGGGGGAATGGTAAAGGAATATATGCTGCATGTTGCCGGTAGTGGAAGCCTTTGTTAAAGTTACCTTCAGAAACCTCCTTTTCTTCAAAAGACAGTTTCCTGAAAACAGATCTTAGACAAATCTATGTCATAACAATACTTAATACAAGGTGAATCAGTGGAGCTCTAGGTTAGCTCAGCATCCTTATCACCAGGAAAGTGACAATAAAAGCATAAAAAAACCCTACCAATTCTGTCCAAAGTATATCCCTGTCCTGTAATAGGGAATACTGGAGCCAAAAGTATCTATTTAAATTTCACAGGACTAAACAAGTTTAAGCTTAAATCACCTAACTCTACATAACTAATCTTTAAATCATCTTGAGAGAGATCAGACAAGTTCTTCCAGGGCACATCCGATACATACTATGACAATTCTATCAAGTGCATAACACTCGAGTTTTCAAGCAAGAATTGCTCTGAATCCAATGGTAGAGTAAACTTAATGGGTTCAGCTTCAACTGAACACTACCCTAAATTACATGTGTTCTGATCAATCTGTCCTCTACAGGACTCCCAAATTTCCATCCTTCAAGTTCTGAGAGGATAATACTACCTTCAGTATTCACTGAGAGGGCACAGAAGTGCTTTAAACTCTTATCAACCTTAGGTGAAAGAGCTTTCCTGAACCACAAGGAGCAGCAGCAAAGCCATTAACATTCACCTCAAGATAACTTCTGAATGTAATTCCTGATGATGAATGATGTTATTATGTCATGGGAAACAAACACTAAGAATTTCTGCCATTCCTTTGGTATCTCAAATCAGTCACGAAGGTGAAAATAAGATCTTCAGATGAGGAAAAAAAAATAAATAGATTTTTCACATCCTCTGGGTCCCCAGAAAGCATCAAAGGAAAGACTTTCTTAGAAAAAGAACATGGACCTCTTTCAGATTAAGATTTTTGTGGAGATTGTAGAGAACAAACTGACCATGAAGACTCCTGTATGATTACAAGTGAAAAGGAGCTGGAGAAAACAGTGATAGAGGTCACACCAACTCCTCAGAAGTTTTCAAGACTGAAGAAACACTGGGGACTGCAGCAGAGGGCCACCTACCCCTGAAGCTCAGCAGCACTTGCCATCTCATCTGTACCAAGGGGCTACTCAGCACATTTTCAATATCATAGCCTTGAACTCTTACTATTCCTCTTGGAGAGTATCTTGACAATCACCAGAAGCCAACGTCCCCCTTAACCATAAAAGGCTTATAGCTTACTCTCTGAAGGTCTCCACTATGCGTCAGCAGAAATATATGTCCAAAGGTATTTAACACTGAGGTTCAATATTTTGGTGTGCTACTGACCATTTCCTGGGCTTGCTTCCTGAATCCCTCATGTTCCCACTAGAGAATGGCTACGATTTCCCACAGGAGCAGATTCTCAATCTCAGTTGCTTTTAAGACTATGACATGAAGTGCCTACAGTGTATTGATGTGAATTTAAACGCAATTGCTGATTAAAAGCTAAACTCTTAGTATCTTATGCCAAAAAATAGCATCCTAAAAAAGACACCAAAAACATGAATCAACTCTGAAGAGAAAAGAATGAAAAATTCAAGAATATAATAGCGGGGGCAAAAGCAGGAGGATGCTCTGAAATCTTTAAAAACTAATACTCCCCAGCCCTGCAAAAATGAAATTACACTCAAGTCAGTAAAAATATTCATGTCTCTTTAAAAAAAAAAACCAAACCACAATATTCTGAAGAAAATTGTTAAGAAACATGACAAACCAGAGAGCAACTGCAAGAACAGAAGTTCTAACAAGCATAAAGAAGGAAAAATTTCAGAGTCAAAAGTTACAGGCATTTATCCAGAGAGGGGGCAGACGGCTTTCTCTGCTACGAATCAAATTAAAAGCAAGGGCTTTCAGACTACTCTGGAATTTATGTGGACTACCTGCACTCTTTATCTTTTTCACCATTTAATTACATACCTATAGAGACCAAACAAGAAAATGATCAAGCAACTGCTTACCATACAAAGTAATTAAGAGTACTGCTCCTTCCCAAGAAATGTTAACAGTCAAAATAAAACGTTCTCCCCAGACAGTAAAACTGCGCTTATGGATGCTTCTTTTACAACAGAGAAGGTGATCAAAAAAATGGTCCAAGGTTTTTCACTGATCTGAAAATACTGTGTAGTAAAAAATAGGTAATACTTCCCAAAAGATGATCCTGGATTGAACAAGTTGACTGTCTGCCATTAACAGAACACCGTATGAAAAATATTTGTTCAAATTTAAGATAATTAACCATGAACGGAATTTAAACTTCATGCCATGCTAACACAGCATACTTTCGTAATTTCTTTCCCTGAGATCTACTGACCTCAAATTTTATGTTTTTAATGGAGGCATGCTCCTTCTTTTACCTTTACACAAATTACAATCTAAAGGTGTTGGGGTTTTGTTGAAAAAAAAAAAAAAAAACAACCCCAAAAAAACCCCAAACAATTATACAAACCTGTTCTTCTTCTGTAAAAGGTACAAGTGCCAGTGGTGGCAGGGGCTCCTCTTGTAAAATAGGCAGAAACTCCTTATCCAGAAGGTCTGAAGGTATCTGTGTGAAAGGAAAAAGAGCATACAAATATACTCAAGTACTTCCATTTCAGGGATGATGCCACATTCTTAGATGTACAGTAAAAATTTTATCCTGCCACCTCTGCCTCCATCTACCCAGTACAGGAGTACTTCCAGTAGCATTTATTGGGGGTGGGTATAACTCAACTGCAAATTTATGCCCCCTCCCTCCCCCGAAAAAATATAATTCTTATAGACAAAACCACCAAAGCATCCATCACCCACAACTGCAATACATAAAATATCAGGATCGTACACATCAGAATTAAAACTTCCACACCAGTGCAGTTCAAATCTGAACCAACTAAAATTTCATTTGGTAAATAAAAAAGTATTGCTTTAATTTCATTAGTTTTAGAGACAGATTTTTATTTATATACATACATTTATATATAGCACAGAAGTGTTACTTGATTTAAAGTCAGCAATTCAATTTATCACCACCAAGGGGGGGTAAAACAACAACAAAAAAGTGAAGCTATAGGTATGGATGTATTAAATAGAGAGCACTGACGATTTAAATCAAAGTAATTTTTATCACTAATTTTTATTCATTCCATCATCAGATGGAAGCTCTGTCAGCAGATGTGACCTTGAGCAAAGGGACAAGAAGCTGCAATTACAGCCAAGTGAGCTCTAATTATGCCAACAGAAGCGTTTCAAAAATATCTAGTTCACAATACTAGAGATAAAGACTTCGCCCAATTTTCACTGAAGCAAAGCAAGCTAGGGGTTTATTTTCTCATCTGGGTATTCACTAGCAGAAGTCTTCCTGCTTTCAATCAGAATATCTTTTAATCAGAGATGCAACTTTGCCTAATCTTCAGCCAGCAAAGACTGAAGATGACAGACACAGTAAAAAAGGACTAAGGTACAAAATACAGCTAGAAAACACTGCACCTAGTAGTTGACTAGAAAGAGTGTCAAGAGTCATCTCAGTAACTAGAATTACTCAACACCATGGAAACGTGCATATAAAAAGCAAGACATACTCTAATAATAATGCCCTTCTGGCAAACACACAGGGAGAAAATATTCTTTTGGACCATTCATAACCATTGGAGAGCTTCCTGTAACACAGAGTATTAGTAAGCTGTTCTGAATCGGTCTTAACTGTAGAGTTCTTCGCATCATTTGATAGAGCACACACAAATTGTAAAAATCAACGACCTCTGACAGGCTGACTTATTCAAGCATAACATCAAGGTTTAACGCACAGCTTCGCAAAGCAGAGCAAGATAATTCTGGATGTTAAGGCATGGCTTTAAGCTATAACACACTTAACAGCTTTTGAAAAAAAATCTCTGACATTCAGTGCCCTTGAATGTGCAGGGCTCCCACTACCATATGAAAATGTCAGCACAGTCATGGTAGTGTAGTAACATGGAGGTACATGTGCACATCTATATGCAAAGCTAAAGGCACAACCTGACATTGTTTCTTGCAAGTCCCTCCCTGATTTGAAGGTAAAGCTCTTGGTGGGATTCAGACTTCCAAGTCACTATGGCCTCTGTCAGTGTCTACAGAAAAACCTAACATTTGCAAATGCAGCATGCATGAATCATTTGCCTGAAAAGCTCTCCAAAACGTGACCTTGGTCACTGAGAACCTTCATTTAAAATTAAACCAGAGAGCAATTCTGGCCTTTCTACACCGCTCCTTTGTATTACATGTGTTAGACTGTACTTGTGTCCTCAGTCCCAGAGAGACGAACTACTCGTTGGGCTGGTGACCTACTGAAGTGCAGTGCCTTCAGTCAGGAGAAGTGGGGAGCCCTTGCCTTTTTTAAAATGATCTGCTAATATGATTTATTGCCCAACTTTCAAAGTGAATCAAGTGTAAACAAAATAAACATTTTACGCCATATTAAATAAAATCCTACTGAGGCAAGCAAATCTGCACAGCTGCAAGAAGACCTTAACCCTCAGCCATCTGTGGCAACAGGACTGAATATGGCAATGAGGTGAAGGTATGTGTGCTCAAAGGGTAAAGGAAGTAGCTCCTGAAGTTACAAAAAGAATCAAGCATAACAAGTGCAGTAAGAGTGGGATCAAATAAACACACACAAACACACAAAAGCCACAATTGGACCTTTTCAGTTTTTTTCCAATGAAAACACAATTTTTCTGTCCATAATCACAAAATACAAATAACTATTCCTAAATACAAGTCTGTTGTTAGGAAAACACATGAGGCCTTCATCCTTTTCTTGCTCACCTTATTATCCTTTAGAAAAAGTGCCAACATTTCTTCTCTCCCATAGCGATAGTCTGCTAGTTTGTACTTTGGCAAAGCCGGAGACAGAGGAGGGGATGTCACGCTCCCGCCACTAGACAAAGCTCGCAGCCTAAAATAAAGCAGAACAGCAATGAAAACTGAATTCAGGAGAGTGTGTCCTCACCTATGCTATCACCCCTCCGCACTTTTACAGATTTGTCACAAATGAAATGATGATCTCCAGAGGTCCCTTCCAACCCCGTATCGTTCTGTGATTCTGTGAAATAAATATAGTACTGAAAGTAAAGACATTAACAGTCTTTCTTCAAAACTCTAAAATTTGGTGCTTCAACATGACTGAAAGAGCTTCCCTTGTTTTTCACACAGACAGGAGAAATAAAAAAAAAATAAATATTCCCACGAGCAAATGAAGCTTATTCAGCTTATCCCCTGGATAACTCTTATGTTTTGACTATATAGCAAGCTGGCTACCCTCCTAAAGCCTTGACTACTTACACTGCACAGAATTCAGTGTTGTCTTCCATATATATTAATGACAACACCTTCTCTTTGACAATAAAAAAATTGTACTTCATCAGGGACAGTGCGGCAAACATTAATCTAAGGAAAAAGTTTATTCAGATCTTTTGCAAAGTTTAACAAACAGAATAGGACAATAAATTTTGTGATGGGCTTTCTTCTTGTGCCTCTGGAATCCTACTTTAGTCCAAATTCCTCTACCAGAACTTAAAATTAATGGATTTTTCAGAGAGCATATACATCATTTAACTTAGCATCTCAATAAGAAAAGATGTACAAAATATAGCCAAACTTTACTAGAGAGGCATTTCAAGTAGTAATCTGATTTATGGTAATGGATAAATATACTATAAAGTTTGGTCCCATCCCACTCAGGTAAGCTACTCAACTTCTTGCAGATAACATCTTACCATTGTATGATATTATTCCCATTCCCCAGGTGTATTAGTCTCATTCTACACAGCCACTTCCTCAGCTACACAAACGTCCTGTGTTTTTAAGTTTGAGGTACATGTCAAATAAAACCCAGACAATTTTCCTACATTCTCCTTGATGAGCATCTTAAGACAAGTAGAACAGTGAAGCTCTTCTCAACAATTGCAAAGTCCTTGGAAAGGAAGGTGCTCCAAACTAAAACACTGATTCAGAGGCTACCTTGCACCTAATTATTGCAGCATGCTTTGATTTATTGTTCTTTAAACAGAAAGGAAAAAGTAATTCACAAGTCAAATGTCTTATTTTTTTAGTTTGGTGCCACCCAGTGGCAGTTTCTGTACATACCACTTCCACACCAAAAATGCCTGGGGAGGTATTACTCAAAGGATTAGATGGCTCAGTGCAATGCTCAATCCCGATCAAACGCGATTGAGAATTTCACTGTTAAGTGATACAACAGCATACATGACAGACATGATTCTACTGCAATCCAAAAGAATAATTATAAATATTAGCATTTTATTCCTGTAAAAATCTAGTAACTCACTGAAGTATTACACTTTTGTACATAATCTAACCTGATTTTTAATCTAAATGGAGAGTGAAGTCCCGTCGCTATGACACAGCAATCAAGTTACTGGTAAAATATGTGCTTTTTTTAGAGTTGCTTTCCCCTTCCTCTTTCTTTAATATAACTTTGGCTTCCATCCATCAATGAATCTAATCATGTCTGTCTCTTACATTGAAGAGCACTCCAGCATAAGATATCTGTCTGGTGGGTGTATTTATAGACAGTGATAAAGCCATTCTTTAACTTTTTTTCAATCTAACAAAATAGACTTAGCGCTCTCATTGTTTTCCAGGCCATAAATCATGCCTTATTTCTTTGTTGAATACTCTCCAATTTTTGTACATTACGTCTAAAAATGTGTCAGCAAAAGCAAATACGTTATTCCAGTAATAGTCTTACCACATGCTATGCAGCAATTATCTTTCCTATAATCACTCCACACTCCCATTTACACACTTAAGGATCACATAACTCTTCAGAAAACACACCAGCCAGAATTCTTATTTGTAATCGCAGGCACCAACAATTTAACAAGAAACTGAAAAAAATACTGAACAATCACACCTGTGCAGTTACTCTTTAGCAAAAGCCTGGACAACACAACTCAGAGAAGCTGGATAAGTAACAGCTGACACAAGATTACACGTCATAGGTTCCCCCATAACACAATAGCTCATTTTTCCTGACATTCTTCAGTGCGTACATGCAGGAGACTATAACACGAAACACACACTTAACACCACATTCCACATAGATTTTCTTCTTTTAATACGTGGGGGCTGAGGGGAAGAGCTTGCTTAACTATAGATTGAAGTCCAGTAAGAACTGTGTAAGAACTGCCTTATTAATACATATCACATGGAAAGACCTTCCTTTGCTTCATGTATACCTCCAAGGTCATCAACATCATTCCTCCTTTAGATAGTTGGTAGTAAGGTGAGTGTTATGCATTACCATAACATGAAACCCCACTCATTGCACACACAGTAGCAATTTACAAAGTGAAAATTAATTTAGATTATTGCTTTCAGTCACAGGCCAGGGACTAAGCTGAAGCAGTATGGAACAACAAAAACATTCTACCCCATTCAGTCTTATAATCAATTCAGTCCCAAAGGACAGAAGTTTGTAACAGGTTTATTTTGTTTTTTTTTTTATTTTAGACAAGGCTCCAGATTGACACAAAGCAAAAAAAACTCACCATTCAGGCCCAAAGTTAAGCGTCTGAGTTTCTGCTGCCATTTTTTCCCCGTTCTATTCCTCTTTTTTTAAAAGCGTGAACCTGAAAAATAAGTGTTCACTATGAAAACAACTGGATTAATACAACCCTTCATAAATTTCATCACAATACAATAGCACACCTGGTCATGCAAAGTGAAAAATAATTCACTATGTGAAATTTTTTTTTTGTTTTACTATTATTTCTTTAATTCATTTACTAATATAGGAGTAACTCCATCAAGATCTCTTCCCTAAATTCCTCTTAATAGCTCAAAAAGGACACTGGATCAGGGTATCCAAAGAAATAATTTGTACAAACAGTCCCTTTTGAAATCAGCGATTACTGCAAGACAACCAAACATGGAGAATTTGATGCATAATCCTCTTCTGTAAGAACATTAATGCTTAATTAACAGAATTGCAGCTTCCTGACAATTACAAGAGGATAAAAAAGCCACTAGAATTACAGCAAGAAAGATTTGCCAATTGAGTGGCAGAGTATTCAAGAAATTTCCACTGCTCTTTCTTGAAAAATAAGCCTTCTAAAGATCGAGACCACCCAGTGTTGTGAAATCCTCCTAGATCTGCAGGAAGATACAGTATTCCTCTCATTCTTGGTTTTATTGAGCAAAAAGATGCACAACTTTAGACTTCATCTCCTTTCATTGCTATTAGCCAAGGTCAAGGCTAAAACAAAAGGTCAGGTCAAGTTCCTATATATCAGGTACGTACAGGCAACAGCAGATGAAGCCATACTGGAAGAAAAGAACAAGACTAAGGGAAGGCTATGGAGTTTTCTCTATCAGAGCCGAATCCAGCCCAGGCAGCTCTGGAGAAGTATCTTCTGCAGTACAAAAATACAGCTCCTCTTCCCTTCCAGCAATGGCAAAACCCATCCAAAAATCTACAGAGAAATTGGGTTTGGATTTTCTATTACAAAATAAAATAACGAATTCAAACACTATAGCCAAAGCCCAAACAAAACAGGATTTGAAGCATGACCTACAGGAACTGGTTGATTAGACTTCAAGAACCCATAAAGATAAATAGTAGGGAAGGAACTTTCCCTATCAGAACTCTGCTCCTAAATACTCCTGATGACTAAAATAAGGAGCTTTGTAAGTTTCTCCATACTTTGCATGAAAAGGAAACCAAAAGGTGACGAGAGAAATATAGAAAAAGCCTTAGTTACTGAAGAAAAAGGCAAAATGAAAGAAACCATTTTTCTCATGTATATGCTACTGAAATTCTGATGTTAGAGTTAAAAAAAAAAAAAGTCACCATCCTGAAAGCTAGAAAATACACAAAAAAACACCCATTAAAAGTGCTTGAGCAGATTTTACCCACATGTTTTGTCCCTGCAGGCTAAACTTACAAACCACTGTTTGCCTCATGTATTTGTACCACATGTCACAGTAATGTTGTAATTTATATATAAATCATAATGTTTTTATTTTCACAATATTGAAATGGTATTATCACCACTACATGCACCAGAAGCTAATACAAGAATATCCAGCTGTTCTCACAGACCTAGTTTGAGATGATTTTGGCCTGATTTGGGTTGCATTTTCTGAAGCAGCCGACAGCTCATTAGAATGTTCATGGTATATCCATTCATTATTCTGCAAATGAAACTCTAAGGTTTGGTACCTAAAGACAACATACAGCAGCCACATGTGAAAATACTGTGGGGCAATTCAAGCAAACCACAGTGCACAGTGTGGCAGAGACAAGCCTCCATCACAATTCCTAGTAACCTTAATTGGATGGCTGCCCTTTGCTTCCTGCAATGCCTGTAATCCTTCACTCTGTGTGTGTGTATGTGTGTGTGTGAAGGAGGAAGAGCTTTCAGATCAAGCCATGTGGGACCATCAGGGAACCCGGGATCTTTAGCTCGAACATTAAAGCTAGCTTGTAAGTATGAGTAATACCAAGAAGGCTGGCACTGAATGTTACACTGCAATGTATCTAAAGCTCTTCAGCTGTGTTTTCAAGAATAAAGCACCAAAAATGAGGTGTGAAAAATAGGATTAAGCAGTTCACTAGTTTTGGAACCACTGGGCCCCACTCCTTAGCTTCTGGGTTTCCTTCCCAAAAATTGAGGATACTGAGGATCTTTCTGTATTAGACTCCTAAGCACTTCAGTACTTAGAAGCATACTCAAAAGCCTGCTAATCTCATCCCACTGTGCTGCAAAACGTCTTTCCTTGTTTTGGCCACTTTAGCCACCACACTTTGTTTTGGGAACTCTTTGCTGGCTTCCTCTCCTGTGCTGCATCCAGATAAGTTACTTCCTCCCCAGAACTTCTGACTGTATGAATTTTGAACTGAAAGCAGACACCTGTAAGTGGATGAAATTGTAGCTGAACAGGAGAAAAAAAAAAAAATCTCAAACAGAATAAAAACCAGGTCTGCAGACGATTTGAGTAGGTGTAACAGGTGAATTTACTCACACATTACCCAGAAATAAAACTTACAGGAAAAAAATTACAGGCAAAGCTCAGAGAAAGCCCTTGGAAACCATGCACTCTGGAAACAGGTAATGATTTTTGAGGAGGAGGGCAGAGGAACAGAAGAAAAAAAAGACTCAAGAAAGCTAAGCCAGAAATGCACTAATGGAATACTCTTAGCCGTGTCAGAGCAGACAAGATAAGGAATGCAAAAACCTTGCGGTGCTTCTGCAGGTTCACAAAGCAGCAGCCAAAAGGTGAGAGCACAGAAGGCAAACTGGAGAATAACCTCTGGCAGGGACTGCACACCACAGTCAGTGTGCAGAGAGGCAGCTGTTCCAACTGGAAAGGCAAGTTGGGGTGGACTACGCAACGCTCACACCGAGAGGAGAGTCAGGGTGGAGCAAGGAAAAGGGTGAGGAATTAAGAAAAGGGAACGAGTGATCAGGTCATAATTCTAACTATTTTGGATAAGGTAAAGGCATTCATTTATCAGATCTTCACTATCTTGATAACTTTCCTAGGCTGAATTAGTTCAATTAATATTGAACTTCAATATTAATTAAAATTATAATTTTGGTCTTTCTTATCTATTGTGCCTCCTCATTAATCAAGGATGGCAAGTCACAAAAATAATATATACCTAACACATTTCCTCCTTGGTGTCACTTGATGAAGGAAAAGCCCCTTTCTGGACTGCTAGAGTTTTGTAAATCAAGATTTTCTACAAATAAATGGCTACTGATTGAGGAATCCGCACAGCCACAGATTTCACGTGCACAAAGACCACCTGGGGACAGCCTCAGGTTGAAGCAAGGAGCTGAGGCTGTAGTTGTCCAATTAGCACCACTGTTTGGGCAAGAATGCCACCTGAAGACTTCCCACCACTCCTTCAAAGGGGAACCTTTTCTCCAAGATTTTCTTCAAATCAGGTCAATCCTTGATCAAGGCGCCAGTGCAACCCTACAACCAGCTGCAGGTTTTCTGCAAATTGGGGGAAATTGCTTCCTAAACTGGAACTGAGACCCCATTTTTCTGGGGTGGTAGCCCAGCCACAGACCCCCTGTAAGTATGCAGGGCTGAAAAGAGAGGAACTCCCATCAACCCCATCACAAACCTGCGGGCTGGCAAGGGGAAAAACATCCTTTCTATTCTGTCAGCAGCTTAGTACTTGGAAAGTCAGAAGTCCATCCTCTGAGCAGATACAAAACGTAATCCAATAACGTTAAGCCTTTAAGTGGCTTTCACTCACAATTAACAAGTAATACTATAGGTACAGAAGTTGCTATCAGCACCACACAACTCATTTTGTTGGTTTCCTTTACGTACAATGGTTGTTTTACCAGGCTCATGGGTTTTTAAATTATTTTTCAAGCTTGCTTTTTAGTACCTGACAAGTCTATTAAAGCTCTCAAACATCTGCTTCAGACACAAGTCAGAACTTGATTCTACCAGCTATATTTGTGTGTTAAAATGCATAAGAAGATGTTTCAGTTGAAAAAAAAATATAAGGAAGGTCTATAATTACTGTAACACATTTTGGCCACAAGCTGTGGGTTTTTTTTAATTTATAGCTTACTAATAAATATCTAGGCAAAAAGCTGTTTTCCAGATACTTTGAAGGAAATGAACTGTCATGTGTCCACAGTATCCAGACTTTGCTCGACCTCAGGATTTACATAAAATTACCATTTTAAGGTTTGTCCCTAATTCACAGGCACTTGAGTTAAGATTTTCAGGCAAGATTAAATTCTTATGTTTCCATTACAGAATTTTGTCAACTTGTACCACATGGCATTGTGTCTCATCAAGATCTTTTGCTATTTTGGATAGAGATAAATTCATTCTCAGCATCCCAAGTTGAGACTAAGCAATGTCTGCTTTCAGGTCTGCCCATCTAATCTTTCCTACAAACAAACAAACAAACATTTAAAGATTTGGACTGTCACTGCAATTTATAGCTTTGGGGCTGCTGCTTGCTTAGGCTTTTTATTAACTTTGGAAACCTAAAACTTTGAGGGGAAA
>VXBJ01005767.1:0-26399 GCA_013400055.1 Nycticryphes semicollaris | reverse complement strand
CCCCCCCCCACACCCCCCCCCCCAAAAAAAAAAAAAAAAAAAAGAGAAGTGGACACATTTTGTAATAAACACTGTGGCAATCTCAGCTACTAACAAAGTAATGCAAAGACCTCGGTCTTCTATAATCCTTTGCTACCATCTGAGCTCAAGATCTTAAAATAATGGCATTCATCATCACTATGATGAACTACATGATTATATACATATATACATTATATACATACATGCTTTTCCCCACAATCCTGAGGTCTAGATATCCAGCTTCTATATATTACAAGCTTTAAGGATTACAGGATAGGCTTGCTCCTGAAAACACACACTGATTTCTTGCTTGCCATAAACCTCAGACACATTAAAACAAGTTTNCCCCAAGAAAAAAAAAAGGGGGGGGGAGACACATATATATATGTGTGTGTACTACCATCAACCACAAGAGGGCCAAAGTTGAATAGGCCTCAATTTAAAGCACTGATAACTCTTTTTAGTTCCACCTATAACTTACGTACACCCTGAGCAAACCTGCTAAGTTTTCTCAGTTCTGACAATTTTCAAGCCAGATCATTTGTGTAACCAAAACAACCGTTTAGGAATTGACTACAAGAGAGGAAAGGCTAAGCTGGGCTGATTACCGACTTTGTTCCTGTAAAATCAAGTATCTCAGACACCTAGGTTTTTCAAGTGTCACTCAATGAATTAAAATAAATTGATGGGAAAACCACACAAAGAAACAGAGTCCCTTTCAACACAAATGCTTCTTCAATAACGAAGAAGAGACAGGTTTCTCCTTACTAAGGCATCCAACTGATCTCTAACAAGCTATGTAGGAAGGAGAAGGAAGAGCAGGTCTGTGCTTTTACTTTTGTGAGCGGAAATTTTATTGCTCTGCCCCTTAGCTCTATCTATAATCATGAATTAAATATAGCTTATCTCTACTCATCTCTGAGCAGAAGCGCTGAGAGAAAAAAAACACACAAGAAGAAAAATTATGATGCTAGAAAAAGGAATTTTTTTCTCTAAGTCCAACTTTGAGAAGATTTAACACTGCACCTTCAAAAAAAAAACCTAAAAATTTTAAAGGCCTCAAGGAAAGAGTAAGAAACATACATTTGACAATTACCACAACTTACAATATCAGACAAAAGTAGGCAGAACCAAATTTTATATTCTTGGTTTTTCAAACTAGTAAATATAATCTAAAGACCTGGAAGTTTCAACTACTTTAAAGGAAGAGGAGAAGGGAAGGAAAATACCATGATGCAGGTACCTATCTCACCTTCATCAGTTACTGTGAACCAATGTTTCCTTTGTACATTTAAATAACTAGAAAGATCTTTCAGCACATTCATGTAGTGGCAATCCACCTCTTCAGTCAGTCAGCTGCCCCCCTGAGACGTTCTATATGACTTCGACATCTAGTTTGTTTTTAAATGAAGTATCTATAGATCTTAAAAGAGCTGCCAACTTTTTCTTACATTCAGGTATAAGAAACTTCAGTTTATGACAGAGCTCATTTAGACAACTAGCCTTAGGAGACAGCAAGAACAGAAGAGATACTTAAGTCTAAATGCCTAAAAAAAAAAAAAAAACACAACCAACAAACCTTCTTTACACTTCTCTTTTACAGTTTTTTTTTCCTCAATCAAGGAGTAAAGCAGTTGGAAAAATTAAGTTGTAAAGCCCTCAACTTTCTATTTACAAGCATATTTTTAACTTACATCACCATAAAGATAATACTTTTTATTTACTATGCATTTTAGGAAGGCAAGAAAAAACACTAATAGGAGCACCTTAGGATATTTTACAGTCCTCTTAAAATCATCATCTGTAATGAAAAGAGGATTTGCAGGACTCCAAGTTTCTACTTTGTATCAAATCATTTTGGTAAGCAGTCTGTGAAATAAATCATCACTGCAACATGACTACTTTGCATTTTAGTTCTAAGCTCCTGCTTCAAAAGGCAGGTTCAAGAAACCATTCAGAAAAGGTGCTAAAAGAAATACAGTGACCAGGTATCCCCATGAACATTCATGCATCCAGGGACTAGGATAGCCTGAGCAGCTCTTAAAATCACTAAGAAAAGCTAGTATTTATATATAATATTGTCAGATATTGAAAAGGGCTATCAAACTCTCACACAAGAAGCAGGTCTTGCTGGAAGTGACATTCAACTTCTATGGATAAATCTCTAAAGTTGACTATTACACAGACTCTTTATTATTTTTTTAAGCACAGATTCAGTGAGAAATTAACACTGACACACATGAGCATTGACATCAGTTAACTTGTAAAACTATATGAACCTGGGGGTGGAGCAAAGGATGTGCAGAAGGGGCAATAGGCACTCCAACATTCCTGTTGACATCCCATTGACATATTGGGGCGACATATTTATCTTAGCATCAGCTAACAGTTCAAAGGATGCCTATTCAAGCAAACAGCAAGAATACCAATACCTCATAATACTAAGGCCCTTACTATCTATTGGAGCCAACACCCAATAACAGAGCTCAAAAATACCAGAACAAAGCTTTTGTTGGTGACAACTGCAACCCATTTTGTTTACAAAGGTTTCCAATTATCACACTGTGAATCTACCAAATGTTCTATTCACAAAGCAACAAATTCATTTGTGTTTATTAAAAAGTTTCATAAGTGCTGGTTAGCAGTTATGGGAAAAGGAAAAAAATTCACACGTACTTTCCAGGAACTTGCCCAAGTCAGCTCCTGAAGCAAGAAAATAGAATGAGCAGCAAGAAGTTAGAAAGAAAAACATATTCAGAATTCAGAAGTTCTTTCCCCTCCCCAAAAAACACCCAACTCCCACCCAGCAAAACAAAAACTTACGAATTACAGCAAGAGGTAAAGCATTACAGTAGCAAACCAAGAACATTAAGCTGAAGGTTACTGGGGAAAATGTAGGTTTTATTCCAGAACTACTACTTGGCCACATCTCCTTTTGGCCTACAACTTGTCCCACTTCAAAGTGCAATTACACCGAGTTGAAAGAGCGGAGACTGCTTTGTTGACACCGAAACTACTCGTCTTGGATCAATACCAAACGTACACAATCCTGATCGATGTTTTCTTCAGCCTGCCAAGGCCTCTCCAGTCAAACACTGCTGGTCATTGCTGCTCCCAACACCCTGCTGCCTGCGGGAGGAGGGGGAAAAGGCTCGAGTGCTCGACGAGCTCCCTCCTTCCTCTGCCCATATAAACTGACAGGACTGGGCGTGCTCGAAGCGGGGCACACATAGGCTTCAATGAGGATGCACCTGCCCGCGGCGCTGCCGGATCACAGGCCCACTCCCACCAGGCTGGGAGGGGACGAGGGAGTTCACAAGGGTCAGCCTGAAGGGAGACGGCGCAGGGGAGGCAGCTGCCAGCCCCGGAGGGCGTGAGGAGCCCCTGGCGCCCGACCGTCGGCTGACAGGCACCGTCTCCGCCTGACGGGACCTGCTGCCAGGGAGCCGCATGGAGAGGGCAAGGCCCGCACCTCCAAGCGGGGCCAGGCCCAACAAGCCCTGCGAAAGCTTATCGCCAAGACCTCAAGGGAGACCCTCCGGGCGCGCCCCTCGTCGCTGGGCCGGGGCGGCCTCACCTCCCGGTAGGCCGCAGGGCGCCTCGGGGCTGCGGCACCCACCGCGGACAGGAGCCGCCGGCGAGGCCGGTGCTCGGCGGGCGGCCTAGGCCCGCTCCCGCAGGCGGGGAAGGACGGCGGCGGCGGGAGAGCAGCGGTGGGGGAGGCGGCGGGGGTGGCCGAAGCGGTGGCGGGGGCAGGGAGCCGACGGGACGGCGTTACCTGCGCTCCCGGACGGAGAGTCCCTCACGGCCACAGCGACTCCTCAGCCCCAACAACACAAGATGGCGGTTGCGCCGCCACGCAACGTCACGTGAGAGCAGACCCCGCCCCCCCTGCCTCCGCCGCGGAACCCGGATGAACGACGGCGCTCCCCTTTCCACTCCCCCGCCCTCGTGCAGACACCGCCCGCGTGACGACACCGCGCCTCCGGGGAGAAGGGGGGGAAGAAGACAGCAGCTGCGCGCGCATGTCCCATTATCCACAGCGCCCCCTACTGGAAGCACTGGGGACCGCATCCTCCCGCCGCACAGCTCTATGGGAAGGTGGAGGTGCTATGTCTGCGGGTCAGTGTTAAAGCTTCTGCCTGGCTAACCACACTGCCCTTCCCGTCTCTCCTTGGGTGGTGGGACTCCCTCAGCCCGAGCTCCTCCGGTAATGTCGGTACTTTCTCAGCCTCCCGCCTCCCTCTCGAGCGGGCAGGGCTGCCCAGAGCCGGGGGGAGCAAACCGGCGGGTGGGGCCTCAGCTCCTGAGGTAAATTACAGCCAGGCTGCTGCCTCCTCGCTTCAGGAGCTTAGGCTATCGCCCGCAGCCTTTTCCCTGGCCTTCTAAGTCACCTCTGGCTTTATTGGTAGCATTAAAGCTGCGAGAAGCAACGGTGTTTTAAACAGATGCTGTGTCCAGACACTACAGGGATCAGACATGCTCCCCAGCCGGACACCAGAGGAGGCCTGTGGATGTGCTGCTGTTGGAGACGGCATGGGAGGCTGCTGACAGAGAAAGGCCTTTAGGTGGTGCATGTTTGGACTCCAGATTTCTCGGTGGAAAAATCAGGAGCTCAAGGAAAACTTTTCAGCTAAAAATACTGTTCTATTTTTAGTCCTAAGACCCATATTAGTACATGATACAGGATGGCCCCATGTGGTTCCTTCAGCCTAAAAACTCTTCTGGGCTGTTACACGCTACTGAAGGCATAACCATTTTCAGCTGAAACAATTTCACTCCAATCGTGATTTCAGCCACAGTCCATGTAGTTGTCTCCCTCCTCTTCCAGGTGAATAAATACTTGTCATCGTGCACTGAACGCTAGCCAAAAATGATGCAACACAAGTGATTCCTGAGCTAATGGGTTTGAAAGCCTGTCATTTTGGGGACATGTTTTTAGATGAGGGCAACATAGGACTGGACCGCTTAGCCTGAAAATCTTAGAATGAAATTTCTCCTTTAGGAAGCTAGTATGTAAAAGCAAAGTTCCCTAGCAAAGGGTTGGCCTCTGATAAGATATATCTGATCCTCCTGGTTGTTGTAACACAACTTGAGCCAATACTAATAACGGTACTGAGAGGAAGAGAGGCAGCCCTGCATTTCCAGCTGTTAGCCAGAACTTCCAGCCTCACTGCAAAAGTGGCTGTACCTGCTATTCCACTTACAGAACTTGAGTTTGAGCTCTCAAAAATATTTTCACAAGCTTTAGCTGAGATGGGAGAAGTTCAGCACTTGTGAATTTTTTTATTGAGACCAAAAAAAAAAAAAAAGGCAAGAAGAGAGTGTTAGAAACATGCCTTATCTGCAGCACTTGGTATTTTTGTAAAATACTTCAAACTCGAATGACTTTTTTTTTTCTGTAATAGAAGATGCACCTTAAACCTTCCTCAACACTCATTCAAGCAGAGCAGGGAGACTGTTATGAAAATTCCAGACATTACCTGTGTGGTTAAATTCCTGCATGGTTCAATTACAGGAATTCAGCTGGTGTTGCTTGGGTGTGAAATCACCCCAGCAACTCATCTGGGTACCAAGGGTGTGATGTACTTCAGAGCCTTGGGTTACCATGCCAGTTCATCCTCACTATCAAAAATCCAAGTGCAGGGAAGTGGTGTCCCTAATGAACTAAAAACCTTCCTTATTGACTCTTTGTTTTTACCCATCCTAGGTTGAAAGCAACAGCCTGCATCTCTTGGTACAGCAAAGGAGCTACAAACACAGACCGCAGCTTTGAAACAGCAAATAATTGTCAAAAGCAGCCCAGAACACGAGGCAGAATCTGCCATATCACCACTCCCACTTTTCAAACATCAAAATACTGGGAACTTTGTCTGAGAAAAGTCAATGTCTCAGCAGACAATTCAGGCAGGTAAACATCCAACTGTAGTTTTAAAGTCTGTCACTTCAATGCACCTGTCACCTCGTATGGCTTATGCTGAAAGATGGACTACCACAAATACGCTGCTCCTTCTGCAACATCCAATTATTTGAAAATATCCTTCCCACATGTGCCAAGCTGAGTTTGAAAGGCAACAGTAAATCACTGGGGTTACTCCATCTTGCCAAGGGATTTATTTGGACACTCCCATACAGTTAAAATTTGATTGAGTCACCTTAATCCTCACAGCCAAAGCCTGAGCCCTAAGCCAGGAAGAACCTGATTGTACTGTTTCCCTTTCCCTCCTGACTGTGTTTACACTGAGCTTTTTAGGCAAGACTTCCTGACATCGCACACTGTCCCCTATAGCCAACAACAGTGGCTGTGACAGAAGCATCAGTGAGAAACACCCTGCGATCAGAGTGTCCAGACAGGCTGAACCCACCCTTGGTGCTGGCTGAAGCATGAGTTATTTCTTTACTGTGCATCTCCTGCTCTGGAAAACTTGACACAAAAATCCTCCAGGGATCAAGGACTACCTGGAGTTCCCATTCCAGGAGATGAGTGATATGAGGCAAGTCTTCGTCCCTTCTGGGAAAGACCCATAACTGCAACAGCCCTGTCATCAAACTTCTCTACTTGCCATCACAGACAGACCCAGAGTCACTTGGGGTACGTCAGCAGTGCCAGGACAGTATTGATGTACCAGCAAGCACCAGTGAAGAGAGCTGGGGTTGCCAGGACCTTCAAGAGCCACCTGTGGTAACATCAGGCATATAAGGAAGACAGAATGTCCAGGACTGTAATATATGACAGCTAAATAAAATTAAGTAATTATTATCAGCTGCTACTAGATGGGTGATATAGCAAGAGAATGTCTTTTTAGTACTTCTGCAGAACCTAATGACATTGTTATTCAGTCTAATAGTTGCCAGTAAAACAGAACAATTTAGAAAGCAATCAATTTCTCAATGTCAGTTAGTTTCTGCAAAGCTAATTTCAAAACCCACATTGCTGCAACTTCAAAACCCAAAAGGACTTGCTGTTCACTGTGCTGCATAAAGGCCCCAACTACCAGCACCTATTTGAACTGAACAAAACTACCACGGCACACCGCTCATTTCCCTATTGAAACTTGGCAGCTGGAGTTGACTCAAATAATCTATTAAAATAAAACCACCAGAAGCCCTTTTCCCCCCTCTCCTCCTGCTGTCCCAGGCTCCTCACCCAGCTAGCTGCACGTGCAAAGCAGCAAGAGTCAAAAAAAAAGAGAAAAATCTAGGGCTGCAATGTTGCAATTTTCCTGTGGAAATAGAGGCTAAGGAACCTTCACCCTGATTTTACCTGACTTCCGAGACCCAAGGGCTCACAGACACACAGTCAACGCATCGACTGCCAACAACATGCAGAGCAGAGCTGCACCGGATAAAATATTCGTATTTTTTTTGTTTCATCACTGTATCATACCTGCAGTGATCAATAGTTAGGTCTTCCTCCTCAGCCCTCCCCTCAAACTGGCAGCACCAGCAAAGCTTAGCAGATCAGCAACAGTAGAAACAAGATGCCTGAACATATTTTCCAGATGTCAAATTTGATTGTTTTTTTTTTTTTTTTCCTCCCTTCTACAAAGGCAGAAAGAGGAAATGCAAAGGGAAATCTAGCTAAAGCAACCTGCCCAGTTCACAGCAGGGGCACTAGTGGGCTGAGACGCAGTGGCTATTTTAAGATAAGGGAAGGGTGACAAGTCTCAGATATCAACATTTAGCAATGGACAGTATTTCAAATATTTACTCAGCCATTGTCCCTTTCTAAGGAATTGCAAAGATTAGGGCTTTCTGCACCAGAACTGCTACACAGAAAGGGAAGTGCTACCAAGAAGAGGCTGAACACTTCCCTCCCTCATCCAAGTCAGGATGCAGAGCTTTGGGAATGAAACAACGGGTACGTTCAGGAGTGCGGATTGTAATTTGTGAACAAAACAGTATATTCAGGGACCTAAAATAAACGACAGACAAGACCCGAGATAATAATGCTTTATTTGTACATTTCAGCAACAGGAGAAATAATTGAAGATGAAATTATCTGCTTTGTTGTAAAGTATAAAAACATTTAATTATAAATATTTAGCTAAAAAAGCGTGATTTATAAAATATAATCTGTGAAGATATATATACACAGTTTAATTGTTTAGCAATTCTTTCACCTGACATTAAAGAGTAGAGGTTTTTCTACTTATTATTCCACACTCACAGTTTAGTGCTCACAGTTTAAGAAGCAAAACAGACAAGTGAAAAGACAACTGGTGAGTTTCATTCTGGAAGGAAAAAAAAAAAAAGGAAAGTAAAATGCACAAACTAGGGCAATAGTAGAGGCAGAATTTGAGAAAATCCATGTTTAGAAAGAGGTCTCTGAGGGAAGACAGCTCCCCTGTGCCATGATCTACAACATATATACCCAGACAAGCAGTGGGCATTTTAATATTTGTGGGCAAGTTTCCTGTGTTTGGAAAAAAAAAATAAAGAAAAAAATTTAAAAATGGCTAATAATATAGTGCAAGCTCTCCAAATTCAGTTCAGCTAAATGTGCTCACCTCACTGCTCTTCCCTTCTTGAGCAGGGATTGCTCAGTGTGATGGACTGGCTCTAACAAATTTAAACAATGTCGCCTTCATGATTCAGGATATGAACAAATTTCCAAATAGAAAACCCCAGTGTGCCATCTGATCACATCATTCAACTGGCAATAACCCTTACAAAAACAGATACAGCTGCCTAAGGCTGGAAAATACAGTGAAGCCGTACAGTACACTAAACGTGATGGAATGTGAAAGAAGATACATGGTCAGGCAACTTAGTTTTCTATTCCTCGTTTAACAGAGAGCCAGCTTCCTCCCTTCAAAGTCTGGGGAAATCTCGCCTCTTATCGGAAGATTTGTTACTATGGCACTTCAAGAAGAAACACTGAAAGACTCTCCAACATGCTGGGCGGCAGAAAATGCTACAGGAAGTCATAATTAATTTGATCCATGTCCCTAGTAATTCTTTCTTTTCACAGTGTGTTTCACAGTGCCTGCAGCATGGGGCTTTAAAGAATAAAAGTAATAATCAAGGATGCGTGACAACACCCAACAGCAGTACAAACATACAGTAAGTCAAGCTGTAATTTGTACACCCTGATTTACACAAGACCTCACTACTTGCCTGTAAGCAAGGAATGAATTAATAGGGAGTTGTGGGGAAAAAAAAGTTGTCTAGAAAAGAAGGGAAAAATGAAGTAGGCAAACATTACACTTGTCAGTGCTCACCCGTGATTTGCTACCTGCTTTGGGGTGATGTGCTCCTGACACAGTTGAGAGCAAACAGCACGTACACAGCTCTTAGGATTCACGTTGTTATGAATGCATAGTAACTGCAAGAGTTGTGCCCTTAGAAACTGAGGAGGATCTTTGGGAGAGGATGGCTAGCGAAGCTGCAATGAGTTTTAGGCAGGATCCAGGCAGTTCTCTCCAGGTAGAGCCCTGATCTGGGAAACGTACCAAGTCATGTGCAATCTCAGAGTGCATATTGGCTGGTCAGTTACTGGGTAAATGCAGACTTTAACTCCCTGAAAGCCGCCCGGCGGTGTTTCCTTTCCTCCTCTTCCCGCTTTCGCTCATCCTGCTCAGCTCTTATCTCTGCTTCAAACTTACTGGCCGAAGAGAGGGCTTGAACCTTTACAAGAGAGAAAATAGAAGAGCATCAAGCCTTGCATCAGAGGGAGAGCCAGAGGCCGAACTACTCACAGATGAGCAACGCAGAACTGTTTGCTGCACCTCCCAGCACTTACTGGGAAGCTCTGTCAGAATGGGTCACGTATTAATTACACTGCAGTGCTCGGGTATTTACACTCAATACCTGTTAGCTCATTTGATTTTAACACCAATAAAAGTAAGGTCATTTGCTAATAAGTCACTAACAAGTGACCAAAAACAACGCCGTCATTGCCAGGTCACATAATTCTTTCTGTAAGCAGACAGCATAGCATAACTTAGGAGTACACGGTGGGAGAAACTACTGCAGAAAACAGTTCTGAATCACAGCCAAATCTGAGAATATCGTACTACACCACGGATAATCTGCAGATCAAAGAGACATTGTTTATTTGCTGGCTATTTTTCCAGCTTTCATCTCAGTACATCTGCTGTGCAATAGCTGTGTTATGCTCTTGGGAAAAAAACTTCTTATATAAACAAGCAGGATTATTTTCTCTCCAAGACAGCTTTCAAAAAGGGTGCTTTGTCAGCTTCAAATGGTGCAAAGCTTTCTGCCAACCCTGGGACCCTGTAGAACAATTTTGGTTCCAAAGGTTACAGAGAGCTGCTTGAGAAAGAGATGTCTGAAATCCTATACTCCAAAACACTCCATTCACCACTGAACTCGGAGCATTCAGGTTGAGGGAGGTTTTGCAAAGTGGGAAACTCAGTGCCATCAGTTTTCCAGGATGGTTTTGTCTTCAAAAGCGGTCACCCAGCTAGTCCCATAAAGCTCCCAGCTTCGGAGACAACAGCTCAGCCAGTCAGCTTTACCAGGGTAAGACCCACAGCAGAGGCAGTGAATTAAGCTATTCTAGTATTAACTGATATGCAGAGGATGGCCATAGCTAGAATCCAACAAAGTCTGAGAGGAAAAAGTATGCCTGAGTTAGGGGCTA
Organism: Nycticryphes semicollaris; assembly: GCA_013400055.1. Lineage (NCBI taxonomy): Eukaryota > Metazoa > Chordata > Aves > Charadriiformes > Rostratulidae > Nycticryphes > Nycticryphes semicollaris. Next base: position 15,769 of record VXBJ01005767.1, on the reverse strand, counting down.
GGGGGAGAGGCATGAAATATGCATCCTTTTAGCTAGGGAGAAATCTGGCAGTATCTTCTGTTGAAAAGCAACCAGTGTCAGTGGCAATTAAGGCCCATGCGCAGACCTTTTCCACATTCCTCTGTGCCGCGCCATACCTTAGCTTCAAAGAAGTTCTTGGCTCCTTTGACTCCCTCAATGGAGACATCTATCTCTGAGAGCTTCGCAAGAGTCAACAGGCCACTGTCCTCCTCAAGTTCCCCAGCTGCAGCTTTATGGAAAATCAGCAGGAACTAGCAAGACAGAGAAGAAATGTTCAAGTTCTTCACTGAGGCTCAAACAACTCAAAATGCAAACAGTGCAGATATTCACCTGGAGGGGGCTGGAATTTGTATTTCTGAGCAATGGAAAGCAGGTCTATATCAATGAAGTGGCACCATGGTCCAGTGCCCTGGCTCTGGCACACAGCCCTGTTGGTCTAAGCGGTAGAAATCTCCCAGGAGGAAGGTTTCCTGGGAAGCAGACCCCTGGTGAAGCACAGGTCCTACCAAGCCTGTGCTGCTACTCAGACAGAGAAAAGAAGCCACCTCTCCACCTGCCTAGTACAACCACATTGTGGGCTCAGATACAACTCTCCATGTCCTCACACCCTAATGGTGTATTCATAAGCCCCCCCACCAGCTTCCCCAGTGTTCTGGGGGCTCAGATCACATCCCATGACAACGAAAGCAGGGCAAAGACAGCCCTGGCTCACACCTGAACCGAGGTGACAGTGCACTCCTGGCAAGAGAGAACAGCCCAAACTTGTGCACTTCAAAGGGACCTGGGGGCTGCCTGGCTGCTATGAACCCCACCTTCTGTCCTTCCCAAGCCCTGTGGTCCACACAGTACGGGAGGGGAAAACAGAAACAAGGTCAAATGTACCAGGGTCAAATGGCCACCCATTTAGGGCATGAAAAAAGTGACTTAAAAAAAAAAAAAGATTAAATAAATAAATAAAATAAACCTTTGCACTATACCAGGGAACCCTGGCTGGTTTCACTAAGGTGAGCAAAGCTTATGCATTCCTGTCATGCCCATTAGCTAACATACAGGAGAGTTTCTCAAAGAACTGTCAGAGGCAGGCCCTTGTGACAGTCAGAGTGGCTTGAATGAGTGTCTACTGAGCAACCAGCTTGGAAACCTTTATCCTGCATTGGACCATAGGCATTTAACAAATCCGGAGTCACTTCAGCAGAGTGCATCTTGGCAAGTGAACTACTAAAGGAAGCAAAGAGTCATGTCTCCCTCCAGGAGAGCACACCTTTTGTTGGGTTTGGTTTTGTGGTGGTTTGTTTTTTGGTTGGTGGGTTATTTTTTGTTTGTTTGTTTTACTGAAGGAACAAGACTTGGCTGCTTAAAAATAAGGACCTCTGCACCACCTTCAACCTGCTGCTAGTCGAACTCCAGGTTAAGCTGCAGATGCCTTATGTGTAACTTGAGAGGTCGTGTAACTCCCTGCTATTCCTGGCCACCCCAGGAGGTGTCTCAAGGCTTGGCACAGCGTGGAAAGAACAGAGATGGGGACAAAGTCACACGGGTACAAAAAGAGCACAAGCAACAAAGCTGCGCCACTGCAGCACTTCAGTCCAGGGCAGAGGGCTGCAAATACCACGTAGGGTTGCCCTGAAATCCATTTGCAAAAGAACGTCAAATATCTCTAGTGCTACGCTCCTCAGAGTGCCAGGCTTAGCACTTCGCTTTTTCCTAAGGACAACTAGAGCTGTCCCGGAGGAGGGCAGCAGAGTTCCAGCATCCGTGCTGAGCCAGCCCCTTAAAGCACTCGCCTGCTTCAAGTAACTCGCAGAAGCCGGTGGAAACGCAAGAATTTGGGAAGGCTTCCCATGGGGAAGGGTGTGGAGATGACGACAACGCTGGCTGCCCTCTCGCAGAGGCAGTGTCACCAGGCATGGCTTCACGCAGCAGCCTTGTAACCCGCATGTGCTCAGCACAGAGCAGCCAAAAAGCAGGCTGTGCTTGGGGACAGAACTTTTCTTCCCCCAAACACATGTAAGAAGTTTAACAATACTCTGCTGAACAGACAGAACAGCGTGCTCAGAAAGAAATGAAATCCTCCCCTAAATATCCTCTCCTTCTGCTCAGATCTGCTGGGCTCAGGCTAGTTCCTTTCCTCCTCCACCACCCAGCATGGGGACACAGAGGGCTGGCAGCCAGGCTGGCATTAGTCATGGTTCCTCCTCACAGTTTCTGCTCCACCCTGCAAGTCCCACTTCCTGGCATTGGAGAAGGGCAGCAGAGGCAGCACAATCCTGAGGTCTGGTACAGCTGTCACCCAGGGAGGGACTGGAAACACCCAGTCATGAGTACAAGTGTACATGAATCATCCTGAAACTAAGGGACGGGGCAGCAACCCTCCAGTGGAATACGGGGCGCCACAGCAATCTTCCGGTAAAACATGGGCTGCCACGGCCAGGAAGGGCAGGCTGAGCTACAGGAAACCAGGGACTGAGCCACCAGTTGGGGCAGATACAGCATTAACATCAGGCCCAAGGACCTAGCAAGGTGGACTATGCAGCATCATGCTGGTTTCCACAGGAACAATCCTTCCTCACACCAACAGACTGCCTGCAGCTCACCAGTTATTTGCCCTTGAGACATCAGTCCTTACCTACTAGGTAACACCAGCCATCTGCATTAAGCTCCCATTCCCACCCAGTATCACAGCCTTGCTGGGCCCAGGACACACCATGTACAGCTAGGCTTCAGGGAAACGTCAATAGAGAAGCAGGGGGGAATAATGTTGGCACCTTTGAAAGCTGCACTCTCAAGGAAGACAATGTGACACACACTGTGTGAGGGAAGGTATGGGGTTGACCAGCAGCAGAAATAGCCTTGCAAGAGGCTTGCCTTGACAGGCTGAGGGACCTGGGGTTGTTCAGCCTGGAGGAGGCTCCGGAGCGACCTAATAGCAGCCTTCCAGTACCTGAAGGGGGCCTACAGGAAGGCTGGGGAGGGTCTGTTTACAAAGGCCTGCAGTGACAGGACGAGGGGCAATGGCTTCAAGATAGAGAAGAGCAGATTTAGACTGGATATAGGAATAGGCTCTTTACTAGGAGGGTGATGGAACACTGGAACAGGTTGCCCAGGGAAGTGGTTGAGGCCCCTTCCCTGGAGACATTCAAGGGGAAGCTCAACGAGGCCCTGGTCAGCCTGGTCTAGTTGGGGGTGTCCCTGCTGACTGTGGGGAGGTCGGACTAGATGACCCTAGAGGTCCCTTCCAGCCTAGAGCATTCTATGATTCTGTGATAAGAACTCACCAGAAAAGCAGTGCCACCCAAGGCTGTGGTTTGCACCAACCCTGCTAGCAAATATGACGCGGGTCAGCATTTAAGCTGGTGTGGGCACAGGGGACAGTGGGTAGATTTTCGCAGGTTCTAGATAGCTGCTACAATTAGACATTACTATTATAGCAATTAACTCTGTTTTCCTATGGTAATGACAGAACCAGACAGTCAGAGATATTCCCCCTCCTTCCCCTCCCTGTACCTATCCTTTTAAGCCTAAATTTCTTTACTTGAGTCACACAGGGAATTAATTGTCGGTGTACTGATGGATGCTCAAAGGTCAGTGGTAGAAGGCAGCTTTCCTTAACAGGGCAGCAGTTCATCAGCAGCAAGTCAGAGCTGAACAAGCCTGCTTTCCAGGCAACAGCTTACCTAACATGGGAGGACATGACATTACTCAAAGCAGTAGCAAAAGGTGACCTACTGCAAGTGAAAGGGGTCCTTACCAATTCTCTGGCCAGGCCAGAAGCAGCACGTCTTCAGGCAGGTATATCAGGACTCAATATTCTCTGGGGAGGCAGAGAGGAGCCCTCCAGTGCTCAAGTGACACCCTGCTGAGTTTGAATTCTCATTTAAACGAGGGTTTCTCCTTGCATTGTCAGAGTGCCCCAGGTCAGCTTGGTCACCTGCCCTGTGCTTGCTCATCACCACCAATGAGAAGCAGAGTATGGCAGGGCTATGAGATGGTTCAAGCCTCCTCACCCACCAGGAAACCTGCCTCCCTGCCAGACCTCTGCCCAAATACAGCAGCCAGACATGGTGCATCTGCAACAAGGTAAGAAGCATCGCACTCCTCTTTACCACAGGAAGTTCTGGGTACGTGCCAAAGCTGCTGTGTAATTTGTCCCCAGAGCTCTGCCAAGGATGCTCCTTCCTTCCAATCCACGTGCCACTCGAGCTTGCATTTGCTTGACCATCGTTTTGCATCTGGTGAGAAGCTACAACAGCACCAGCTGCCACACGCTGCCTGCCAAGGGCTGGCAGCAGGGTCAGCCCATACCAGCTGACGGGCAGCTGGGCAGGGGGCTATGCTCCAAGCAGGTGGTGGCAGAAGAGGAGCTGCTCTGACACTTGTGCTGCACCACTGGTGCCAGGACACCACGGCATCTTCCAGAGCCTTGGGATAAGCACACTTCTCTTTCACAGGAGAGTCCCTGCAGCAAGCCCAGAGACTGGCTCCAGCGCTTCAACCAGGGTGAAGGGTGGCTCAGGGGGCACACAGCGAGGGCTCCTCCAGCCCACACAGTGATTTGGCAATCACATTCTGACCTGGGGCCAAAAGCATGGTGCTCTTCCTGCTCTGCTGGATGCTTTGCTATCCCTGGTTCACCTCTGACCTGGCATGTCTCCTTCCCTGCCCAGAGGAGCTGCCAGCTTAGAGCTTTGGTGGTGTGCACTGACAGGCTCTCACTTCCCAGATTTGTTTGGTTTTTCCCCCCTCTCTATGGGCCAGGCCCTGTAACCCAACAGTTTTTGGCCCGTCTTGTACTGCTATCCTCTAGCAGCAAAAGAAATACAACAAAACCCTTGGGATGGGGACAAAAGCAGGGAGGTAGATGGTGTGGCATGCCAGCAAAGAGAGATGGTGCTGCAGCTCTGCAAGCTGCCAGTCACCCCTCACACCCCAGACAGCCATGGGCCCTGGCTGCTCATCCTCCCTCCCAAGCACCGCCAAAGGTCCTGGCACTTCCAAGATGAAGAACTCGACAACCCGAGCTGTGGAGAGCTCTGCACTTCATTTCCCCAACTAAGTATCTGGTCTCCCCCTTTCTGCTGAGATGAGTTGGGTGCCCTTGAGCACATGCAGGTCACTGCAAATTCCCTCTTCCTCCATCTGGCAGCAGTTCCTGGCCTGCCCATGCTGCTCCCAGTGGCCTTAGCAGAGCGGTGACAGACAGACCTGTTCGCTGTGTGTCCCTGCTGAGCTGGCATGCAGTGCCAAACTGCTGCATCACCACCTTCTTTCCTTGCTGCAGAGAGGTGACTACCCCTTGTGAAGCTTGTCATGGCTGCTCACCAAATGATGCAGAGAGGGACCCCAATATAAACTGGAAGAGGAAGACTCCTGCTCCCAAGCAGAGCCCTTGCCCTACACCTGAAATGAGGGACCTGAGCCACTATACTGCAGGATCCCAGTAATGAGACCTTGTGACTGGACATGACACCTCCAGCTACAGCAGGAAGCTCTGTCACACTCCCAGGCAGCTGCAGCAGGGCTCAAATGTGCTCCCACAGCAAGCGGCAGGGGGGGAGGGGCGGTTGGGGAGCTTTGGCATCAGGTACCATTACTGCCACATGGAGATGGACACTGCCAGTGGTCCAGCCCTCAAAGCTCCCCATGGCATGGGGAAGGTCAACAGCTTCTCCACTGTACCCTACAGCTGGAGAAACACATATAGAACAGGGCTACCTACATCTGGAGTACAGGGCCTGGCTGCCTTCTCCTTCCACCCCACAGCCCTGTCTGCTGCTATGGCCACCCTCACCTCACGGAAGCTGAGCTTCCCATCGAAGTCTTCATCCACCTCCTTGATCATGTTCTTCAGCCCCAGGTGAGTCTGCGGGGCTCCCAGCTTTTCCATCATCAGCTTCAGCTCCATCAGGTCAATGTACCCATCCCGTCCTGAGTCGTATCTGTGGGGTGCAAAGGGGAGGGGGTCAGCCCTCATCATCTCCCATATCCATCTTCCCAGAAGAGGAACCATGCAGACGGATAAAGTCACAGGGCAGTTCAAAGCTCAGAGGAAAGAGGAAGCTGAACAACACAGCCAGTGCCGAGATATATTAAGCTTAGGGAAGTAGTGAGCAGCTTTCTGAGCTGTCTCATCAGAGAGAGAAGTGCTCAAGGGAGCTCAGACCAAACCACCCACACAGAGGACCATGAAGGAACTCAGCTTATCTCAGTGGGATTTCCATCTCGCCCACTTGCACGTCCAGCACAAAGGTTACTTACAGCTTACACATGCACAGCACGGTGAGGCAAAGGCATGCTGGAGCCAGCTGCTGCCTGGCCTCCTGCTTATTTAGCAGAGAAACAGGGAGCAGAGACCAACCAGAACCTCCCAGCAGAAAGCAGCTATCTTTCTTTGTAAGCAAAACACACCCCCTCATGCTGTTAAGATCTTTCCTCTCTGAAATGGTTTTGTACTACACAAGCACCGTGCTCCAGGACAGTTCTTTATTCAGTGTCCCCAGGCAGAGCAGAACAGCAGATCCTGGGGGAGTACAGCAATCCCAGCTGGCACCAGGGGCTACAGCACAAGGCCAGGCCAGCAGCAGAAACCAGTGTGCACCTCTAGGAGCAAGAATGGAGTGGGGCCATGCTCCTAATGGAGCACAAAGGCCTGAAAGGACCCCTTGCAGGGGGAGAGAATACCTCTGCAAGGGGCAGAGTGCTTAGGGACAGGGAGGCAGTGACCTGACGTGCTCAGCACAGGACCATGCACTAGTTTTTCCCCCAACACCCACTGTGGGTGTGATCGAAGCATACGGCCCAACCAGTGCTTCACACCTACCAGGGCCATCACCGAGTTTCAAAGTCCAAAGGCTGGAGGGTTGTTGACAGCCTGTCAACAACCATCATGACATCATGTCAACAGACCTCATCGTGGTCATGCTGCTGGCATCCAGCGCAGAGCTGTGGGCGAATGGAAGGATTGGGCAGACTGGGCTCAGCCCCAGTGTGCAGCCTACCACTGCCCCCTCACCATCATCTTAGCACTGACAGAATTAAATCCTTTCAACCATTCAGAAAGGAAACCATAGGCACAGCACTGAATCCTCCCCGTTGGCGGGAGCCGGTCGAATCCTCCCACTCATCATCTTTCATTGACTGTTAGCTCGCTTCCAAACAGAGGGCTGAAGCCATCCCAGACCAAGACCTGCACAGTTGTGGTTACAGTGGAAGAAAGCCCTTTTCAGCTGAGAAACCTCACAGCCACAGAGGAAGCTGTGGCAGAGGAAGGCATGAACAAAGCCGCTGGCTCCGAGCTGCTTGCAGGCGTGGGCAGTGTAAGGCAGGGCTGCAGCCAAGAGTTCTGCTTCTGCTTTTACAAGCATGGGCACAGGGTGCTTTTCCCCCAAAACTGGGGTGGCCTCGAAGGCTTCTTTTCCAGAGTTCCACCACCTCCACAACTATGTTTTATACTCTCTATGCCTTTTTGTTTCCAAGGGTCCCAGACTCCAAACAACTGAGATGTCACCACCAGGCTGGCACACAGCCTCTGCTACCGATCTGCCTGCACACTCCGCACCCAGCAAACACTCAAGCCCGCCAGGCCAGACAGCTTTCTGGAAAACTAGGAAAGAAACCTCTGTCAGAGCAGAAACCAGGTCACAGACCTGAGATGTCATGGGCAGGAAAGGCAGCAGGTTCATCACAGCAAGGAAGGCATCAGTTAATTAAGGCACACCTTCACAGCACTACCCAGCCCAGCTCCTTTCAAGGCCTCACAGAAGCGTATTAAGTGCAATATTTAATTATCAATTTGCTTTTCCTTTAGTTTTGGGAGAAAAGGTGGTTGGAGAGGCAGAGATCAGATAAAGCAGCAAAGCATATCCAGGCAGGGAGGCAGTTGCAATTAGGGGGTTTATTTTGGCCCCAGCAAGCTCATGCTGCCCTTTGGCTGGGTGTGGAAGCAGGACTACACCAAGACTCCCACCAAGGGCTGCCCATCTGGGGTCAGGACATTTCCCAGCCCCTCTCGGAAGCACTGGATAATGGAGATGAAGGCAGAAGGAGGGCACATGCCCAGCCCATGCCTGCTATGGTCGTCTCACCCTCTGCTATGGATGCTACCTGCAGGCAAACACCAGCCCTTGGTGCCTGCCCCAGCACTAAGCCCAGGGGCAAATGCACCACCTTGAAAGGGTTAAGCATGGGGCACGGCTTCAGGGCTTGTCGTCCCTATGGAGAGGCAGCACAAAGCCAGGATTGTGAGAAATGGGGTCTTGCCAGCAACTGTCCTATGGTGGCAGAACGGCATGCTGTACCAGCCACACAATGGGCATTGAGTACAGCTGGCACTGAGATGCACCCCAAAATCAGGTTATCAGTCCCTTGCAGTGGGGGACAGCCACAGAGAGGGACACTAAGGCTCCTGGATACTCAGTGCCAGCCTCCACAGAGCCACCACGGCAGCACCCTGCAAACCGCTGCTGCATTCCCTCCCAGCCCCCCTCGCCTCCTAAAACAGCCCGAGTATTTTAGGAGCTGGGTACAGCCACTCGGCTGACACTGAGCCGTGCAGCCAGACTATTTAGGGAGAGGCGTATTTATAGGACATGAGAGACGACGCAATTCATTCCCCGACGCCTCCCCGCAGACATAGGCACTCAGCACAACAGGGGACAGTGCAAGCTGCACCTTGTCAGTCAGCCAATGCTCCCAGCACACCTCAGCCCGACCAAAAACCCCACTGTCTGCTTTTTGGGGAACTCCCTTTCAGGGCCCAGGGCTCCAGTCAGCCCCTGATACTGCTTACACCCATTTCACTGCCTGCACAGCAGCCCCGTCCCAGTGGTGGACACTGGTCAGCCTTAACAGGCAGAGCTAGAGGAGGGCACCAGGGCAAGTATGATCCCTAGACACATGCCCGGGAGCCGTTCTGTACTCCAGGAGTGGCACAGCGAGGGTATTCGGCACGCGGGTGCCTTGCCAGCCCTCCCAGCCCCTCCATCACCTGCTGTCCTGCCGTGACACCGGAGCTTTGCTGCCTTTAGGCTCAAAGCTCCCCCGGGCCGCAAGCCAAGCCTCACCCGGGTGACGCACAGGCATTAGGGACAGGGGGGCTCCCCTGCCAACAGGCAAAGACATCTCCCACAGTCAGTGCCACGGATGGACCCCCACCTGCGATGGCTGGGATGCCGCAGGCAGCGACGAGCACCCCAGCTGGCGCAATAAGGCTTCACAGTGCTGCCGCAGCAGCATTCCTGGCAGCAGATGAGACACAGGCAGTGGTTGCCAAAATCTGCTGCTGCAACAAGGATATGCCCAGATTCCCACACTGGCTCGCTTCCACCCCAGGCTGCAGAAGCACCGGAGGAAGAAAGCAGGAGCAGAAACTGGGAAGGAGAGCAGGGAAGAGGGAATCCTTGCTGCACAAACTTGCTTAAGAGCAAGAAGTGCGTTACACACAATTCCTGCCCATGTACAATCATTCTTACGGTGTCAGGCAGCACAGCTGGGGAGCGTTACATTGCAGAAGAAAGAAGGGTCAAGAAGGGAGGAAAAAGAAGATGTTGAGGACTGTATCACCTGTACTGACTCTGCAGTCGCCTTCCCCAGCTGCCTGGAAAAACCCCAAGGGGGGGAAAAAAAAAAACCAAAAAAACCCCCAAGGGATAGTTGAGTGAGAAGTCCCAGTTCATGAAGGATCAAAGAGCAGTTTCTAAACATTCATGCATCTTGAGAAAGGTTGGAGAGAAAACCTGCCCTCCTGTTGCTGTACCTGAGCTTGCTCCACACACTACAGGCACCTGTACTTTGATCTGCAGTTCCTGCATGCTGCAACAGCATAATACAGGCTTTGAAATAAAGCAGTCGGAGTAATGGTGCTGAAGTAGTAATAATCTCGTCTTAAATATTTCAAAATCCTTTTTAAGTAGTACTTTATTCTCTCTGAGCGTTGCATTTCACCTTACATGGAGGCAGGAAGTGGGGTGGAGTGCTGATCTCTTCTCCCTGGGATCCAGCAACAGAACGCATGGGAATGATTTAGAACTGCATCAGGGAGATTTAACTGGATGTGAGGAAGTGTTTCTTAACCAAGAGGGCGGTCAGACACTGGAACAGGCTTCCTAGAGAGGTGGTCGATACTCCAAGCCTCTCAGAGCCTTTAACATGCTTTAACTATTGGGTCAGCCCTGAAGTGGTCAGGCAGTTGGACTAGATGGTTGTTGTAGGTCCCTTCCAACTGATCTATTCCATTCTGTTTCCAAGAGCTTTGGAAATGATTCCTCACTTGGGGAAAGGAACAGCCTCCTCAGCCACATGCAGCTCCTTCCTCCCCAGCTGGGCCCACAGGAGTTCTCTTGCTCTTGGAGGGACGTGAGGGCAAGATGAAAGTCTCCTCCAGCAGGATTTCCTCCAAGATGCAAGACAAGACCTCGAGGTACCAAAGCCAGAGGGTCCCAGGCTGAATGCTTGGCACCTGGGGTGGTTGAACACCCCTGGGGATGACCTCCCTGACCACTGGGACAGGAGACAGCCAGTCACACCAGGAACACAGCAGTCCTGGAACAAGCAGGTCTGCTGCAGTGCATCAGGTGTATTCCTTGGTTCAAGGGCACGCAGCAAGGGGCTCCCAAGTGGCTCCAGGAGGGCAAGGGGACATCAGCACCTCCCCCACTGGTCAGGCATAAGGTGCTCATGAAACACGTGAAATTCCTTAAAGCAAACAGCAACAGCAAGGCTGGAATTTTTCCACTCCCTCACACCCCACACATGAAACTGGTGGCTGTTTTCCCCTCCTCTACATAACTCGGGAAGGTCACTCCCACCAGGCACAGCCTCAAATCTTGGCTTTCACAGCCCCCTCTGCCACTGCCCCAGACAAGATGGCACCAAGGGGAGCTGTGAGACTCTAGAGCTCCTGAGATCGCTCACAAGACTTGGGGAAGGGAGGTTATCATGGTTACCAGAGTCCCCACACATCGTCAGAATAGGCAGCTAATTAGGTCACATATAATTAGCCTGAGCTGCAGACTTCCTGATTCCTCTGCCAAAAAAATACCCACCCCAAAAGCTGTCTGTGCCCAGTGGCTCCTGCATGCTCCTGCACAGCCCAGCACCCATGGCAGATACCAGCACCCCATACGTGGGGGAAAGGGGCCAAAATGGGGGGATGCTGCCAAGAGGAGGCCTGGACGAGATCAAGGAAAAACGAGCCCAACCACAGCAGCAGGAGCAAGGAGCATCATTCCTGCTTTGGAAGGGTGCTCTTCGGCACACAGCACCTGGATGGAGCCCTGGATTCCAGGAAGCTTCACGTTCAGATAGGCCATTTGCTTCCACCCTGGCACAGGGCAGCTGCAGCCACCAGCTGTACCCTGGGACACCCTGGTACCAGAGCAGCCACTATCACCAGCAACTCCCTTTTCCCAGCCAGGGCACCCTGACCCAGCCCACACCTCGCCCAGGTCCTACAGCCTCAAGTTTTGTCTGAGCAACAGATTTACAAGTCCCACTAAACTGATAAGAAACACTTTTGGATGGGAAGTCCAATAGCAGAAACCTGGTGTCCCCTGGCAGTGAGAAGATACATCTCTGCCTGTCAAAGGCTTATTTTTTAATGTTAGTAAGAAATGCCAGGTTGTGGTAGCCAGGGCCAATGAGCCACAGAGAGAATAAAAGCCTTAATCCCATTAAGTCAAGCTCTGACTGGCAGGAATTAAGGGGAACGTTTCCTCTCCTCCTGGAGCACGTGGTATCAGCCAGTACTTGAAAGGGGTCGCTGAGAGCAGATGGAGCAAAGACCAGATCCTGCGCCACAACTAACACTGGGTGCCTGTAACAGTGTGAAAACCAGGATGGATTTTCCTGTCCACCTGTCCGGGGAGCACGGGGGAGCACGCAGCCCAGCTTCTTCCCCATTTGGCATGACGGGCCGGCACTCAGCTGCAACAGTCCTCACAGGGTGTGCAATGTTTTCCAGCTACATTGACCAGCTGATTAGCATTCAACTGCAAAGCCTAGGTTTCCCCGCTTACAAGGCCGGCATTTAATGAGCTCATTGTTAAAAAATTCGGCTGCAATTCAGCTCTCTCACTTTTTATTTCCCAAACCACTGCTGTTCCTTTCCTTATCCCTATTGAGGCAGTGCCACTGCTCTCTCTGGGCTCTCACCCACAGCTGCCGGCATCATTTGTCCTCCTGCCCTCACAGCACCACATCTCAGTCCTTCACAGACTGGGATCCCCTTTAACCATCATCAAAAAGGGCACAGGAGCCAGCAGAGCAGCAGTCTCCCCCAGACCACCTCCCTTCTCACACCCAGCTGCAAGCACGATGCTGCCCATGCAACAAAGAGCTTACAAAAGCTCATTGCCTGGTCTCCCACAGCAACAGCCCCGGCTGGGGCCAGCAACACCCTGCAGCATCAGGAGCTGGGAACATTCAACCAGGATCTCAGCCTCCTCACAACAACCCCAGCCTCTGGGGTGCCCAAGGCAGCTTTCAGTAGGAGGACAAGGACCTAGTAAGTCACAAACCCTGCTGTGGTCGCTTTCGTAAGCCAAAGTAGGTCTTTACACCTTGTAGCTCCTCTGTGGTCCTGCCTCCTTGTGCCTGGCAGCAGTTCACCCCCAAGTCCAGCAGCCCTGCCTGCAGCCAGCTGGCACATGTGGCTCTCTGCCTGACCCCTCTTCCTTGGGGCTCGGAGGACATTGGTTCCCAGGGGCACAGGGGTCTGTGGTGCTGGGGGGGAAACCTGAGTACAGATAATCAAAGCTACCCAGGCACGGTCCAACTGCAGGAGTCAGGATGGGGGTCGTGGAGAAGAAAAGAGGACAAGATAATGGCCCTGGGAAGGGCCAAGCCTTTCTGCTTAGAGAAGCATCTCTCTCCATTGCCACCAGCAGTGTGACTTTAATACAAACCATCCTGCCAGGAGGGGGATCCCCCCCATCACACCCCCCAGGAAAGGGGAAAACAAGAGGAAGCTGTGCTTGAGCTTTGTTTGGGTGCATGGGAAGGGGCACCAAGTCTGGCAAAGGGAACCGTGGAAGGAGATACAACACCGCCAGGCAGAGCCAGCTGAGCTACCAGGGATGTTCAGGGTTGCAGTTATTGATGGCAGACATCCAGAGTTACCCTGAGGCCCCGGGACACAGACCCACCAGGTGCCCCAGGGTGTGGGGCAACAGTGCCTGTGCTATCCCAGCCCACCCATAGCGTCCCCCAAAACCACAGCTCACGGGTGCCACCACAAACAGCCACCATCCCAAACCCAGGGAGAGTAGAGGCAGCCCCGGGCCTGAGCTCCAGCCCCGAGTCCGAGGCAAACCCTACGAACATCCTCCCTCTCCCCTCCCCAAAGCCCTGGGACAATGTGGGGATCAGATGGCGCTGGTAACTCAGCGCCGCTTCTTCCAGCCCGACCGCAAAACCACTGAGAAATGCAAACATCTGGCCAAGAGCAAGCAGCCTCTCTCCACATGTGTCCGTCCCCCGTTCCCCCCCGGCGAAAAGCGCCGGGAGGGTCTGCGGAGAGAAGGCAGAGACCCAGACCCAACACCCACTCCCCAACCCCCGGCTCCCGCCCCACTCACAGGCGGAACATGCGCTCCATGTCCTTTATCTGCCGGCGGCTGAACTCCTTGAATTCGGTGTAGGGGTTGAAGACGGCGGCCCGCCGCGGCTGCGCCGCCCCCTCGTTGATGTCTTGCCGCCGACACAGCTTAGCGCTCAGCTCCGCGTCCGCGCTGGCCGTCAGGCAGCTCCGCTCCCCGTCGCCCCCGGCCACCACCTCCTCGCCCTTGGCCACCTCCTCGCCCTCCGCTATCCCCCCGCTCTCCTCCAGCTGCAGGCGCCGCTGCAGCTTCTGCGCCAGCTCCTCCGAGGCCATGGCCCCTCAACCCGACCCGCCGCTGCTTGGCGGGACCCGCTGCGTCCCGTTCCTGCTCCTGCTCCTGCTCCGGCCGGGCCCGCTCCGCCCTGGCCCGCAACTTTATTCCATCACTTGGAAAGGGAGCGGAGCGGGGCGGGACGGGGCGGGACGGGACGGGGCGGGGGGAGGTCGGGACGTGGCGGGCGCTTAAGGAGGCGCGGCGGTCGCCGTGGGGTTGGCGGGGTCTGTGGGGTACCGTGGTGTACCCCCTCCCTCTCGCATCCCCTCCTACACCCACAGTCGGCTGCAACCCCACAGGCTGACCCCCTCACGTATACACTCCCTACACGAGGATCACCCCCACTGGGCTACACCCCCAAAGGCTATCCCCCTACGGGGACCCACCTCCCCAGGGTGAGAACCCCTCTTCTCAAGTACAACCCCGTGGGTCACCCTTCCACACACGCCCCCATGGGCAGGGTCCCTCTCAGGGAGCCCACTGCACCCCACACCTCACCTCAGAGTGCACAGGCCATGTACATCCCCACAGTCTGCACCACCCCACTTCGTGGGTTGAGATGAGCCCCTCCTGCCGTGGCTGAGGAGAGCAGACAGGCTCTGCCAGCTCCTCAGGCACACCCCACAGTTTGCCCCAGGCCCACGGGGACAGCAGAAGCCTGGCAGGGACCCCTTAAACCCTACCATGCGCCTCCCCTCTCATTTCCTTGGGCTAAAATTATCCCAGGACAAAGCTCAGCTCAGCTCTGGGCTCCCGCTCCTTCTCCAAAGAGCATGAAAGACAGGCAGCCCCTTTCCGCCACCACGCTCCCCTTCCCAAGCCAGGGCCCAGTGCCATCCCTGCTGTCCCCTGGTCTCTGTAGGGACAAGGGTGTCCCTGCCTGGAACCCCTGTTCCTGGCCCAGCTGATAGGAGGCTGATGGCGTTCCCTAAGATGGGATTAGGGCTGGCGTGGGGTGATTTAGGTGGACGCTAAAGGGATTTACCCACTGAGGAGGGGGGGTAGAGAAAGCACTGGCTCGGACATGCTGCCTGCTTATGGCGCCCGCATGCCCAAGCCTGTGCGTCATGGGGAACCTGTCCCAGGGGCTGTTATGTGACTGTTTCACACCATATAACCAGACCAGTGGTAAGCAGCTCTCTGACCCTATCATGATGTGGTAACGTAGAGTTGACGCTCTTGGGCTAGCTCATACCCACCAAACCTCTTCAGAAAATGACTGATCAGGGTGTTTGCAGCAAACCTGCCCTGCTAACTGCTGCCTGGGCAGCTCAAGGCTGCCCCAGCGAGGGTCAGGACGGCTGCAGTGACACCACAGCCTGTGGCACAAGAAGGGCACTGCAGGTGCTTCACACCAAAACTATCTACAAACCTGGCTCCTGAGCAGAAGCAATGGCATGTGTTGTCCACACGCTACTTTACCCTCAGATGGTGCCATATCCACGGTGGACGGCAGCTCCTTTAACCCGAGGGACATGGCGGGAGGAGGGAAGTGGGGGGGAAGCTGGCAGCTGCTGCCTGACCGCTGCCAGCACTGTGAATTCATGAGCGAAAAGTCTTTGTCTTGATGGAGGTTGTCCTCAAAACAAGTAGAAACAGAAACACATAGCAGCAGCGCAGCTCTATTGCCACCTGCTGGAATAGAAGTTGAGGGGTATGGGAAGAATGTCAAACACACTGAGGAAAGCAATCAGTAAATTTGAATCAATACAGAACATAAGTAATAAAATTCAATTCTGAGAGCAGTAAAGTGTTAGAAGACATATTGATGGGAAGGTACAAACAGAGCAAAGAGCAATATAAATGGGGAGGTAAAATACATTGAAAAGAAGAGTCAGAATGCTCAAATAAAAATGCGTTGTGGGGGCTTTTGCGGGGTG
>VXBJ01005766.1:319295-337853 GCA_013400055.1 Nycticryphes semicollaris | reverse complement strand
GACACACACACCGGGGGGGTCAGCCCGCCCGGAGGCAGGGGGGGCCTACGTTCCGGAGATGCTGTTCAGGGGGAGCCAGCACCGCGGGGGGAGGGTAAGGAGACATCCCGGGGAAACGGGGGACGTGGAAGAGCGGGGGAGGGTCCACCCGGGGGACGGGGCAGATCGGGGCGGCGGAGGACAGGAGGGAGCTGGAGGGGTAACGAGGGCCCGCCGTGCTGGGGCGGCGAGGGGGAGCCGGGCACCCGGCGGGCGCTCACCGGTCTCCACGACCACGTAGCTCCAAGCGGGCCACAGCCGGCGGATTCCCTCGGGATCCGACTCCAGCCGCCGCGGGCCCGGGCCCGGCTCCGGCTCCCCTGCCGCCTCCTCGGTGCTGAAGCCGAAGACGAGCCACGAGCGGCGCGGAGCCGCCATGGCGGGGCGGCACCGGCGGGAGGGGCCTGGACCGGACGGGAGGGGCCGGCGGACGGACAGAGGGACAGAGGTCGGGCCGTGGTCCAAGAGCAGCTTTAGTGCGGCGACACCGGGCGGCCCCCGCGCTGTACCGGGCCCAGCCGCGCAGGGCCCCGGGCCGGCCCTCCCGGCTTAAGGCAGATGGTGGCAGAGGCAGCGGCGAGCCCCGTCCTCCCCCCGGCCCCGGGGCAGCAGCCGTATCCCCGGGGCAGCAGCGTGCCAGCCCCCACGGGCAACATGTCCCCAGCCGGGGACAGGGGTCCCGGGGCAGCAGTGAGTGCCAGCCCCAGCAGCGTGTGCGGTAGCCCCAGCCGGGCCATCACTCTTGGCCAGGGTTGGGCTTGATGAGGCCATAAGCCACAGCCTGCGCCAGGCTCTCCTTAGCCGCCTGGGCCACCCGCGGCTTGTCCTTGTCCTTGGCGAGCACGGAGAGGATCTCCAGCATCTCACTGGCCATGAGCTGCTCCGCCACCTCCCGCTCGGCCGCCATCATGTTCATCACCACCACGGCCCCTCGGTGCTGCAGCTCCACGCTGGGGCTCAGCAGCAGGGCCTGCAGGATCTCCAGCCAGTGCACCGTCTGTGGGGGGAGCAGGGCCACACTCAGCACTGCCCCACACCAGAGGGGGCCGCCTCTCCCCACCATCCCCCACCAACCCTGGCTCAGAGTCAGGCTGAGGACAAGACAAAGTTGATCCATCTCCCAGGGGCAGTGCAGTGACACAGCTCAGGGACACCAGGGAAGGAAATATGGGACTCTGGGTGCTGTCCCAGGGGTCCAAGGTGCCCGCATCCCACCACTGGGTACTCACCACCTGGGGGATGCGCTTGCAGATGGGGGGGTGCAGGGCAGTCAGCATGGCCAGGGTCCCCGAGGCCGCCCGCCGCAGCTTCTCATCCTCCTCCCCACTGTACAGGACCATCAGCTTCAGCCGGTCGCTGCCCTCGGCCAGGAACAGCTCTTGCACCTGCAGAGGAGGAGGAAGAGGGGGTGGTGGGGTGCAGGGGGAGCCAGAGTCCCACACGGAGGCCCAGCTCACCCCTGCCCTCACCTCCTTGCTCATGGCCATGTTGCACATGCACTCCGTGGCCGCCAGCCGGATCAGCTCATGCTCCTCAAACATGTACCCCTCGATCATGGGCACGGCCTTCTCCTTCAGGATCTTTTGCCTGTGGCAGAGCATGCGTGAGCACTCCAGGACAGGCAGGGACAGCCAGGTCCTCTCTGTCCCGTCCCCCCAGCCCAGCTCCATCCTGGCCCCACCGCCCCTACCGCAGCCTCTCGCTGATGCCAGCCAGGTTGGTTAATGCCATCAGCCCCTCAAAGTTCTCCAGGCCGGTGCGCTGAAGGTGCAGGAGGCTGACCAGGGGTCGGACCACCTCGTAGATCTGTGCAGAGAGCAGAGCAGAGCAGGGCTCAGACCCTGCCCATGGAGCAGGGGGTGCAGGGTGTCCTGAGCCCAGCCTAAGGGCAGAGCTGCTCCTGTGGTCAGGCCTGGGCTGTGGGGGGAACACCAGGGGTCTTGCCACCCCCCGCTCCCCAGGGAAGAGCACACTCATGCTGGTAGTCCCTGCAGCAAGGAAGGTGGGGGGGTCAGTCTGTGCCCGCTGCTGCTCCCATGCAGGGCCCCCACTTGGTAGCTCTGTCCCCCCAGCCCACAAGACTGACACTCACCCGCTCTCCAGGGAAGGTCATCTCTGGGTTTGAAGTAATGGTGATCTTGGCCAGGGCCTGAGCTGCCTTGGTCTGCCCCACCTCAGTGCCCTCCAGGGACAGTGGGATGAGAGCCTGCAGGGTGACACAGCAGCTGGGTCGCAGCAGCCCCAGCTTCCCCACCTCTCCTGTACAAGGAAGCCACCCTTGCACGATCCCCTGTGAAACCACCCTGTCCAAGACCCAGTCCTCCCCGGAGCCCCACTGCATGGCACAGCTACAGTGGGTCCTGTCCTCTCACCTTCCCTCCTCCTTGTGCGACCACACCGCCCCGGTCCTCCGCCTCCTCCACCAGCGCCAGGAACACTCTAGGGACAAAGTGGGAGCAGCTGGAGCAGCCACCCTCTGAGCCAGACCCCCAGGCACCCCCTTTCTTCTCCCTGGGAGCTTGCGTTCACCACCAGCAGCTCCAGAACCCAGCTCATTCCCACCATGCCTGTACCTGGAGATCAGCTCCCGGCAGGAGTTGGTGAGTGCCAGGTTCTCACTCTTCACCATGCAGGCCAGAGCTGACACCACGCCAGCTGCCAGCAGCTTCCGCACCCGGCGCTTCACGAAGTCCGGCTTGTCCTGTCCCAGAGGCAGGGTCGCTGCTCAGCTTGGTGGCACTAGTCTGCTGCCACTCACCAGCAGGTCTCCCACCTCACCCCTGGAGGCATCAAGGACACCCTGTCCCCGCTCAGGACCCCGGGCTCTGTCCCCAAACCATGGCACCCACCCGCACACTCTGCTCTGGAGCTACGGCTTCCCCCAAGAACAGCTGTGCCCTGCTCACCTTGGGGTGCTGCTCCGGAATGTGCTGCTTGGTGTACTTGGCCAGCTCCACCATCTGGGGGTCTGGCTCCTCGTGGTCGTAGCTGTTGGTGCAGTTCACTAGCGTGGAGGCGACAGCGTAGAGCACACTCCTGTCCTCCGACTGCAGCAACAACAGGGCACCCATCACACTCCCGGTGGGGAGAACAGGCCATGGCTCCAGCCTACTCAGCACCACTGGGCCCTTCCACACACCCCAGCGTGACCCCACAGCCCCCTCTAGCACGACTGCCCCCCCAGTGCCCAGCACGCACCTTGGCCAGGTTGAACATGGCCTGCATGGCCGCCTTGTCCTCCACAAACTCCTCCTTGACGTCTGCATCAAAGGTGAGGTAGGCCAGACCCTCCACTGCCCAGCGCCGGGTGCCCGCATCGATGGCCTCATTGCAGAGCCACCTGGCAGAGGGGGTCCTGTGAGCCCTGGCCACGGGGTGCCCTGCCCAGCACCCCCTCCCACGCCCCCTGCAGTGCTCACTTGCGGCACTGCTTGGCCAACTTCATGGTGGAGCCCTCGGCAAACTGCTTCATGCTGAAGTCGGTGCCTCCGGCAGATCCCAGCTTGCAGAGCCCCTGCAGCCAGGAGCAGAGCATCAGAGTGGGAATGCCCATGGTGGCCCTGATGGGCCTCCCAGAGCCCCCCAGCAGCGAGGGGACAGCACTGGGGACCCCGCAGCCACAGCCCACCCAGCACCACCCAAGGGCTGGGCACAGTCGGCTCTCCCGTCCCACCGCACTCACCACCAGTGCCCGGATGCGGATGCTGTCCCTCTCGCTGTGCTTGTAGATCTCCTTGAGCAGGCTGACGCCGTTGACGGTGAAGAAGGAGGCGCGTTTGGCCTTGTCGGCAGCGTGGATCAGCGCCTCCACCGCCACCAGCTGATGGGCCTCGCAGACAGAGGCGCAGAGGGACAGCACGCTGTCCATGATGCCCTCCAGCTCCAGCACCCTGTTCCCGGCATCTGCGGGGCCCTGCAGCAGGCACGACACCGCCTGGATGGCCCGCAGCTTCCCCGCCAGCTCATGCCCCTCGAACCAGCTCCTGTAGGGAAAGACCACCAGGAAGGATAAGGCTGATCCCACCTACAAGCAGCCCCAACGGCTGAACCCTAGCATGGTCTCTGGTGGGTCTGCAATCTGCTTTCTTCACCAAGAAAAGAAAGGTCAAGGGACAGCGGGGCTGCTGCTCCCCCAGAAGGCTGCTGGATGTAGGAGAATGAACCCCCCCATCCCCCCAGGGACACCCTGGCTCACCTAACATAGTCCTCACACAAGTGATGGAAGTTCTCCCTCTCAGCATCACACTTCAAGTCATCGTAAAGCTTGCTCAGAAGAACCGAGGCGCTCATCCGGCAGCTTTCTGTCACAGGCAGGCTGCCTGGAGTGTCACACACCGTGCTTCCCACCTCCAGGATCTTCTTCAGCCCTAGGAGGACACAGAAGTCAAACATTCACCAAACAGCAAAAGAGGGTGCGTGGGTGGAGCCATGGTATGCAGCACCCTGAGGCAGAGGGGCATGACTCCCCAAGGGGACACTGCAGTTCCCCTCACCCTGGTCGATCACCCAGAGGCTCATGCTGTTGTTGGTCTCCTTCGGTGACTTCCTGGGCACCACTTTGATGAGCAGGTTGAGGGCGTTGTCACGGCCGTGCGCAGAGGCCCCTTCCAGAGCTAACAACTCCATCAGGTGCTTGATCAGCAGTTTCAGGTCCTTGGAGGAATCTTCCAGAAGAGAGGGTGCCCAGCAGTCAGTGCCCTGTGCACAGGCCTCACCCCCCGCTGTGGTGAGACTGGCAGGAGATGCTGCCACGACCAGGGGCTCCTGCTTCCCAGATCAACCTCTAATTAACCCTGGACCAGAGCCCCGGCTCTGTGGCAGGAGGAACCACAAGGTGGTCAGTGGGAGAAGGACCTCAGCAGCTCCTCAGGGCGCTCTCCCCACCCCATGCCAGCCCAGCAGGCACTCACCCGGCACCACCGCATCCTCCTTGCCACGGAACTCCTTCTGCAGCCCCTCCTTCAGGGAATCAAACATCACGTGCAGGAGGTTGCAGGCAGCCAGGGAAACCTGCTCGTGCTCCACACCCAGCACCGCTGAGAGACGGGGGGCCCCCAGCTCCGCCAGGATGGCCATGGTCTGCAGGGACAAGCACAGTGGCCTGCTGGACCTCAGGAGAGCCTCGGTGCTTCCCACCACATTATCAAGACAGTTCCTTGTCACAACAAGGCTGGCAGGTGACAGCTCAGAGCCCCCCTGCTCAGCAGAGGTACAAGCAGAGGCCAGCGACCCTGCCCTGCCTGACGCCCTACACAGCCCACCCCCAGATTTCCCCCATCCCGCAGGAGAGCCAGGCTACGCTGGGACCTACCCGGGAGCGGTGGCCGGAGCAGAGCCCCACCAGGGTGCGCAGGGCCGCCAGCATCAGGTCAGCCTTGGCCGTGTCCAGCAGCTGCGTCAGCAGCCGCACACCATCGCTTTGGAAGATTTTCTCTGCTCCAGCCTCCTCTCGTGCCAGCACAATCAGGTTCTGCGCAGCCTGAGAAAGGAAAGGTGTGCCTGGCTCTCTTGCCCACCAGAACGCAGACCACCATGCACAGGAAACCCACCCCCCACGGGAGCTGGCTTGGCAGCCACAGGCACACACCTTCCACCCCCAGTCTCCGGGGAGCATGTTCTGCTGGTGGGAAGCCTCCCCTCCAGCCAGCAGCACTGACCTGGGAGCTCCCCCCCTCCCCTCCCTGGCCCCCAGCAAAGCCACACCACCCCACCCTTCACTCCCCAGAGCTCACACCTTTTGCTTCTTGTCCACATCCTTCTCTTCAGGATCCAGCAAGATCTGGAACATCTGCTCCACCTTTGAGTCTGTGCAGGACATGGTCTTCATCTGAGACAGAGCAGAAAGAGCTCAGCCCTCCACGACCTCCCTCAGGCCATTGCACCCACGGAGCAGGGTCACAGTAGCAGCAGCCCCCGTGCTGCCTCCCCACTCACCTTCTCATGCATGCTGCTCCCCAGGGCGCGCAGGGCCTCCTGGAAGGCTTTGTTCTTGGGCTCCAGGCTGACACACCGCTGCAGGTCGCTGACAGCCTGGTCCAGGCGGCCCAGCTTCTGCAGCGCCTGGCTGCGGCGGAACAGCGCCTTCACGTCCCGGCCATCGGCTTCAATGGCTGCAGACAAGCAGGGGATCTATGGCAAAGCCCCTGGATGGCTCCAATCTGCCTGGATGGGCAGCAGATGGTGACCGGTCCCCTGCCAGCCACCTCTGACAGTACCTTTAGATGCATCAGCCTCTGCCTTAGCATAGTCCTCCTGCAGAGAGAGAGAGGCTGTGAGAGGGAAATGCCTCTCAGTAGAGGCAAAGTAGAGGCAACGCCTGCTACTTTTAGAATGAAGAGCAGGGAAAGGACCGTGGGGTTTGAGGATGGGAACAGTGCCACCGAAGATAGCGAGCCAGCCCAGCCCAACATCCCATGCTCCCCAGAATGCAACCCTCTTGAGGTCCCCAAGGAGTCTTAGGGCCCCCTGAATCTTTACAAGTGCTCCCAGTTGACCCGAGTCCCTGAATTTCCTCATGTTCCCCATTGCCTCCAAGAGAGCTCTATGGTGGGAGATCAGAGATGCTGTGACAGCCTGGGGAACAGCCCCAGAGCGTATGCACAGCCCAGACATAGAGGGAAGCACCCTGCCTGGGTGCTGACAGCCCCCCAGGGACACGAGGCAGCACAGGACGGTGAGCAGGGCCAGGAGGAAAGGTGAGCGGAGGAAAACACCCGACATTGCCCTGCCCCGGGACCGACAGTGCCTCCCACACAGGCGCGCCGCTGGGGAAGGCGGGGTGGCCTCGGCCGGCGGCAGCAGCACAGCCCCAGCAGGCCGGGGCGGCCGGGCAGGTGGCAGCAGGACCCGGGGTGACGCACCCGCCCGGCCCTCACCAGCTTCAGGTAGCAGGCGGCCCGGTTTCGGTGCAGCACGGCTCGCTCGGGCCCGGCGTCGCAGAGGCTCAGCGCCCTCGTGTAGGCGGCCAGGGCCGCGGCGTGGTCCCCCGCCTGGAAGAGCGCGTTGCCCCGCTCCCGGAGCTGCCCCGCCGTCACCTGCCGAGGGACACTGGCTGGGACAGGCCCGCCGCGGGGGTGGGCGCGGCTCGGGCCCCCGCACGGGAGGCTGCCCCGGGGAGGGGCCCGGGACAGGACCGCAGCGCCCCCCCCCATCACACTGATCCGGGCACCGGCAGCCGTCCCCCGCCGGCGGCAGCCGCCCTGCGCTCCCCTCCCTTCCCCGGGCCCCGCTCNCCTTCCCCCGGACCCCCGCTCTGCCCGCAGCCCCTCCTCAGCACACCCGGCCGGGGGGCGCGGGGGCGGAGTCGCCGTGGGGCAGGCGGGAGCGGAGCCGTGACGCCCCCGCGGGGCCGCAGGATGGGCGGTGGGTGCGGGGCAGGAGGCGGCCGAGGCTGCAGCGCCGTGTCCGGTAGAAGTGGAAGAGGTCGACGGCCATGAGGAGGAGGATGAGGAGCCCGTAGAGCCCCACGAAGGGCAGGGCCAGCGGGTTCCTACGTGGGGAGACACAGGTCACACCACGGCTTTGGACACCAGGGTGACACTATGCCAGCCCCCGGGGCCATGCCACCCCCTCACAGGCACTGCGGCCCCAGCCCCACTCACCGGAGGAGGCCCGGGGGGACCAGGCTGGAGAGGTTCACCCCGGTGAGGGCCTCCAGAGCCAGCTGGGAGCAGCAGGACTTGAGTGTGAGCGGGCCGGGCTGGCAGCAGTAGCGGTGGCTGGGAGGGTCGCTCAGGCGCGGGCAGTAGAAGCCAGGGTGGTAGCGGCCGTCAGGGCCGGCATAGCCCTCACAGAGGTGCAGGTTCTGCAGCGGGACTGTGGCGAGGAGCCAGGGCTCAGCCCCCGCCACCAGGTGCCACGGAGCCCCTGAACGGGGGCACACGCTGGGCTTCACCCCTGCAGTGAGAGCACCAGGCGCAGTGCCTGCCCATGGGACACACTGCCAGCTCCAGAGAGGTGGCCCTTGCAGGGATGCTGCGGAACAGAGCCGTCCCCAGCCCCAGCAGGGATGGGCTGGGAGTGCACTGGCCCCGTGGGGACTGGCCACGAGGCACAGGAGCCCCTGGCTCATCCCTCAGGGTGGGCTCGGGTGGCAGCTGGGCTCCAGCCCCATGGGCAGCACTGTCCGAGCACAGCCTCCAGCCTGCTGGTGGCCATGGCCCTGTGTGTGCTGTGACCTCCAGCACTTGCCCTGGCCCTGACAAGGGCACACAAGGGCAAGGAGTGTGATGGCAGCAGAAGGGTGGGGAAAGCCCCCATCTCCCCATGCTGAACCTCCTCCCATACCCCACCACCCCACAGACATAGCACTCCTCACCCTACAGACCTGCTGCAGTGCCACCAGCCCTGGCACCACCACGCCTGGACCACCATCCCCAGCGTGGACCACCACACCCCTACCTCCACCCTGGGCCATCAGAGATCATCCACAAGGGATGAGTCCCCAGCAGGGACAGGGAGAACAGGCTCACGGGGCAGCGGGGGCAGGAGTGGTGCCATACCTGTCCCGAGGAGGCCAGGGCACAGAGCTGTTGCGAGGAGCAGCTGGAGCAGGAGCCCACCCGGCATCTTCCCTGGGCAGAGGCAGCTCTGGCTCGGCGGAGGCAGAAACCACAGCCCCTCCTGTTCCCGCCTCCATCGCGGCCCATCAAGAGCTGCTCGGAGCCATTAGAGCCTCCTGCACTGTCTGCCCGCTCCACTGGGACCGGGGCGGGAGCATCGCTAATGAGCTTCTCGGGGGCCAAGCGCGGGACAGGAGGCGCCTTCCCCACCCTGCAGCAGGCACCGGCCACCGGGTCCACAAGCCCTGGTTGGGCATCTCAGCCCATCTAGGGATCCCAGCATCACTGGTGAGGGCCACAGGCCAGTCTGGGGTGTGGGGCAAGCACCTGGTCCTGGGGCTGTGGTGGGCTGGCTGTGGTAGCCCCTCTGTATCCCAGCCCAGGGGGGCAGCAGGCCCTGCACCAGCAGCCTGGCCCCCCTCCAGCCATGCCATTAGCCCAGCTCTGGCAGAGACGCCAGTGTCACGCTGTGCAAGCACAGGGCTGTGGTGCCCTGGCTTCCCAGCACAGCCCCACAGCGTGCTCACTCCCAAAGCCCTGCACCGGGCCCAGGGTCCTGCCCCTGCCCTCTGCAGGGTCGTTCTGTGCCCACTCCACATGCTCTGCTCCATTCTCAGAGGGAACAGACAGAGCTCAGCCAGCACCAGCTCTCCCTGTGGCCCTCTCCAACGGCACCCCTCAGTAATTAGCCCCGAGGGGCCAGGGGAACACAGCAGCCCCTATGGTCCCCACAGCAACTGGGAGGATGCTCCTCCTGGTGACAGGGCTTCCCACAGCACCTGGGGCACCGCAGCCCAGCCAGCTGTGATCCTTGGCCACTAGAGCCACACACGGGGAGATGCCTAACAAGGGTCTGCTCCCCATGCCCCTGCCTCCCGCCAGCACCAGGTGCTGCCTTGCCTGGGAATGGCTGGCTCCAGCTGTGCCATCGGCTGCCCAGCTCAGCCCCAGGAGCACTGGCTGGGCAGGGACACCAAGGAGCAGAGCGTGGCACAGCCCACAGCCCTCCTGACCTTAGCCACAACTCCAAGCCACCCCCCTCCACTGCCTCATCTCCCCACAGAGCCTTGTTCCCACTCCCTCAAGGTGAACCAGTGCCAGGACCACAAACCAGGCAGAGACCAAGGTCCTTTGAAACAGCCCGGTGTTTCCTACAAGCTCCAGGAGAGCTGAGTCTCCAGTCCACAGCAGCACCCTGGCCAGCTGCCCCCACCCCTCCAGGCTCCTGGCAGCCCCTGCACTGCCCCAGGCGTTGGGGGCAGCCCAGGCACCAGCTCAGGCCCCTGGCCCAGGACACGGGGTAGGGGCGGGCACCCTCCCAGGGCATCCATGCCCAAACTGCCAGCAGCAGCAGCAGAGCCTGGCCTGTGCCCCAGCCAGCTGTGCTCTGCTCGGAGCAGTGCCTGGCCCGTGCCCTCTGCACCCGGGCAGCACCCGGCAGCCCCCGCAGTTCGCTTTCAAAATCTACCTGAAAACACAGGACTAATAAATTAGAAGGCAGCAGCCATTGCAAGTCCAGCACCTCCTGCCCAGTGCCTGCCTGCCAGCCACAGGCCCACTGGCCCAGCCTCTGCTGGGCTGTGCTGGTCCTGCTGGGCTCAATGGCTCCTGCGCTGCCCGGCCAGTCTGCTCCTCTCCCGCTCCTGGAGATGCTACCCCAGGCGGATGCGGAAAGTGGCAATTTCCATGGGGTCCAGGCGGATGTTGGTGCTGTTGGAGGCTGTGCCCAGTGGGTACATCAGGGTCAGTGAGGTGGGCTGCAGGGAGCCAAGCTCCAGCCCATGGAACAGGTTGCCCAGGGCCAGCTGGGGAGAGAGAAGGGAGAAGGGTGAGTGGCTTGGAGCAGTGGTACATGGTGCACAGGGCAGGCTCACACATGCTGCGCCACCAGCACCCAGGGCATCCTGCTAACCCAGCCCAGGCCCTGACCCTCCTCGCCAGGGGGTGTGGGGCTTGTGCAAGGCTCCAGACCCCCTTTCTGAAAAACCAACATCCTCCAGCTCGGCCTGTGCAGATGGCGGGTGGAGGTGCAGCCCGGCCTTACCTTGCCCTGGCTGGTGGTGCAGTTAAAGCCCAGGTTCTTGGCCTCCAGGCTGCAGTCAAAGCCCTTGCGGTGCAGGATCAGGGCCGCCTCAGCCGAGGGAAGCAAGTCGTCCTGCCAGGGAGCCGGGGCATGAGGTGCCATGTTGGGGCTGGGGGNCGGGGGGGGGGGTCATGCCCGACCCACTCACGGGGCACAGCTCACCTCTGCCTGCAGCATCCGCAGGTTAAGGATGTGGAAGTCGCAGGGGAGGGTGGTGGAA
The DNA here is from genome assembly GCA_013400055.1 of Nycticryphes semicollaris. NCBI lineage: Eukaryota > Metazoa > Chordata > Aves > Charadriiformes > Rostratulidae > Nycticryphes > Nycticryphes semicollaris. Next base: position 326,950 of record VXBJ01005766.1, on the reverse strand, counting down.
AGGGGCATGAAGGATCGCAGGGCTGGCGGGGCCGGCTTCTCCTGGGCCATGGGCATGACCAGGGCTTCGGCGTTGAGGTGCATGGAGGTGATGTGGCTCAGCAGGGAGGGGAAACTGATGGGGCGGCCGTCCTGCACCTGCGGAAGAGGAGTCGGTCAGTGCAGGCCAGGGGAGCCTCAGGGCTCGGTAGAGCCGGGACAGGGTCCATGGAGCTGCTGGCAGCCACTCCAGCAGCACCTGTCAGTGCAGGGTGCCCAGAGCTGCTCCCAACCAGAAACAAGCCCCCTCCCCAGAACCCAAACAGGGAGGGCAGCTGCCAGCCGGGCAGCCTGCAGGGACACTGGCTAGATGACAGTGAGACTATGGGACCTGGCTAGGCTAATTGCTAGCAGCTAGAGCACAAGACAGGGAGAAACAGCAGGGCCAGACTGGCTGTTACCTCTGGGCTGCCAATCCTGGCGCCGGGGAAGCCCAAGGCTTTAAGCACGGAGGCCAGTTTGGAAAAGAAGCTGGAGCTCTGAATGGGTGAGATGGCGCATGCATAGAGAGGAGCAAGGCGATGGGACAAGAACACGGTGATTACGAGTGCAGCGTGGCTCTGCACCAGGACAGACCCTGCTCCACGGTCCCCCTCTCTCCACACACCCCCTGCCCCAGGCCCTGTGCAGTGCCAGCACGATGGCGGGGGGAACCAGGGGAGGAGACCTGGCACCCAGTCACACACATGGCTTCCTGTGAACTCCTCCACCCTGCTCCATCCCAAGGCAGGGCTGGGCTCTCTGGGTGAACAGCACTGTGCCCAAATCCCCTCCCGCAGCCTCACAGCTCACGAACCTTGTTGGCAGTGGTGCGGCGCTCCAGGAGGAGCCGGAACCGGTTGCAAGTCCGCTTGTTGTCCTTCAGCCCTTGGCCCAGGCCCCGGTTGTCATCCTGCATGAGGCGCCGGTCCAGGATCACCTCCAGCTGGCCTGCAGAGAGGGGGTCCCAGTGTCCTGGGCTTTAACCCCAGCTCTGTGGGGCCAGCCTCCCCACACACCCTTCTGCTGCCACACATGGAAACTCTCCCACGGGACTGGGGGCAGCCAGGGAGTCCCCAGAGACAGGCTGCAGCACCCTCCTCCCCAGCACCCCCATCTTTGCAGCAGCTCCCTGAGCCACAGCCCCCTGTCCCTGCAGGGTGGGCTCACCACTGCTGAGGCTGGTGACCCCCAGGGCCTGGGCTGTGTGCAGCGTCAGGCGGCTCTGTGCGTCCTGGATGTAAGCCATGGCAGGCATGGGGTAAAAGTTGGCCTGCAGCGGCAGCTTCCGCTGGTACCTGCGGGGCTGGATCTGCCAAGGGACAGAAGTCAGTGGTCACAAGTGGCTCCTGCAGTGCCCAGTGGCAAGACACTGTCCCCCTGAAGGCACTGTCCTTCCCCCAGCCTGCCGGATACCTGGAAACCATTAAGGTCTGTGAAGAAGGTGTCATCACTCTCAATGTCTGTGCTGAAGCGCAGTGCCAGTTCCTTGTTGATGTGGTCACGGATGTCCACCAAGCAAGACACGTCCAGGGACAGGCCCTCCACCCCTGCAGGCAGACAGTGAGGGGCTGGGTCCCACGGGCAGCATTGCCCAGCATCCCTGGACAAGTGACCGCCCCAGTACAGCATTGTCTCACCTGGCACATTGTAAAGACGCACCACGGTCTGGACATGCTGATAGTAGCTGGCAACCTCTGAGAAGAGGGGTCCCTCTGTCACCCGCACAACTGGGGGGTCCTTGGGGGTGTAGGGCTGGGGGGAAAGGAGGGCTGTGCTGAGGCTGCTGCCTGCAGCGGTGTGAGGCAGCCGCGGGCATGGCTGCCAGCTGCCTCTCGCAGACAGCGCCCACACCTTGGCCTCGCCGTCAGGCAGAAAGAGATAGGCTCCGCTTTTGTCCTTGGATGTCCTGGTGCCGTAGACGAGGAACTCGCTGCTCACCTTCTGCTCCTGTTCCTCCCCGGCTCGGCGGATGCTCTGCAGGGCACAGGCCAGCACAGCAGTGAGCACACCCTGCAAGGGGAGCGCTGTGTCCCTGTCCCCTCCTTCACGTCCCCCAGGCCACCCACTGGACCCCTGCGCTTGCCTGCAGCAGGCCCGAGAGCCCTGAGAAACAGGCCCGCAGGTGCTGGTTCTCCAGGCAGAAGTCATCGGCGGTGGCTGGCAAGACGTGCACGGGCACGGCCTCCTGCTTGCGCACAGGCAAGTCCCGTCCGTGCAGGTACAGGCGCACGGAGGACTTCAGAGGGGGGTGGCCATTGAAGGACTTGTGCAGCTGCAGCACACGCAGCCCCAGCGCAGGCAGGCGGGCCAGGACAGACACCTGTGGGCAGCGGGAAGACCTCAGCCAGCTCCTCTGCACAAGGGCAACCTGGGGACCTGCTGGCTGCCAGCAGGGCAAAGACCCCAGCTTGGAGCTTCTGGTAGGTACCGTACCTGGTAGACGTCAGGCACCATGTCGGTGGCGGACCCCCAGTGGGCAGTGAGCTGGGAAGGCAGGGGCTGCCCCTCCTCAGACAGAACATGCACATGTGGGGAGTCCACCAGCACCGGCACGAGGCTCAGGCGCTCCTGCTCCAGCGGGTTGAACACCACCAGGAACCTGTGGGGGTGGGTTCACACAGGAATGGCCACCCCAACCCCACAGCATCACAGATGCCTCATGCCCTAAACCACCCATGGGTCCTGTGCAGCCACTCACTGCTTCACAGAGTCCCAGGTACCCCTCTCACTGCCACACTGTGGTCCCACAAGCCCAAGAACAAGGCAGGCAGCCCCTACCGAGGTGAGGTGTCCAGTTTGACCACTGTTCTCTCTGGGAGAGAGTCCTGGCTGGAGCGTGTGTCATCCTGAGAAGAGAGAGGGGCAGTCAGAGCTGGGGTGTGCCCCCCTAACCCTGCCAGCCGGGTTAGGGGACACAGGCACAGGCTGGGGCTCTGTCCCCGGGCCCCCACACAGCACCAGCTGGGCTCCCTGGGGGCACAGGGACAGACAATGGCCCAGCATGGCCCAGCACACTGGGGCATGGGGAGCCATGGGGCAAGGTGCTGCTCACCATGCTGAGGAAGGGTGCAGTGGGGTCATGGCGGTAGGCATCCTTGTCCCCCAGCACCAGGTAATGTGCAGCATTGATTATGACGCGCTTGAGGTTGGTGAGGGAGTGGAGCAGCCTGGAGCATGGGCAGAGCGAGGCACTCAGCACCATCCCCCTTGTCCTGTCCCAGCCTTCTCCCAACATCCCCTACATCCCCCTGGAGAGAGGGGCACCTGGCACTGCCCCCCTGTCCTGTCCCAGCCTTCCCCCAACATCCCCCGGGGAGGGGGGCCCCATGGGACACCCACACCCAACCACGCTCCCAGCCCTGTGGCCACCAGCTCCCATCTGAGATGAGTCCCCCATGGCTGCACCCTGGCCACCCTACACGCACCGGACTCCGTAATCAACTGCCACGGCCTCCTTGGCGGTGCCGGTGATAGCGTCGTGATGCTGGAAGAGGCCCAAGTTGCGGCGTGCGTTGCTCAGCAGAGAGTAGTCGGAGAGCGGGTACCGGCCCTCGGCGCCGGCGCGGCGGGCATGGGCGAGTGCCAGGCTGTACAGGATCTCTGCCCCCCTGTGCAGGGACAGAGTCACCGGGGGGCCCTGCTCTGCCACCAAAACCCTCCAGGACAAGCAGTGCCAGGGTGGAGGGCAGAGGGGGAGCTGCCAGCCCAGCTTGCCCTCACACCGGGGGTCCACAATGGGGCCTTGGGCTCCAGGAGGTTGAGGGGAGCACATGCTGCCATGGGGCTGGGCGAGGGTATGGCAGTGTGGGGGCCATGCCTGGGATCCCCCCCAGGGCATTGGTGGCTGGGCGCAGACCAGGGGACTGCCATCACCAACCCTTGCCCATGCCCACTGCCCACAGGCCCTGCTGCGGGGCCCAGCCCACTGCCCCTCACCGGAGATGGGCCTCCAGCACCCGGTCCAGGCTCTTGTAGAAGGGCCGGGAGGTGTAGTAGCCTGTCCAGTAGTGATCCTCCCGGTCCGCGTAGGAGAAGAAATCCCCACTCAGCACTGGGAACCCGGGTGGCTTCATCCCCGGCACGATGCCCATCCTCTTGTACAGGGCATCAAAGTAGTCAGAAAGTGTCCCAAACTGCGCCTGCGGGATGGCACACACCACCCTGAGCACCATGGGGACAGGCTGTGGCTCCCGGGGTCACCCACCACCTCTCCCAGCGCTGCCCACCTTCCCCACAACCTCCATCTGTGGGGCTCTGCTCCTCCCAAGCCCCACAGCGCTGCCCCAGACTTCCCTGCAGGTACCTGGACGTGGAGGTTGGGACGGGAGTTGAGGAAGTCGAAGATGCGCTGGTAGTTGAGGAACTGGGCGTCCCACTCCTGTGGCTTGTCGTAGCGGAAATCATCTCCCAGGGGTACCAGCAGCACCTTGCTGCGGTACAGCTTGGACTTCTTGCGGTACTGGTCCAGCAGCAGCTGGGCTCTGCCATGGCGGGGGTCAGGACATGAGGCTGGCTCCCGGAGGGGGCCGTGGGGCTCCAAGCTGCTTGCCCCTGTCCCTGCAGCACTCACCGCTCTGCCACGTTGGCGTCAGTGATGGCTCGGGGTGGCACCTTCCACGGGCAATTGATCCGTCCGCCCGGCAGACGCTTGAAGTCAAACTGACAGCAGATCTTGGGGTCTGGCCCACAGGTGTGGGGCACATCGTAGCTGTAGAAGGGCATCATGTGGCAGAAGATGTCAGTGCTGGCATCTGGATCTGCAGGACCAAGGACAGATGAGCACCAGCGATGGGTCTGCCTTGTCTGTCCCCAAGCAGGGGGACACATGGACATGGGGATGGCTGTTTGTGCAGAGCAGACCCGGGGCACAGGCTGACCCCCTGGGACCCCAGTGAGCAGAGCAACCTCCCCTGGAGTCACCCTGGAGCTGTGCCGCAGGGTAAAACCACTGCAGGGCACAGACATCACCACCCGCTGCTCAGCTCACCACCCACACAGGACAGTGGCCAGTAGATGTCCCCTGCTGCCACCTGCCCCAGCAGGGCCACCTCCGTGGCCACCTCCCAGCAGCCCCTCACCCCATGTCTGTCTCCACATGAACTCAAGGTTCTGGGTGGCAGCGAAGTGCTTCTTGATGGCGTAGTGCACACGCTGGATGAGCATGCCTGTCAGGTTGGAGCGCTTCAGCAAGTAGGGCATGGTGGAGCTGTATCCAAAGGGGTCGACGGCCCAGCCTGACCGGGGTGTCACACCTGGGGGCACAGACACCCATCAGCCCCACACTGGGCCTGGCAGCACCTCCCAAGAGCAGGCTCCTGCCAGGGATGGAGGTTCCTGCTGGTGCAGGCCCACCCCCCAACACTCCCCTGCCCGGCATCCCACCCAGCTCTCACCGATGTTCTTCTCCAGCCACTGGTGCCCCTCAATCAGCTGGTCGATCATGGCGAAGTAGTGGGAATTGGCCTCGTCAGGCATCACCCAGCCACCCGTCACCATCTCCAGCTGACCGTTGCCAACCAGCCTGCACGGGGGACACATGAGTTGTGACAGCTCCAGGCAGACCTTTGTGGCCATTGCAGAACCTCTCTCCATCTTGGAGCCACCTCCACAACTCCTGGCTGCTGTGACCCATTGCCCACAATGTCCCTACATGGTCAGACAACCCCCCACAGCACCACGCTGGCTGAGACCCCAACCAGAGCCCATCCTCACACAAGCCAATGCCTCCCACTGTGCCCTGCAGCCCATGTTCCCTCTCCTCCTCTGGGACAGGGGAGCTGACAATGGGACCCTCTCCCACCACAGACTCTGCAGGTCTCCCACCCCCCTGGGCCTTGCCAGGCGCTGGCACTGCTCAGCTTCTGTGGCAGCGCTGGCAATTACAACGACTGGAGGGGGCTTCCCAGCCATGTGAGCACAGGGAGCAGTGCAGGGCAAGACCTGCCTCCCCCAGCCCCTTGGCTCTCGCTCCACGCTGCCGTGGTCTTGACCTCTCATGGCACCGAGAGGCACCCCAGGGTGAGCAGGACCATGCCAGCAGTGGGGACATCAGGCGACCATACCTCCGCACCGCAGCCCGCTTCTGGGCACTGATGTTATCCCACCACTTGGAAAAGAAGGAGATTTCAGACCAGATGAAGCGCCGGCGTGGGTCCTCCTGCATCTTCAGCACCATGCTGTTGAGGATGTGCTGCGTCTGGTCATAGTAGTACTTGTCAAAGGTCTTGATCCAGCCTGCCAGCACACAGGAGGGTCACTGCGTGGGGCCTGGCCCTGCCCTGCCACCAATGTGGGGTGGCAGGGGCTGTGCTAGACATTCCCCTCCCCAGCCAGCCTTTGCCCACTGCTCACCAGGGTCATTGTGAGAGTGTGGCACCACAAACACCTGCAGGGGCTCAGCGTCCCACTCATTGGGCTCATAGGTGATATCAAAGCCCTGCTTCCACACCCCGCCATCCTGGTTGTCGAAGGGCAACAGGGAGTATATGGCCAGCATCTGCCAGGAGGGAGACAGGGGTCAGGGCAGACAACGGTCTGAGAGACCCCCAAAAGAGCAGGGACAGGACGCTACAGACACCTGGGTACGGACCCCCTCACACTGACAGACACAGGCCCTGAGCTGCAGGGTGCTGATGACGGCCCCTCACCTGTAGGTCTGGGTTCTGCTCCTTGCCCCCCAGGGCGAATTGGCAGTCCTGTGGGGAGACGGAGAGGAAGCTCGGGCGACTCTCAGGGGGCAGCACCCAGGAGCCATTGGGCGTGTGGTGGGACACTGCTGGCTGCCCCTCCGCGTGGGCCGTCAGCTCCAGCACCGAGTCCTTGATGTGGCTGATGATCTCGTGGTTCTCCTCCAGCAGCTGCTCCAGCTGCTCAATGCGGTTCTGCAGCACCGAGATCTGGCTCTGGGGACACAGATGCCACAGTGAGAGCCTCCGGTGCCCTTTGGCAGGTAGGTGCCAGCCACTGTGAGCACTGACAAGCAGCAGGGAACAAGCCCTGGTCCGGGCAACCGAGCAGCCTCACGCTGTGCCAGATGGCTCCCAGTAGCCCTGGCCCGCTTGCCTGCTGTCCCATCCCCTGCCACTCACCCTGGGGAAGTTGCCCCCGCTCTGGTGGCGTGTGGGGTCGTGTTGCACCCTGTCCAGCATCAAGTAGAGGGAGAAGACGGCCACACAGAAGATGGCAGCTCCACACACTGTCACCTGCTTCTTCAGCTTCATCCCGGAGGGCCACAGGGTCAGACCTGCACCGGGGCACAGCGGCGACAGTGACAGGGACAGGACAGGCACAGAGGCAGGATGGAGGCCGCAGGACGGGGCAGGATGGGGGACACGGGACGGGTCGGCGCCTCCTGCCCTCACCTTGTCTGACCCCTGCCCGGTAACCTGGGTGGAGCAGTCCTGCCCGGTGCGCCCCTGCCCCCCGCAGCCCCTCACCGCGACCCTCCTCCTCCTCCTCGCCGCCCCCCACCGCGTCCTACTTCGGTTAATCTGGCGCCGGGTATTTATAGCCCGGGCTGGAGCGGCGCCGGCGGGCGGCTGGGGCTCAGGGCCGCCCGGGGCCCGGCCCTCCGTGGGGCTGGGGACGGGGACGGGGACAGAGCAGGCCGCGGCGGTCTCGCCGAGCCCGGCAGCC
>VXBJ01005766.1:293856-319277 GCA_013400055.1 Nycticryphes semicollaris | reverse complement strand
GGCGCCGTTACCCGCCCGCCCCCTCCGCCGGGCAGCGCGGCCGCGGGGGCGGCGCCGGCCGGGCCGGGACTACTGAAATCCCGGGGCCGAGCTACCGGGAACTGACCCGGCCGGGACCCCCGCAGCCCCGGGGACAGACCTGGGCAGGACCCTCATCCCGCCTGGGGCAGGATGGCCATCCCCTATAGTCTGGGGGACAGGCCAGGCCAGACCCTCCCGTACCCGTCCCTGGTGCAGCACAGGGGCACGTCCCCGCTGTCCCCCACGGGGTCTGCGCCTCCCGTACCCCACAGACACGGTGCTGCAGAGCTCGTTTGTTTATTACACAGGATCGTGCTCGGCGGGAGCTGCCATCCCCGGGGTACGCAGGAGACCCCTGCTCCGGCCTGGAGAGGGGGCACAGACGCGTCCCGCTACTCCGCAGCACCCGTATACGACGCAGGGACTGACACTGCCAGAGGGGTGGATGCGGGACTGCTGTTGCGGTGCTGAACAGGGGCAGCGGGACGCAGCCCTCGCCCGGTGCCCCTCTGTCACCGATGCCTCTTGCGGATGGCGATGAGGTCCTGGTGGATGGTGCTGAAGCTGGGTCGCTTGCGGGGGTCGTACTCCCAGCACCGCTGCATCAGCCGGTACACTTCCTCGGGGCACTGCTCGGGGGGATCCAGCCGCATGCCTGGGGGGCGACAGGGATGGGGACATGACAGCCCGGGCCACCTGCAGCCTCGTCCTGCAGGCACAGTCCCATGGACCCAAGAGCCAGACCCAGCCTCACCCTGCTCCACGGCCTCCCGCATCTGCTGGTTGCTGAGGTTGGCGTAGGGGACGGCACCCAGGCTGAAGGCTTCCCACAGCAGGATCCCAAAGCTCCAGACATCACTCTCAGAGCTGTATCGGCCTGGGGACATGGGGTGGGACAGATGCTGGCAGCTGGGGTACCCCCATTTCTCTCCCCAGGACTAGGCATGCAGGAACAAGACGAGGAGCCCCCAACTCCTGGCTCCCAGCTGTGCCACGGGGCCACCAGGCCACACTTGGCTCCATCCCATACCGTAATTGAGTGCTTCAGGGGCAGTCCACTTGACAGGGATCTGCTTCATCCCCCCTGTAGAGGCATAGACACCATCCTCCTCCTCCCGTGACATCCCAAAGTCACTGATCTTCAGGACATTCTTCTCTGTCACCAAGCAGTTGCGAGCGGCCAGGTCCCTGGGACGGCCCAAAGCCATCAGCTGCACGCTTGGCAGTCCCCAGGGCCCTTCACCTGGCACAGGACTGCGAGGGCTGTAGGGTTCACCCTGCCCTGCTGCCACCTGCCCACGCTGCTGGAGCCCACCTGTGAATGCAGTGCTTGCTCTCCAGGTACTCCATGCCAGCAGCCGCATTCTCTGTCATCTTGAGCAGCTCCTTCACCCGCAGGTGGGGTCCCTCGCTGCGCAGGAAGCTCAGGAAGTCACCCCCTGCACCCAGGATTGTGGAGCTGGTGGGCTGGTACGTCATGGTGAGCTCACACACACGTGCACTGGCCACGCCAGCAGCGTGGGGGCTGCAGGATGTGGCTGCTCACCCTGCACGAGCTCCATGACAATGTAAATGGGCTGCTTCTGGGTGCAGACACCAATGAGCCGGACAATGTTGGGGTGGTTGTACTGCTTGAGGATCCTTGGGGACAAGGACAGGCACTGTAAGCGCACAGGAGATGACCCGGGCACAGGCCACCTCTGTGCCATCCCCAGGATGCTGTGCCCCCCAGCCTGGGGACACAGCCCTTGGCACAGGGATGCTACAGTCCCAGTGGGATTTGAGCATTCCTGAGGATGGACATGGGTCTGGGACAAGGGTGATGGCCACACAGACCTGGCTTCCTGCAGGAACTTGGCCTTGAGCTCAGGCGGGAGGGTTTCCCGGCAGGATTTCACAGCCACAGGGGTGTTGTCAGCGCGCAGGCGGCCACTGAACACCTCCCCAAAGTTACCCTGCCGAGAGATATGGGTGCACCAGCCCAGCTTGCCACAGCATGGCCCGAGGCACCACCTGCGCTCCTGCAGACCCCCCCCCCGGGACAGCCCTGTCCTCCCGCAGACCCCCTGTGGGCAGGAACTGGAGCACCCTGACTCACCCGGCCGATGCGCTCCCCCAGCAGCACGTCCTCGTGGTTGAGCACCCATTTGTCCTGCAGCGAGCAGACACTGAAGGTGGTAAGCCACCCCCCAGCCCACCCCAGGCCCACATCCCCCCCACCTCTGCAGCTCCAGAGGGGAGTCCCCAGCCCCCAGGTGTCCACCCTCAGGGCTGAGTCACCATGCCTGGATGGAGAAGTGTGCTTGGGGCTCCCAGCTGTGGTAGGGAGAAGGGGCTGGGTAGGGCTCCCCCATGCACAGGGGACTCCTCCCCCTCCCCACTGCCCTCCATCACCTTGGGCACAGCCCTGGCCAGGATGATCCCACTCTTCCGAGTGATGGGCTGCTGGCTCTGCAGGAGGTGCTCGATGAGAAGTGGGATGGTGGGGAAGCCTTCCCCCTCCAGCCGGTACATGTTCTGTGGGGAGGGCAGGCTGAGGGGGTGTGCTCACGAGGGTTAGGGTGCGTGGCTGTGCACATGTGGATGAGAGTTCATACACACACAGGGTGCAGGACATCCGTGCCCACCAGGCACAGCCAGCACGCACAAGCGGGCATTCCCATGCATCATGCAGGGTTCCAAACTTGGCCCGTGCAAGTATGGCTGTGCACAACTCACGCCATGCACACACACACACCATGCACTCATAGAATCACAGAATGGTTCGGGTGGGAAGGGACCATCCAGTGCCACCCCCTGCCCTGGGCAGGGACACCTCCCACCAGCCCAGGTGGCTCCAAGCCCCCTCCAACCTGGCCTTGAACCCCTCCAGGGATGGGGCAGCCACAGCTTCTCTGGGCAACCTGGGCCAGGCTCTCACCACCCTCACACCAAACAAGTTCTTCCCCAGATCTCATTTCCATCTCCTCTCTTTCAGTGTCAAACCCTTCCCCCTCATCCTAGGGCTCCCCTCCCTGATCCAGAGTCCCTCCCCAGCTTTTCTGGAGCCCCTTTAGGGACTGGAAGGGGCTCTAAGGTCTTCCTGGAGCCTTCTCTTCTCCAGGTAGAACCCCCCAACTCTTTCAGCCTGTCCTCACAGCAGAGGGGCTCCAGCCCTCCCAGCGTCAAGGGCTCATGACCATCACTCACACCAGGGGCTCTGTGGCTGCCAAGCCAGGAGCTGTGAGCAGGCAGGGACCCCCACCTGCCCACACAGGGCCACCCCCAACCATCTCTCCCTGCCTTTGGTCACTTACATCGGCAGCCTGGATGATGAAATGCCGGAGCTGCCCGTCCCACAGCACGCTGAGCACATACTCCTGCTTGCCTTGGCTCTCCCGCACCAGAAAGTCCCCGCTGCAGCTCAGCAGCTCCTGCACCTCCACGCGTGGGATGGCCCCGTGGTACCAGACCTGCTGGCACAGTGGCTTCTGCACCTCCGGGATCAGGGGCACGGGGGGTGGCAGCTGGATGGAGACAGGGGTGAGCCCAGCCGTGCCCCAGGCAGGGTGCATCATGCAGAGGGCTGGAGGGGCTGGAGCAAGGAGAGAAGGGGGCTGTAGGACTGGAGAGGACAGGGCAGGGAGTGCCAAGAGGCTGAGGGGCTCAGCAAGGCAGCTGGGCGGGAGGGCAGGGTGGACAGAGGCGCCCAGGGACTCACCAAGTACTTGGTGATGCCCGAGATGTGGTTCTTGAGGGTCTCCAACGCTGTGGCCCCGCTGCGCTCCTGCTCCTGGGGGAAGGCATTAGCCATACACTGGGCGGGGGGCCATCCGAGCCCCACATGCACCATCCCTGCAGCTCCTGGCTCCCTGGCCATGGCAGAGCAGGACTCACCACAGAGGAGACGGAGTGCCTGTCCTCCTGCAGAGGCAGAGCAGGTGGGGGGTCCCCAGCCCCCAGCTCCCGCAGCTTGCCCTCCAGCAGGTCCCGCTGTGCCTGCAGCTTGGCCTGGGTGCAGAGGCAGCCCTCCAGCTGCTGCTGCGCCTCTTGCAGCCCCTGCCGCTTGCCCAGCAAGTGCACCCTGGGGAGGGGACAGGACAGTCAGCCCTCTGCCTGCCACCCCCAGCCCCTCACCCCGTGCCTGCCACATCTCACCGATCCCCGGGGCTCCGGCCCTGCTCCTCGCCCTGGATCTCCGCCTGCAGCTCCCACACCCGCTGCTCCTTGCTGGTCACAGCCTCCGTGGCAGCTGCCAGCTCCTCCTCGACCGTCGTCAGGCTGCAGGAGACACGGGTGCCATGTGGCTAGGAGCCATGCTGCTGGCGGTGGTAGCCCCTGCTCCTGACCTGTCCCCACTCACGAGTGCTGGACGCTCTCAATGGTCAGTTCATTCAGCTGCAGCTCCCCTGGCGCCAGGTTCTCCGTCTCCTCCAGTAAGCTCTCGTCGAAGGACACGGCCGTCGGCATCTCAGAGCTGTACCTGTGGGCACCCAGTGTGGCTCTGACTCCCCCTGCCCCGTGCCGGCCAACGGCACACACAGCTGGTGGGGCCGTGCCCGGCCAAGGGGCTGCAGCTGTGTGGGGCCATACCTGTGGCTCTGGATGAAGGTGCTGTACTCAGTGTCAGGGTCAATGGCTTGGATGGCACCAGTGATCTCCTGGTGCACGGCCAGCACGTCCTCCTGCACCAGGCTGCTGATGCTGTAGTACTCCCCAAGGATTTCCTTCCTGCAGGGACATGGGCTCTAGGGGCTGCCAGGCTCCTGTGACCCCCAGCCCAGGGCCCCTGTGGCCATGAGCCACCACCCCTGTCCCAGCCCTGCCACCTGGGCTGGCCAATCTCCGCGTCCCACTGGCTTGCACCCTGAGCCTCCATATCTCGTGCGGCATTGCGGGGCATCACCATCTGGGCTACAGTGTGGGGATGTGTGGGGTAGGTGATGGGGCAGGGAGGATGCAGGTAGCAGGAGGAGGGAGCACTTGTGGCTCTCAGGCCCCACAGGGGTACCCTGAGGCAGGGTGCAGGGCAGACAGAGGGGCACAGGGCAGGCAGGGCTCTTACAGGATGAGGACCATCTCCTGCTGCAGGCTGTAGAGGGACTGGTGGAGGCTGGGCAGCGCCCGCTGGTAGTGGTGGTGGTGGTGGAGCGTGGCTGCCCGCACAGCCAGCACATACTGGTTATGCAGGGCATAGAGCTTCCAGAGGCTGCGCACATACTTCTCCTTCGCCTTGTCCCGCTCCTTGTCTGGGGAGGAGGAGAAGCCATGGGAAACACCCACCGCTGCCGCCTGTCCCAGCGCTGCCCTGCACCCCCCTGAGCAGCCGGCATGGGCACCTGGCACGGCTGGGGTGGGTGATGGGGCTGGGAGGGGGGTCCCAGGGCAGGCAGGGGGGCCAGCGCCATCACACAGCTCCCCAGGAGCAGGGATGCTCCTGACCTGCAGTGCAGCATCCCAAGGCTGTAGCTCCCAGGAGTTTTACTGTCTCCCCAGGGGCCAGGCTGGGCTCTCCCTGCACCCCCCACCCCTGCACCCCCCACCCGGTCTAGCCTGTGCCATGGGTCCCGCAGGGTGTGGGGTCCTCCAGTCGTCCCCGATTCACACGGGAAGCTGGGAGGGGACCCCGCGGGATGGGGACAGGGCAGGCCAGGGGGTGGGCACCTTTGCTGGCCTCCTGGTACTTGCGCTTGGCCTGGGCACTGTCACGTGCCAGGCTGCGGTACTGAGCCTTCAGCTTCTCCATCTCCTGCTGTGTGGTCTGGGGAGAGAGGTGCTGTCAGGGGAGCAGGGCTGGGTTGGATATCCCCAGTTCCTCCTGCTGGGACCCCCGTACCCGGGTGTACTCCTGGCTGAGCTGCTGCCACTGTTCGCTGAAGGCCTTGCGGAGCTGCTGCTTGTCACGGATGAGCAGGCTCAGCTTGGCCAGTGGCCCTGCCACCAGCTCCTCCGCGTGCCGCCGCAGAATCTGGCTCAGTGTCTCCGTCCGGCTTGCCAGCAACCACCAGGACTGCACAGACAGGGTGTCAGGGACGGCCACCCCCCCGGTACTGTGCTGTGGTGGGCTCTGTAGGGTGAGCTCCCACTCCAGGGCACCCCTACCTCCCCGATCTGGCCCCCATGGTCGCCGGCGCGGAGCTGCCCGGTGCCCTCCTGCTTCTCCAGCTGAGAGAACATGTGGTGCAGCATCCCCGCGTACTCCCGGTCACTCTTGGCGCGCTGCGACATCCACTTCTTCATCAGCTCCAGGAGGCGCAGCTCACTGTCCTGCAGCCGCAGCAGCGCACTGTGCCCCTGTGGGCACCACAGCTCCGGCCCGAAGCCCATGGCACCGCCGTCCCGGGCAGGAGGAGGCTGCAGAGCTGTGGGAGAGCCTGAGCCGCCGCGGCCACCCCATGCCCCACACCGCCCTAGGCAACAGCGGGGACCCTTTTCATCTCACACCCTCCCGCCCCATCGCCCCGTCAGCGAGACTCGGTGGGGAGCAGAGTCCTCCCTGCCCCAGATGATCTGCCTTGCAAAGCGCATTCAAAGCAGGCAGGAGGGCTGAGCATGCCCCAAGCCCCACGGAAGCCAGGCCCCGCCGGGACGGTGCCGGGGAGGAGGAAGTGTGGGGTCAAAAACAGCAGCGTCACCTCTGCTGTGCATGAGGGTCTGCTCCCCAAGGGCAGCACAGCTGGGCCCCCCATCCTGGCTAAGACACTGGCCCTGCAGCTCTGACCCCATTCTGCCCATTGGCACGGTCACCCCTGCACCCGCGTCAGGGGCAGTTGGGCACAATGGGACAGGGGAGCTCCCTGGGGCCAGGGCAGGGGTGGGATGATGGCAGGAGGGTGACAGGGCATTGAGACCCAGAGGAAGGTGCTGAGCCTGGATGTGCCCAGCACCTGGGACTCCAGCATGGCCACCAGGAGCCAAACTGGTCCCAGCAGCAGTCGAGGGTGACCTGCCCCATGGTAAAGGCACAGCAGGAGCAGAAGGGCACTGGGGGACATCTCTGTGTAGGGCAGGATGCCCCTGGCACAGCCCTCGACCCCACAGAGGGCCAGGTCCAGGACGCCCCCAGCCCCACAAAGGGGTCCCCTTGCCCCCACCAACGATTCATGGGGCACAGCCCCTCCTACCTGCGTATGCCGCAAGGTCCCCGCTGTGGGGCTGGCACTGGTGTCCTCCCGGGGCTGGGGCCGGCGCAGTCTGGACCTGGTGCAGCTCTGGCTCCTGGGGAGGAACAGGAAACCCGGTGCTGACCATACAGCCATTGCGAGATTTCCTGCCCTTCCTCCCCTCCCCACCAGTCCCTGCGCTCAGGCCCAACACCACACACAGCTCCGCCGCCATCGACGGGCGGCCCCCAGCCGTGCCACCTTCCTGGCTGCCTCCCACCAAGGATCCAGCCCCTGGGATCCCAGGGCTCTTCCTCACCCCGGCCGTGGTCCATCACCCCCATGGAGCCTGAGCTCAGCCCCATCCCCACAGGGGTTTCACCCCACAAAGCCCCTTCAGCCGTGCCCTGTTCTGCTTGTCCCCCAGCCCCTCTCTGTGCCTCTGCTTCCCCGACAGGCTGCAGGGACCGGGGAGGGGCCCAGAGAGCAGTGTCCAGGGCTCTCATCAGTCCTGATGAAGAGGGGGCCATCCCATCACCACCCCTGAGCTTGGCCTTCATCACCATGAAAGGCCATAGGACAGAACAGCCACTGCATGGGTGCCCACGGAGCTGTGCCCCATCCCTTGGTGCCATGTATGTCTGGGACCCCTATCCCTGCGGCAGCCCCAGGTGCTTCCCCCCCTCAATGTGCTTCAGTGGTGTCACAGTGGGACCACCATCCCTGGCAGCTGCTTCGCAGGGGCGCTCCTGCCGCCAGGCACCGTCGCACATGTCCCAGGTGTGGGCACATCTCTGCTTGGCTCTGCTTCTGGGGTGGCTCTCATCCTGACCCCAGCCCCACAGGAGCATCACAGTCACCTGCAGGACACAGCCCAGCTCACTGCGCTTCTGGAGGAAGCAAAAGCAAAACTCAGGAGTTTTTCTAACCCATGTTCCTATGGCTGAGTGACGGTCACAACAAGGATCAGCACAATGGCCCCAGGCACAGACCCCCAGCAGCCCCTCAACAAGCACAGGAGGTTTCTGTGCTGCCCACCCAGAACTCATTGCTCCCCGCTGCTGGGCAGTGGAGCCCCTTTAACACTCCATTTCCCACCGGCTCCATTGAGCAGTTCAAGAGCTGCCACATGCTGCCAGGGTCCCTGGTCACCCTGCAATCGGCCCTGCTCCCCACAGGGTCCTGCCTGCCGGGGGGACTCCTTTTCTCTTGTGCCCCATTCAGCTGCCCAGAGCACTCGTGCTGCTGATGCTCCCTGGCACCTCGAACTCCCTGCAATGTTTGGGAGTCAGAGCAGGTCCCCCAGCACTGGGGCTGAAGCCACCCCAAACTGCGGCAGACCCCAACCCACCTCCAGCCCCCTCTGCCCTGGCCATGGAGCTGGCTCAGCAAGAGTTCTATTTTCTGCCTGAGCTGTGGGTCCCACCACCAGCACCCACAGACCCTACTGCCCCCAGAGACATTCATGGGGCTGTCACAAGCTTAGCAAGTGCTTTGCAAGCAGCTGAGGGGCTGCTTCTCCCCCTCCCCCCCCCTGCCCCCAGCATCTCCTGACACCTCCCCAGAAGCGCAGGAGGCCTCCCCACTGCACGGGAGACACCAGGCACCTCTGGTGGGAAGCAGCCGAGCCTGGGGGCTGGGGAGCTGCCCCCCCTGCGGTGCCAGGCTGGTCAGGATTTTGTACAAGTCTCTGGGTATGACAGCGGGTGCAGAAGCTCCCCTTCCCTGGAAGCCCTGACCACTGCCCGCAGCAGGAAGGCTGCTGTGGCCCACGCTGCTGCTCACCCAGTTTCACATCCTCCATCTGCCCCACCATGTCCTGCAGAGAGAGCCCTGTGGGGCCACGGCCTCTGTCGCTCTCCCCCAGGAGCCACTGCTGCAGCACCCAATGGCCACAGCCAGCCCATGGTGCCCAACTGTCCACAGCAGCACAGGGTCACACAGGCCCCAGCTGAGGGGTGACAGAGACCTGTCCCCAGCCTGACCTCATGTGAAAGGGAATATCTGGCCGAGTGGCACCTGCAGCCACCTGCGCGCCACAGGAACTCACTGCAGGCGGGGGTGCAGGGAGGCTGAGGGGCTCTGCAGAGCGGAGCTGCCCCTGCGAGCGAGTGCAGCCCCGACAGACCCTTCTGGGGAGGCTCTGTGGGGCTGGGGTGGGCTTTGCCCTGGGATCAGCTAAGGCACCAGCAGGTCCCAGGTCCAGCCCCAGTGCTGGCTGCAGGGGCCGCTGGACACAGGGCTGCAGCGTGGGAGCTTGGCTGGGCCCAGGGTTCAGCTCAGGCCACATGCAAAATTGGTTCAAGTTCCCCATGGCTTTTGCCCCCCCACCTCCACCCACTGCAGCCGGTTCCCAAATTAGCTCCCCTCTCTGTGGGTTCCCCGTAAGCAGCTGCTTCTCCACTCAGGTGAGGGGCCAAATCCCTGCCTGAGTGCCAAGTCCCCACCGTGTCCCCAGATAGCAAGCAGCCCCTGTCCAGCACGGGCTCTGCCTGCAGCCTTGTCAGGGCACCCCCTGTCTCATGGGGGGCTCTCTACCTCCTGAGGGCATTTCGCTGTGCCAGCCGCGGGCTGTGGAGGAACCCAGCACCACAGGCTCCTGCAGCTGCACTATGGTGGGCAGCGCAGCAGCCTGGGCAGCCCTCCCACACCCCAGCAGGGTACCCCTGCCCGGCTGCAGGCAGGGCTTCAGCCCCCTCCTGTGGCTGTGGAGCAGATGAGGGTGTGTGTGTGTGTGTGTGTGTGTGTGTGTGTCTTATGTGACCCTGTGCCCTCCTGCCACCGGGGCCAGCTGCTGCTGCAGCACACAGAGCACAGGCACGGGAGCTGGATTGCATAGTTCTGAACATTTAATAACTCAGTCTCTCTAGCGTTATATCCACATCCATTAAATTAAAAACAGGCTCAGGAGGCAGCTCCCGGCTGATTAAATTACAAGAAAAAATTACTGTGCACCAAAAAGTTATTATAGAAAAATAGTCCTGTGGCCCCCAGCCGGCAGCTCTGTCCGCAGCAGCCGGGGCTGGCGCTGGCGTGGGGTGGGTGGGAGTCCGTGCCACAGCCCCGGTGTGCAGTGGCGGACGGTGAAGGGGCTCACAGCACCGGCCCCCAGCCCCTGGGGAAGGGGCAGGAAGGGCAGACGGTGCCAGGAAGGGCCTCCGGCAGGGAGCGGAACGGATTGTCACCAAGTGGGGGCAAGGCACGTTGGGGGGCAGGGATGCAGGGTAGGGGGGCCAGGCCCTGCCCAGCACGGGCAAGGAACAGGCAGAGCCAGAGCAGCGCAGGCACCGGTGCTGCCCCACTGCCCTGGGGCAGCAGCAGCGCACAGCCCTGCCCGGGGACAGAATGGGAGGGGGTCCAGGGCAGCTCCAGAGAGCAGGGTCTGCGCCAGGGGGTCCCTGCCCAGGCTGGGGGGGGCTGAACCTCCAGCAGAGGGAAGGGCACTGCCCTGCTCCACGCTCTCCAGTGCAAGGGGGCTCCTGTCCAGGCTGCAGGCAGCCACAGCCGCAGTGGGACGAGCAGGCAGCAGAGGCTGAGGCCTGGCCATTATTGCTGTTGAAGGGCACGGGTGGAGGCAGACAGGCCCTGTGGGTTGGGGGGCAGGCGGGTGGCAGGGGCAGAGCAGGGACACAGAGGCCTGGCAGGTGGCAGGAGGGCACCCAGTGACAGCCTGAGCAGTGACAACCCAGGGACCTCATGTGCTGCCCACCCCAGGGGACTCACCTGAGCCCCAGCAGCAGCCACCCAGGGGCAGGGGACAGGGCTGCCAGCGCAGGGCCAGTGAGTGCCAGGGACCCTGCCACCATCAAACACCCCAGCACAAAGCACAGGTTGGATGCAGGGCCACGAGAGATGGTGTGGGACTAGGACAGTGCTGAGCTGAGGACGGTGCCTGTGGGGCCGTGCCCGGCAGCCCAGGCCAGGGCCGAGGGACGGTGCTGGCAGCGGGGGAGCCCCGGGCTGCTGTGGTGTGGGAGGGGGACAGGGACGGGGACAGAGTCCGGGGCCCCTCGGCCTCACCTGCCCCGGCCCCGTGGTGCTGGGCAGGGAGGAGGGAGGGGCAGGAGGGCTCATCAAAGGGCACTTTGGTCTCTGATGAAGGCAGTCCTCTCGCTGTGGGCCTCATAATCCTCACCGTCCGACTCAGAGGGGCCTTCCTCCTGCCAGATGTCAGAGGGGAGGCCCTTGTAGGAGATGATCCCGCTGTCCAGGGCATACACCTTCACGCCCCGCAGGCTGAAGCCTGAGCGTGCCTGCAGCACCAGGAAGACGGTGACAAATATGACGACGATGAGGACGCAGCTGAGACTGGCAATGAGGACGGGCAGGTTGGCTGCAGGGGGGGCCTCAGCCAGCCCTTCGCCATCTGCCAGGGCAGGGGACGCACGGCTGCTCTGCGTCTGGTGGGAGCAGGAGAGGTCCAGGCTGCTGAAGTGGGAGTGCGCGGGGCAGGTGAGGCACTGGTTGGGGCCGGGCCCGGCGCAGGTGGCGCAGGAGGGGTGACAGGGCAGGCAGAGCTGGGGCGTGATGGGCTCCACGCTGTTCTCCAGGTTGTAGTGCGTGCTCTGCACACCGGGGGCGAAGCCGGGAGGGCAGCGCTTCAGGCAGCTCTTCTGGTGCAGGTAGTACCCCTCCTCGCAGACTGTGGGAGAGGAGGGTCAGCACAGGGGGGCTGCCCACACCCCATGGCCCCATGCCCTCCCGCCTGGCCCCACACTCACCCACGCAGGTCTGGCTGGGGGTCAGGGTCTTGCAGCCGCTGCTCTCCAGCTGGTTGGAGAGGCTGGGGGAGTCAGTGGCCGTCCCGTACAGCACAAGAGTGAACTTGGTCAGCGTGCCTGCAACAAGTTGGGGTGAGGCCCACCAATGGGCCCAGACACACTCAGGGAGGGGGGTCGTACTGATCAGGGCTATTGGAGGACAGTGGGGCTGTGCCCACTGCCTGGCAGATGCCCCAGCGCATGGCCATGCCCCAGTGCAGGGCTGCCCAAAGGGTAGGAGGCTCCTGCTACTGCAAATCCTCACCTCACTGGAGCAGCCCCATCCCCTCCCTCCTGTGCCCAGCTCCAGCCTCTCCCCAGTCAGGTCACTGCAAAGCCTCCGAGGTGTCACCAGCCCCTGACACGTGCCAGAGGATGCTGGGAGCCCATGCTGCTTGGGGTGGGCAGCAGTGGGGGTGAGGCCAGCCCAGACCTACCGTAGTTGTTGGCATCACTGGTATTCTCGATCTCCAGCACCCACTCCCCGGAGGGGTCCTCGTCCCACGAGTGTGTCGTCATAAAGGCCCAGTCATTGAAGCCGTCAGCCGAAAAGTCATGGGGCCTGGGTGAGGAGGGGCAAGAAGGTGGGTGCCAGTGTCCCACAAACCCACTGGTGCCAGCCTGGACTTGGAGCTGCCCCAGGGCACCCTGACACCTACCTGGCAGCCAGCAGGGTGGAGCGGGTGCCCATGGGACTGATGAGGTGGATGGCCAGGTCCCCCCGCCGGTTGTAGGAGAGTGTCAGCCTGGCCTGTGCATGCTCCAGCCGGCTGATATAGTTGGCTTTCCCCAGGCAGGCATCCACCTTCCGACGCACCTCCAGGTGCTTCCCGATGTCCCTGCCAAGGGCAGGCCAGAGTGAACCCAGTCCCAGCACAGGGACACAAAACAGGGCACCCTGGCCCCTGCTGCGGGGCTTTGAGGCTGCCCTGGGAGGGCGGTTTGGCAGCAGCTGGTGGCTTCGCTCCATCCCCAGACAGGGTGCAGGCAGGAAGGGCCTGCCCTGGGCTCCCGGGCATGGCAGGGTTTGCTCGGATGAGCACACGTTGCCCAACACCACCGTGCCACGCCAGCCCTGAATGGGCCCTTTCTTCGCCTGCTGCTGGGCTGGCTCCACCCTGCACATTGTGGTCAGGGATGGATGGGCATGGCCATCCCCATCCCACTGCTCCTGTACGACTGTCCCCTCCGTGGCGCCAGCCCTGGAGCCAGCACAGGATCCTGGTGACAAGGAGTGCCAGCTCTGGATAGGCAGGGCTGTGTCCCAGGGGACCAGGACAGGGCAGAGGCAGAGCCCAGCCCCCCTCTGCACTGAGAGCCCTTGGGGAGCCCCCCGGCCGCACACGAGACGTGGCACACGCTGCACCGCAGTGGCAGCATCCAAGCAGGAGTAAAAGGAGCTTCTGTTTGACCCCTGAAAAGCCCCTCTGTCTGGGGATGACTCGTGCTGGCTGCTCCCAAACCACAGCGTCCCAGCCCACCCGCACCCCCACCATGCTGGCCAGCCCCAGCAGCAGCAGGCAGGCTCAGCAGCCCACATTGGCGCAGGGTGGCTGCAAGCAGCTCTCCTGGCTCTGCCCAGGCTCTCACAGGAGGATGGTCAGGGGTCTCAGGGGCAACTCAGCCACGGAGATCCTCCCCCCTCCTCACCCTTGGCTCACAGGCACCAGGGTTCCTGCACAGGGCCATGCATGGGGTGGACGCTGGGCAATGCCCTCCGAGGCTCACCAGCCCTTACTTTGGCTCTGTGAGGACATCGATGACACACTTCCTCTGAGGTCCCACCGTGGTCCAGTTCTTGGCCAGGTTCACCATGGCCCCAGCATCCAGCAGGCCGTAGCCGTAGGAGTGGCTGACTGTGGACAGAGAGGGGCCACTGTCACCCCCAGGGCTGAGGATCCCAGGAAGGGACATGTGCCTGGCCACGCTGCACGGCTCAACCAGGCCTCCCGCCTCCTCCACCTCCCAGGGCTGCTGGCATGCTCTGCCCCGGCACTCTGGGCCAGTGGTGCTTGCAGGAATAGGATCCCCTGGTCTGTCCCCAGCACCCTGGTACCTTTGCGGCCAACGCCGTTGGTGACCCAGTCGTTGGCATTGAGGTGGGCCGGCTTCGACGTCTGCACCACCAGGTGCTGCATGTCCCGCCAGGTCAGGTTCTTGCTGCGGGGATAACACGGGGCTCAGGCACTGGCCCCTGGCTCCTCCTGGCTCCAGGAGGGTCCGTGCCCAGGAGCCGCAGCCTCGCGGGGCTTGCAGAGCTGCCCCAGTCCAGCCCCACTCTGTGCCCACCCTTACTTGGCTTCCAGGGCGAGGGCGATGATGCCAGCAGCCAGGGGTGCCGAGGCTGATGTCCCCGTGTGTGATTCGGTGCATTTCTGTCTGAGGTCAGTCGTCACCTGCAAGGAGGATCAGTGGGGTAGGAGATGCCACGGGCATTGGCCATGTCCAGTACCCAGCACTCCTGTGAGGGCTGTGAGTAGTGAGGAAAAGCCACCGCTCCTGGGGCGACTCAAGAGCTTCTCCCAGAGTCCTTAACTCAGGAGACCAAGCCCTGGGAGCAAGCTGGCAGCAGCAGCATGGCAGAGGGGGCCAGCCCCGCTCCTCCTGGAGAGACACCTATGGTGGCCACAGCTTGTCCCACCCCCAGGAGCCCCCAGTCCACAGATGCCAACAGCCCCAACTCACGATTTGCTTCTCATTCTGGTTGCCGCTGCTGTAGGTGGTGGCGAGGGTGGAGGAGCAGGCCTCGCTGTACCAGGGCACGTTGCCGTACTGCGTGGTGCTGCTGATGGACAGCGTGTAGATGCTGTTGGTGTAACCGTCACAGTTGCAGCTGTCGTGCTCCCGGCCCCCGTTCCCGGACGCCCAGACGAAGATGGAGCCCAGCCCCCCGCGGCCCTACCAACAGAGGCAGGATAAGGGCCAGCACTGGCATCACTTGTGCTGCCGGCGAGGGCCAGCACCAGCGTCACCCACGTGGCGGCGGGGCAGGAAGCCCCAGTCTGGGGATGAGGAGACGGTGCTGGCCCCAGGGATCTTGCAGCCTGAGTGGGAAAGACTGAGCAGATGCAGCTGGGACACTAAGGGACAGCAGGATGCCACTGGTGAACCCCACCCCACCCCTCACCACTGCCATGCCCTTGGAGACACTGGGGCAGCTCTGCAGGGGCTGCCCCAGCAAGTCAGGTGCCGGGCAGCAGGAGGCCCTGCCAAAGCCTGTCTTCCAAGAACTAATGTCTTTTTCTGCTCAGAAATCACCCCAGATGACTCTTCCCGCGTGGGATTTGCAGCGTTGCAGGAGCTCGGCAGAGCAGCCCCGACCAGCTGCTCAGCACCCAAATGCCACAGCTGCAATCACAGTGTGTGTGACAGAGCTGGCACAGTGGCAGGGGGGTTTGCCAGCATGCTCTGCACAGCACATGCGTGTCTCTGTGGGGCAGGGCAGGTGGGATACAGGGCACAGCTGATCCATGCTCCAGGGCCACGCCGAGGCACAGACTGCACCGACAGCGCATGGGGACAACAGGGACAGGACAAGCAGAGGAAGTGAGTGCAAGTGGCTGGCATGAAGGGAGGCAGGAACCAGCACAGGGCTTCGGAGAGGGCAGAGACTGTCCCAGCACGGGGCTGAGCATGAGCCTGCAGAGCAGTGGGGACAGGGCTCCCCGGAAAGGTGAGATAAATGCCCTGCATGGGAGGAGACCTGACTCAGCCACTGCGCTGGAAAAACAGGAAAAACCAACAGAGCCTGATCCTGGAGATGGGCTGGAAGACAGCTCATAGACAGCTCATCTCTGGATGGCACAGACAACAACCAGGGCAGGCAGAGCAAGGGAGACATGGGGGAAGGGGCAGGAGCTCCCCCGGCAAACTCTCCCGCTCACCTGGCTGACCCCTCGGAAGAAAGCCTCCTCCGCCAGCCGGGCCGGGCCATCCACAGTCTTGCCGTCGTCCTCGGGGCCCCAGCTGGCACTGTAGATGTGGATGTGGTTGGGATTGAGGCCCAGGGAATGGGCCTCCACAGCATCAGTCACCTCCCCATCCAGCATGCGCACGCCTAGGGCCAGAGAGCAGACGTCACGGGCGACTGGACAGGGCAGCGCGGCCACACTGGAGGCCATGCAAGAGCCCTCCATCTGCTGCTGCCGCCCCATGCCACGGGCCACCATGCAGCTACCCTGGCCAGCAGTGCTGAGAACCCAGCACAGCCTGCTCCTCTGGCCATGAGGCACCCACGGAGCCCAGCTCTGCTCTCGGTGCAGGGCAGAGTGTCACCCACCTCCGATCCTGGCATTGTAAGCCACTCCGACACCGCAGATCCCGTTGTTTGCCACAGCAGCCACTTCCCCAGCGCAGCGCGTGCCGTGTCTGCAGTCGGAACAGGACCAAGTGTGCTCAGATGGAATGTGAGGAGCATGGGGCACCAGCCACGGGCAGAGAGACCAGTGCCCATGCTGCCTCACATCCCTCCTGAACCAGGTGGCCAACACAGGGCACCTCCATCTACCCTCCTGCTCCCGAGCACCGGGAACTGAACAGCCTGCATGGGCACTGAGTAGCCCCAAAGGATGTCTGGGGATGATGTCGCAAGGTTTTTTTCCATGGGATAGAAGCACGCCACCACCCCTGCACCTTCCTGCAGTCACCTCCCGATGGCACTGCCACCAAGTCCCTGCTGTGGCTGGGCTCTGCGCCCTCGCCTCCGCCTCACCTATTGTCGTTCATCTGTGTGTAGCGGGGCTGCGGGTCCGGGTCCTGGTCATTGACATCAAAGCTTGCCCCTGGATCCTGGAAGACAGATCTGGCAGTTAAGAGACCATCTACCTTGTCCCCTCTGAGTCCCACTGCCCTGGGGCCACAGCCTTGAAGCTGGGCTGAGCAGGGGGGGAGGCTCCAGTCCCACTTCTGTCACTTCCCTCTGTGTCCCACCATAGCAGCTTTGGGGCTGCACTGAGTTGCTCCTGTGGCCCATGTCCCCCATGCCATCATGCCAAACTTACATAGTTGCCCTCCAGGTCAGGGTGGTTCTTCTCAATGCCATCATCCAGGATGGAAACCACGATGCCCTTGCCCGTGTAGCCCTGCTCCCAGGCCTGGCGCACGTTAAGGTCCCGCTGGTTGGTGTTGTACTGCCGAGAGAAGCCCTGGCAATAGGAGCTGCACCCACAACCACTGGCACTGCCCAACACCTCCAGCCCCAGCTGTAAGGACGGGCAAGAGGCAGCCTTCACCCTGCTCTGCTGTGGTATGGGGATGAGGAAATCTCAGGAGGAGACCCAGGCACGGTCACCCAAGGAAGGCCCCTCTGAAAGGAGACTGAGCCCCAGACTCTGCTTGGGCCCCATAAACACAGCTCCCTTCAGAGATCAAGCTTGTGCCTGAGCTTGGTGGCACAGGCAGGCATGGACCCCTCTTCCCAGGCCAGGCAAAGGGCTGCTCCCTCCCTAGTCCAACCCCCGGCTCTCCCTGGCCCTGCCAGCGCTCCAGCAGGAGCTGCCGCTCCATGAGCACAGCCTCTTGCCTGGGGTATCCCTGGATTCACAGCATGGGGCGCTGCTTCAGGCCTTCCTCCTCCTTGATGTCCCTTGGGTGCCCCATCCGCATCCCCAGAACTCACTGCAGTGACTGTGCAGCTCCCCTCCTGGCACAGCAGCGCAGTCCTCACCCCTCACTCACCAGGTACCACTGCTGTGGGAACTTGGGGTCCGTGGGCTCCATGAACACGTCTCGCTTGGTCCTGCGCTTTGCCACCTGCTGCTCCAGCCACTGCACCTGGGGGCAGAGAGAGCATGGGGCTCCCCGATGCCCCTGCCTGCCCCTTGGCAGCTCTCCATACCCTGTCCCCAGCCCAGAGGGGTTCTCCCTGGGCAGCTCACAGCCAGCCCTGGGCCGGCAGAGCATCTGACCCCCCAGAGCTCCCACAGCACCTAACTGTCCCCATGGCCCCCTCTGCCCAGCCATGCCAGGGTGGCAGAGCTCCTGCCACAGGCTCCGCTCCAATGGAGCAGGCAGGTCAGAGCACAGAGCTCCGCGGAGAGCCTGCCAGCCATGGTGATGCACTGCACGCCCCACTGCACGCCCCACTGCGCTGATGGAGCTCTGGGGCCCTGGGCCGCAGGCAGGAACAGAGATCCTGGCAGCCCCACCACACCACACACTGGCATCTGGCACTGCCAGCATTGCCCTGCACACCCTGTCCCATGTACGAGGATGGAGAGCCCTCCAGGGAGCCAAGGTTGCCCCGTGCCCTGCGATCACAGCAGCCCACAGGCCAGTGACACCAGCTCTGCTGGCCCTTGCCAGGCATGTGCTACAGGCCTTAATGCCAGGGGACAGCTGAAGGCAGCTGAGCCCTGTCCTGTGCCCAGTGCTGGCTCCTGGGCCAGCACAAAGTGGCCAGAACCAAAGCCAGGCTGCTGCAGGTGCTCCCCCCACCACACGTACCTGCGGTTCCCTGGCCAAACGGCTGTGCCAGGGCTGGTGGGGCGAGAGGGAACGCTTCACCACACCGCTGTGCCGAAAGTGGTAATAGTCACCGAAGATCTGCAAAAGGGAAAGGAGCAGGATGGACATGAGAGCCCAGTCTCCTCAGTTCACCATCCCCCCATCTGCTGTCACAGGCAGGCTGGGCCACCCACTCTGCTGCTGGTACACGGTGCAGGAAATGCTGTGGCAGCCAGTGACAATGCAGCAGGGGAGACCCCGAGGCCACAGTGATGTGGCCTCTGCCCACCTCACTCTCCTGCAAGTTCCCTGTGGCAGTAAAAGTCCCTAATTGTCCAACAATGGCAGGGCAGCCCGGGGCAAGCAGCAGAGAGGGACCGGCTTTTCAGAGCCAGCCTGGAGGAGGCTCCAGCCTCAGGGGACAAAACTGGTACTGCCCTCCCTGAGCCAACCAACACTCCTCTTACTGCTGAGGTGAGGGCCGGGGGGTCCAGACCTTTCTCCACAGACAGCCCCAGCCATGGCAGGGAGGGTCTGAGCCAGTTTCTGCTCCTCCGGACGGGCCACTCGCAGAGACCTTCTCCCCCAGGCCAGTGTCCCACCAGAGCACCCACCCACTGCCCATCTCCACCTCGGGGCACAGCCAGCTCCAAAGGAGCAAAGGGAGAGAAGCACAGAAGCGGGGGCCACCAGTGGCTGAGGAACCACACTGCTGGGGGCGGCTCAGCTCCCAGGCACATGGGGACAGCCCAGCAGGACTGGGGCAGGACAGGACTCCAGCACAGCCAGTCCAGGAGGCCAGGCAGCTGTCCAGCCAGTTATTTTTAAACCCCAAACCCTCTCCAGTGCTGTCATTTCCTTATCCCCTTCTGCACATCCCAGAGGCTGGACTGGCCTCAGTGGCCCCACCCCTGGTGCCTCCAGCCTCCCAGCCCCACAGCCTGCCTGGATTGGGGAGAAGGGGGCCAAGTGGCCAACCTGCCCCTCTGGAAGCCACGAACTCTGAGCAGTGGCCACAGGCAGGATCCATTTGCCCAGGCTGTGCCATCACCAGCAGGGCTGGGCTGTAAAAGCTGCAAGAACACGAAGGAGAGGACATCTTACTCCCTGTCATCTCACCCCCAACCCCCCCACAGCTGCCCCAAAACTGCCTGGCTGCAGTTAACAACCCCCCCTCAATCTTATCACAGCTCTGCAGGTGTGCCACCACCCTGGCCAGCCATGCAGCCAGCCGGAGCTGAGCCTGGGAGGGAGGGTGCACCCGGCTGAGTGGCACCCTCAGCCCTGGGGCAGTGAATCCGGGCTGTGGCTCTGAGTCACACACCTAACCCTGAAGTCCCTCAGTGCTCTGTGGGGCAAGGAAAATGCACCCTGGCACTTGGAGCCCCAGCCTGCACCGCCCCTGATCAGGGGAGACCCTGAGCCCCTGCTCATTGAAATGGAACTGCTCCACTCTGTGGGCTCCTCCACGGCACAGCCCCCCTGCACCAGCCCTTCACGGGCAGGAAAGGGAATGAGCTCCACTCGGGGCAGCCCAGCACCAACAGGAGCTGAACAACGGGGTCGGGACTTGTGCCCATGCTCCATCCCCAGGGGACTCTGGTGCTTGTAGCTCACAGCTCACATCAGTCCCCAGTGCTGGTGGCACCTGAGCACTGCTCCTGCCCTGGGCTGGAGGAGGAAAAGCAAGGGCTCAGCACCCCTTCCCTGAGGGGCACAGCTGACAGAATTGCACCTCCAGCACTGCCACAGTCACCGGGGACAGACCCAGGCCTATTCCCCACAGCACACCCTGTCCCCCCAGTCTGCCTGGGACACCTGGCAGCTCAGAGCACTTGGGGAGGTGCTGCCATGAAAAGCCTCTGCACCAGGCTGGCAGAGGGGAAAGTGAGCTGCAGGCTCGCTGCCCTCCCCCCAGCACCCTCTCACCCCCTCCGGGGGTAAGGACAGAGCCCCGATTGTTTCTGCAAGCAGATCACAGCTCTGCCTGGTCATCCGACTGGATTAGGTCTGCACAGACACTGCGGTGGCAGCCAGGAGCCCACATGCTCCCACACTAATCCCCCCAGTCCCTGTCCTCAGCAAGGGCAGAGCCCCCCCAGCCCCACACCTCTCTGGTGTGGGCAGCACTGGTCCCATGGAGAGTGGTGCTGGCTCCTGCCCTGACCTCCTGCCACAGCCCCTGGACACCTCAGACAGACTGGGAGCCAGGGGGCTGCCGCGCTCCCACCCATGTCCTGGGCAATGCGCTGGGCAGAAGCAGGGGCCGGTGGGGACCTGCAGCCCAGCAGGACAGGAGCACTCCTCCCTGGGCTGGGGCTGCTCGGCTCCCATGTCCTGCCAGTGCGAACCCTTCCCCAGTGCTCCCCATGCCCAGCTGGGGCAGGCAGCACTTGCACACCCTGC
The DNA here is from genome assembly GCA_013400055.1 of Nycticryphes semicollaris. NCBI lineage: Eukaryota > Metazoa > Chordata > Aves > Charadriiformes > Rostratulidae > Nycticryphes > Nycticryphes semicollaris. Next base: position 298,564 of record VXBJ01005766.1, on the reverse strand, counting down.
TCCACACCAGCCCCAATGGGGAGAACCACCACACTCCCACCTCACTGCCTCAGCCACCCCTCTCCTCTGCACCCCTTGGCACTGCCCTTTGGGCCCCCTTTAAGGCCACTGGCACCACAGGCAGGTCCTGGCACCTCTCTGCCAGAGGCATGGCCATCCCGGGGGCCTGCCCACCCGCCCTGGCTCTGCAGGCGGCAGCGGAGCAGGGAGTACGCCAGGACAGCATGGCTGCGAGGACAGTGTCCAGACCCCACACTGAGGCCAGGATCCTCTCAGATAAGGACCCTGGGGGCCTCTCCCTGGGGCACTGCCAGAAGCACCCGCCCCCCCCCGCCCCCCTCCCCTTCCAGGCTGGCTGTCGCATCCTGTCCCAGCGGAACACTCCCCCCAGGAACAGCAGCCCAGAAACCTCCCAGGGGAAAAGCTTGGCTCCTTCCAGCCCTGTTCTTCCCACCAGGCCGCCATGGCCCCTCTGCGGAGCGGGCTGCCCAGGCCAGCCAAGCCTCATCCGCAGCACAGACACCAGGACAGGCTCCAGAACAGGCAAGAACGTGCCCAGATCAGCAGCTCCTGACGCAGCCCGAGCTTCCAGCTTCCATCGCAGATTGAGCGGTGCAGGGAGAGGTGAGCGCCGATGGGCAGAGCTGGCACGCAGCCCCTGGGGCTCACAGGGACAGACCCAGGCAGGGAGCCTGGGTTCCCAGCAGAGCCACGGTGCCCTGACCTGCTGCCGAGGTCCTGATGAGCATCCTGGGCCAGTGGAGACAGCCTCAGCCCATCACCACTCCCAGGAGCCTCCGCAGAGACCTGGCCCAGTGGGACGTATCCTGGTCCGCTTTCCTGGTCACCTCTCCATGTCAGCAGCCCTGGCCCAACATGTCCTTTGCCCTGACACCAGCTCGAAGACACTTCCACACAGAGAACCTGCACGAGTCCACCTCGCTGTGCCCTTGGTGCAGACACCCTCAGTGGGGGCTGGCCCCAGCCCCCCCAGAGTTCCCTCCTCCAGCCTGAGCCCTGGAGGAAGGACTCGGGGCTCCTTCTCCCTGGAGCCCCACGTATCCACCGCCCTGCGCTGGGCTCCTTTCACATGGCAGGACGAAGCACCACCTTCCCCACCCGGCACAGCTCCGGCAGCTGTTCAGCGAGGTCCTGACACCGCAGCCACGAGTTGTGCAATTTCCTCTGGGATTTGGCCCCTTGCTTCCTTCCCGGAGAGCCAGCCCAGCCTGGCGGCAGCACCCTGCCCTCAGGGTAACAGACCCCAGGGACACAGTAGCACAGTGGGGGCTGGCAGAGCCGTGTGGGCTCCGCTCCTCCATTGCCAGCTTCACCTTGCTGAAACAGCACCCATCCAGCTCCCTCTGTGGGGGCCACCAGGGTGTCCTCCTGGGCCAGTCCTGCAGCACCCATTCCTGTGGGATCCCCTTGGCTCCCCCCTTGGTCACGGCAGCCAGGCTGGCACCAGCTTCATCAGCAAAGCCCCTATGGGCTGCCAGCCCAGAGGCCAGTGCCCTGCCTGCAGCACAGGGCTGAGAAAAGCCCCACAGATCAGCCTGTGCTGAGCACGGGGTAGCTGGCATCACACTACCTCAAGAAGCGTTGGCCTGCAAGAAGCAGCCTGCCAACAGAGACGTGCCCTGACCGCAGTGCCACGCTGGCAAGCAGGAGCCTGGCCACCAGCCCCTCCGCTCTCAGCCAAGGCCTGGCTTTCACACCAACACCTCAGGGCCAGAGCTGCAAGGGCCATGGCTACCAACGAGAGCCCAGCCCACAGCCAGCCAGGGAAAGCAGAGCCTGGGACCTGGAGCACAGGGGAGCTGGGCCCTGTCAAGGCTGCCAGGAGGAGAGCACCACAATGCTCCTTACACTGGGGACAAGGCCAGAAACAGGTGGGACAGTGGGGAACACAAGGGACTCCGCTTCCTTCGCTGTCACCCTGTTCTCCCTGCTGTTCTGCCAGGAGGGTGATGGCAGTGACGGCCCCAAGCACAGCTCCATGCTCTGTCCTGTCCCCACACTGTCTGAGGGCAGGGAAGCCAAGAGCTTACACACGCCTTTGTGAAAGGCAGTTTAGGGCCAAGGACACAGGCTCTGGGGACGCCCAGGAGGGGCTGCTGCCACCCCAGCTGAGCCCAGACTGTCACGCTGGAGCAGCTCATTGCAGGGAACACCGCAATGAACCCTCCCCTTCTACACCAATGCACAGCACTCGCAGTTTTTTTCATGCTGGGATGGGCTTTCCCTCCTTCCTCCCGCCAGCAGGCTGTGTGCATGTTGAGCCATGCTATGTCACTAGACTGTCCTGCTGGCAGGGAGAGGCCACAGCTCCATCCAGCTAATTACCACCCTGGAGTCAACACAGCGGGGGATGCATGGATGCAGTGAGAAAGCACAAACACAGTGGCTCTACTGCCAGAAAGAGTAGCCCCCGAGCCAGCTCTGGGGTGGAGTCAGCACCTGCCCAGACCACAGCAGAGGACACCGTGTCCACAGGGAGAGGTAAGCAGGGGACTTACCGGGCCCAGGTTGAGGAATCCATGCTTCCTGGCCAGCCTGTCAGCTTCCTGGGGCCCCGCAGGGACGAGCACAGCCCAGGTGTTGGTATAAATACGCTGGGCCAGCACCTCCTGAGTCAGGAGAGCGAGGGCAACCACCAGAGTCCAGAGCAGGAGCAGCGAGCAGGGCCTCAGATCCATCAGAGTATCGGGGTTCCTCTAGCTGGGGAGCAGGAGTGTCCCAGGAGCAGCAGGTCCAGCAGCCTCCCTGCGTCAGCAGCCCGAGGCACACCGGCCACTGTGCCACGCTGGTCCCTGCTCAGCCCAAGAGAGCATGGGGACAAGTCCACAGTAGCAGGAACTGACCGTCAGGGACAGCAGCACGATCTGCAGAGAGATGGAAGAGCAGTCAGGCCCCAGGGTGCTTCTCCTCAAACCCAGGGTGGGCAGGCTTCACTGCATCCAGCCGCAGCTCCAGCACTGGGGCCTCACTGCCCACCTCGGCTCACCCACAGCTGCGTGGGACCTGAGGAGCTGCGGTGACGACTGGCTCAGCAGGGCATCCCGGTGCAGAGCTGCTGTTTACCCTCTGATTGCCCAATGTGTACTCACACTCTGCGCTTACAAACACGGGAGACAAAGCGGGAGGGGAGAAGGGCAGCGAGGGAGGGGAGAGGGTGGGCACGGGAGGCCGTGCCTCCTGCCACCACTGCCTGCAGCGGACAGGAGCCCCTTCTCCAGCTGGGACTATTTGGGCAGAGCTGGGAGCAAGCAGGATGGGAAGCCTGTCTCTTCAGCCCCAAGGGGAGATGGAAGGAGATGCCCCCAGACAGTGTGCAAGGAACCCCAGCTAAACAAGAGATGGGAAAGAGGGAAGGCAGGGAGAGCCCCAGCACCTCCACAGTCAGCAAGGGACCCAGCAGTGCCTGGAAGCAGCGCAGAGCACTGTGCTGTCTGTCACCCTCAGCAGCTCAGCTCTGCCCTTCCTCTGGAGCACAACATGGTGACACTATTGTGACTCATCTTCACCCAGAAAGGAAGCCGGGACCGGGAAAAGGGGGCACACTGTCACCTCCAGCACATATCCAGGGACCTGCACCATCCCAGACAGCAAACACCAACTGCTGGGAAGGCCTGTGGGGAGCAGAGCAGGGAGAGACCTACCCAGCACCACGGAGCTCAGGACACGATGGCGCCAGTGTGAGCTCCATGCACAGAGCTCCCACAAGGACCCTGAAATACCTGGTCGTGTTTCAGGGACAGCATGAAAGGTGAGATCTGCCAGTGCCCCAAGAAGCCCCATCCCCCTCCAGTGAGCAGGGAGCTGCAGCGCTGCCAGGGGAGGAAAGTGGCTTCTGGCAGCCGCCTGAGACCCCACCGCAGGCTGCAGCACAGACAGTGCCGCGATTCAGGCACACTCAGGCTCCCCCTCAACACCCAGACCCCGTCTGGCCACCCTGCTGGAGCACCCAGAGCCACGAGCACCCACTGCAGACTGAACAGGAGCCCCAGGTCCCGTATCTTGCCAGGGCCCAAATCACAGTTTCCAGTGGGAAAGGAGCCCAGGGCCCCCAGGAAGGGAAAAAGCTGCCGCACGAGCAGAGAGAGCAGAAAGTCCAGCACAAGGGGACACTGTCTGCCATGGGCAGTCGTCGTGCCAGCATCTCACACCCTCCGCAGATCCATCAGCCGGGCAAGTCTCCTCCACCTTGCTGGTTCCAGAGCCAGCGGCCACCCCACTGCCTGGTGACAACCACTCCATGTGCGGACAACGCTGAAGGGGGCTTCTGCCACAGGGTGCCAAGCCCGGCCCCGAAAAGCCCCAGCCCTCCATGCCTCCTGCCCCAGCACGGCAGGACAGGCTGGCCCCCTCCTGCCAGACCCGGCAGCTCCTGTCCATGCCACGTTCCTGCCTAAAGACCTCTGTCCCCACGCCCCAGGAGCAGGAAGGAGAGACACCAGGACAGCCGGGGCTGCTGCTGACCAGACGGTACGGTGGGCTGCGAGTGGGGACGCAAGTCCCTGCCAGCTCACGGCTCCCTGCTCTGCACCCGCAGCCCGGGCGGCTGCCTATGGAACCGGCACGGAACCTTGCCCGGTACTGCGGGACACGGCACTTCCCCACGGCCGGAACCGCCAGCCGGTCCCAGCACCGGCGGCGTCGCGGGTGGCTGCGAGGGCGGCGAAGCCGGGGCCGGCGCTGCGGGAGC